>CM053580.1:414489968-414518857 GCA_028627135.1 Pseudochirops cupreus | reverse complement strand
TTTCCCCCCCCCCCCCCGGAATTTTTTGCTCAGTGGTTGGACTGCTCGCTTCTCGCGAGATTCTAATAAAGAGACCTTTCTCTATTTTCACCTTGAGCTGTCTCTGAGTGATTTAGGGATCTCTTTATCCCACACATTCCCCTCTCCTTTTGGCACTGCTCTTTTAAAATTACTTATTTGTTGTTCAATCCTATTTGAGTCATGTCTGACTCTGTGACCCCATTTGGGATTTTCTTGGAAAAGGTATTGGAGTGGTTTGCCATTTCCTTCTCCAGCTCATTTTACAGATAAAGAAACTGAGGCCAACAGGGTTAAGTGACTTGCCCAGGGTCACACAGCTAGTAAATATCTGAGGCCAGATTTCAACTTGGGAAAATAAGTCTTCCTGACTCCAGGCCTGGCACTATAATCCACTGTGTCATGTAGCAGTTCCCAAATTACTTATTACTTTGAATCTATTTTGCACTTACTTGTGTAGATGTTGTAACCTCACAATACAATGCAGCTCTTCAACAATAGTGTTTTGTTTTTGTCTCTATATTCTTAAGGCCTAACATAGTCATATTTTATTTGGCATAAGGAATTACCAAGGAGGAAACTCCCTTTACAAATGCAGGTGAGCTCTTGTTCTGTAACTTAGATTCTCAAGAGAGTTGTGCTCCTACTCTACTATGCCATATTGTTTCTTAATCTAGCACACAGTAGGTATTTAAGTGTTAACTGAATTGTCCTTGGAAAAATAGCATGGAGGGGAGGGAATGAAGAGTCTCTGACTCAGTTTGATCCTGGTCTTGGAGGCAGTATGGTAAACTGGGAAGAATTTGGGCTCTGGGGTTTGTACCCTGCCTCTGACATTTACTTCTTGTATAACCTTAGGCAGCTCACTCAGGCAGCCTATGAGGTCCCTTCCAGCTCAACATTTCTGATCTGGTACTTTCTACAAGAGGTTATGATAAGTTCTCAAATGAATTCTGATGCACAAATCCTGGATACTAAACAATATGAAATTATTTGTGTTGAATTTAGCGTCTAAACTCCTCTCTGTGCTAATACTTCCATTTGGACCACTTGACTAGCTAACAAAAAAAGTCTGTTCATTTTTTGGTTACATTGTGTAATATGGTAACTATGCCATTACGATATATCTCTGACCAACGCTACCACAAGCTGGGGCAGCTTCAAGCTTGGACCTTGTGACATGCTGTTCTATTGGAATGCCAGTCTTACTAAACTGGAGAAGGTCATTACAATGCTGGTTGTAGGATGATGAAATTTCTGACTACTGCAATTCTTGCAGATAACATACTATGTCAGAAATGGTTATGCAAAGAGTGCTTATGCTAATGATTTTCCAAATATCTAACTATATGGGAACAGCACTGGATTTAGAGTAATAGGACCAGAGAGTTCAAACTCCATAGTTCTTCATGGTACGTGTGGAATACCATGACCAAGAGTCATATATTCATATTTAATTATGTCATTTAGACACTTTGGGCCTCTATTTCTTTATTTGTATAAGAAAAGGGTTGGTACTAAATGATCTTCAAGGTCTCTTCCATCCTTAAATCCTGTGCTTCAATATACCTAAAAATTTCAAGTAGACTTTCACTTGAAGATATTATTTTAATTCTCATGTCCAACCTACATAATTTTTTTAAAAAGAAAAATTGTCCTTTCCCATATAATCATCTCTCCCCACAGACTTGTACTTCCTCTCTTATGGTTAATTTGATTAAAGGGATTATCTCAAGATTGGTGTATTGAAAATGAAAACTAATCTGGGTTGTGGTTGGAGGGTACATGTGCCTGATATAAACTTTTATTAAGTAGCTACCATGTGCAAGGCCTGGGTGATAGCCACTGGGGAAACAAAGATTAAAATGAAAAGAGTGTATGTTCTGAAGAAGATAGGATTCTACTTTTCTTCCATGTTGCTTGGAAAGAGGAGGCCCTGGGTTTTAATCCTTGTTTCAATACATTTGTTAGACATTATAATCACGGTAAGCCAGTTAACCTTGGTCAACCTCAGTTTCCTCTTCTGTAAGATTGACAGAATAACATTTCCTACTTATCTCACAGGGTAATTGTGTTTAAATTTTAAAGCATGATTTAAATGTGAGGTGTTATTACACACAATTACTTAATCTGTTCCACTTTCCTAAAAGAGCAAGGGGACAACTAGAGTAATATGGAGAGATCAAAAAATGAGGATGCTTTGATTTATTGTGAAACTATTCATTTGCATATTCATCCATCTGTCTGTCTGTCTATATCCTAATTTGCCTTTATTAATTAGGTGAGTCAAGGGAAATAAAGAGGAAGACACCAATTATACAACTTAACTCTTTTTGTTGTTGTTGGAGACCCATTAAATTTAATAGTCTCTTCATAAATCATGTTAGGCTGCCTAGATGAAGCAGTCAGTGGAAATGACAGGTCAAATACATACATATATACATATATACACAGATACACCCATGCATATATACATGTATATACGTATGCATACAGGCACATACAAATATATGCACTTACACAAATATATACGTATACACACATACACATACAGAAAAAAATCAATTAGTAATTCTTTGGTGGATTTAAAAAAAAAAAAGGTCCCCAATCTTTTTAGGAGGATATACCTTTTCTTTTCCTGCTCCTGAAGTCTCAACAGGCTCAGGGTACAAGTGGAGGTAGAAATGAAGTCCTGGAATTATTGGTGGCAGCAAGGCCTATAAGAATAGTGGAAGAGGCACACTGCCATAAAGCCAGGTCTCCATTTCTAGATGAGAATCTTGGCGAATGAAAAGAAATGAGGGAAAGAGAGCAGAGTAAGGGATTCACAAGTGACTGGTAGATCCTGACCAACAGGTTTAAGGTGCCAGATTAAAAAAAAAAACACATAGAAAAATCTAAGTAATAAATTGGATGGAAATGGAACAATATGAATTAATATCAGGCTCTCACTTGAAATTTACAAATGAAACTTATAACCCCAAATTTAATTTGGAAAATGCCTACAAAATAATTAGATTTTCATTCCAAAGAGGGAATTTGAAACTTGATTCTGCCAATGATATACAGGCATGCCTGGCTCTAAGTGAGCCTGCTAGACAAAAATAAATAAATAAATAAAGTAAAAATTATGAAATGAGATTATTCATTTTTTCTTTTTTTCTTTTTTTGGAGGTGGGAGGGCAAGGCAATTGGGGTTAAGTGACTTGCCCAAGGTCACATGGCTAGTAAGTGTTAAGTGTCTGAGGCTGGATTTGAACTCAGGACCTCCTGACTCCAGGCTGCTGCTCTGCTCCACTGTGCCACCTAGCCGACCTGAGATTATTCATTTTTTAAAAAGAATTCTCAAGTTTATAAAAGGCATCAAAATAGTTTACCATTTATTGTTACATTTTTTAAATGTTACAAATCTCCTCACATATACATACTCTATGCATTCACAATGTCTTGGCTTACAAAATTTTGATTTTCAAAAAACATCTCAGGAACATAACCCAACTTAGTGAAACCTTCACATGCTTGTACAGATCTTTGCACTAATGCTGAAAATTTAAAAGGCCTTGCCACTGCTAGCCACAGCATTCTTGGCATGACATGGTGGAGACACTGAACCAAAAAAAAAGCAAGAACTGCTGTCTGGGCCAGGAACAACCTGGAAATGCTGGGCAAAAGGGCTGGGCCAAGAAGCTTCTTTGTCCTCCCAGCAAAGTTTCAGAACACAATTTTAGAATTCCAGGAGAAACCCATCTTCTCAGTCTAGAATAATGCTACAACAAATTCCACATCATTAATTTCTCTCTTCAGGACATCAAAAAGATAAAATCTCTCCCAAATGATCCCCTTAAAAATATTGCTCCACATCTTTGTTTGAACACTATCTTTACTTTACTTTATTTTAACACTATCTTTACTTCCCCTTCCTTTCTCCTCACGGTGCCCCCAATTTCTCAAATGCTCCATCCTATTTTAGCTACATATTCACTAATGAGTATTTTCTTTTCTTTCACCCTAGAATTCCCATTTTCCCAGAAATATAAACCCTTTGTGCATGCCAAGGTCTAGAGCAGGGGTGAGGAACCTGTGACCTCGAGGTCACATTTGGCCCTCTAGGTCCTCAAGTATTGAACTCAAGTATTTGACTGAATCCAAACTTCACTGAACAAATTCTTTTTAAGGGGATTTATTCTGTGAAGGTTGGATTAAGTCAAAGGGCTGCACTTGAGGACCTAGAGGGCCACATGTGGCCTCAAGGCCACAGCTTCCCCACTCCTGGTCTAGTATTATCTGTTCCTAGGAGGTCTGGTTTGTCACACCTTGGCCTGGAATACTGGACGGATGCTGCAGACACTATAAACTGAAAAGTATTTTATTTAGCCTTATGGCCTTCTCAGACTATCTATTCCTTACAAAAATCAAAAGTGAATTAATTTTACTCTTCCTCTGGCTTGGACATGTTTAGTAGCAGACCCCAGTGATAGCAGAACTGCTCAGCAAGAAGAAATTTACTTCTAAAACTCATTTTTATCAATACCTTTTTCTTTACATTGGCTAAATTTCTCTCTGAATCCTTCTTCTTCTCTTTCCATAGGGCCATAAAGAATTTTTTAAAATAAAAATAAAAAGTAGAAAGAAAAATTCAGCAGAGTGAATCAAATTATAGAAAAATCTGGCAGTATCTACAATGTTCCACACTGATGAACCCTTTACCTCAACAAAGGAGAGGTGAGAGGAAGAGGAGATATCTTTTCATACTACTTCTTTTGGGGCCAAATCATTTGTAATTTGGCAATATTAATTTTTTTCTTGTTTTGGAGTGATTGTTCTTTCCATTTAAACAATTATAATCATTTTGTATATGGTTTTCCTGGCTTTGATGAAAGTACTTTACTTTGCATCTTCTCTGTAATCATAATATTACGTCTTGAATTGTTGTTCGGTCATTTTTCAGTTGTATCTGACTCTTTGTGACCCCATTTAGGGTATTCTTGGCAAAGATACTAGAGTGGTTTGCCATTTCTTTCTCCAGCTCATTTTTACAGATGAGGAAACCGAGGCAAACAGGGTTAAGTGATTTACCTAGGATCACAAAGTAAGTGTCTGAGGTCAGATCTGAACTTAGGAAGATGAGTCTTCCTGCTTCAGATCTGGCACTCTATTCAGTATGCCACATAGCTGCCTTATTCACTTCTTACTGCATGGTAATATTTATTTCATTACATTCATCTACCAGACAGGGTCTGTCTAGTTATTCCCCAATCAAAGGGCATCTACTCTGTTTACACTTCTTAGCTACCATAAAAAGTGCTGCTATAAATATTTTGGTGAGCAGGAAGAGTTTTTGCTTTCAAGGTGCTATGTGCCTGAATGTTTGATTTTGATACCCAATAGAAAAAATCCTGACCCTGTCTCTCTCTCTGTCATGGTTACAGTCCTATCACTTCAACTCCAGCCTTATTTTATTTTATTTTATTTTTGCTTTCTGGAGGAGGAAGGCAGGGTAATTTGGGTTAAGTGACTTGCCCAAGATCACAGGGCTAGTAAGTGTTAAGAGTCTGAGGCTGGATTTGAACTCAGGTCCTCTTGACTCCAAGGCCGGTGCTCTATTCACTGCAGCACCTAGCCACCCTGACTCTAGTCTTTTTAAAAAAATCTAATTGAAATATTGTTAAACTGGCAAGGGTTCCACACTGTTGGAGTAGGGATGCATCATCCTTCATGACCAAAGGAATACAGAACAAAACATCACTGAAAGACTTCACACAGTGGTGCATGTTGACTTCAGAGAAGTAATGGTGAAATGTCCTGGACAAGTCGCATCCTGCGTTTCAGCCTCACCTTCTTTATGTGTCAAAGGATGGGACTGAATGCATCTAAAGTCCCTTCCAACTCTAAATCTAAGTTGCTATGTTCCACCTTTCAGCAGAGGAGTGACGGGTAAAAGGTGACAAAATTAGGTATGAATACAGTTTTCAGACACGCGTAATATGTTGACTCCCTTTGCTTAACTGATTTTTTGTTAGAAGGAAGAATTCTACAAGGGGAAAGGATCATAGGAAAGTGACAGTGTTATTATTTTTTTTGAAAAGTAACAGCAAAATATACATTTTTGAAGAAAACACAGACTATAAGACTATTTGTTCTAAACTAACTTGACTAGTTGGGAGATATACTAACATACCTAAAAGAGGAAAGAATAGGCCATGATATAACAATCAGTTCCTCGATGCTTTGGTGCAGTTGGTGTTGTAGGAAAGGGAGATCAAAGAGGGCTAAAAGTCAGGCAATAATAATAGATTTGTAGTTCATATTTTGGTTTACAAAGAGATTCACAGATATCATCTCCTGTGATCTTCACAACTCTTGGAAGTCGGTCCTATTATTTTTTTAACTCATTTTAGAGATGAGGAAACTGGAGCTCAGAAAGAATAAGTCATCTGCTGAGGATCACATGTCTAAGTAACTGTCAGAGATGGGATTTGAACCAAGGTCTTCCTGAATCCAGGTGCATTATACCATCCATTATGCTATGCTATCCTTTAGGAAGTAGGTAGATGAGACTTGAGTACCTTACCTCTGTCCATTACATCCTGCTAGTACTGACTGCTGTACCTGCGATCTACTTCAAGTTATTACCTGTAGCCCAGAACTAAGATTTTGAATTGCCTGGAAAGTGTCTTAGAATCTTACAAAAAAGCTGGTTCAATCTGGGACCACTGATTTCACTTTGACTCCACTTCAGCAGCTGCTGAAACTGGAATATGGTATGCCCCAGCAGGAAGCACCAGCACTGAGCAGCCATCCAGGAAAAATGTCTGTATTCCCTTTAGACTGGCTATTAACACCAATGATTGTGGCAACATGTTCCTGTTCTGATTTTTTGGCTGGGGAAGGGGAGTGAAGAGGTGAGAGAAAGAAGAAAGGCTGTTAGAGTGAGTAGAAAGCACTCTGGATTTGTACGCAGAAATCTTGAGCTGCATTTCCAGCCTAGCTGCTACTCATTATTTTATGGCTTTGGACAAGTCACTTAATCCCTACAGTGGTTTCCTCACACGCCCTTGGATAATAATTTTAATCAGATTTCATGTTGTTGTTGTTATTCTTCAGTCATTAGTCATGTTCAACCCTTTGTGACCCATTTGGGGTTTTCTTGGCAAAGGTACTGGATTGGTTTGTCATTTCCTTCTCCAGTTCATTTTATAGATGGGGAACTGAGGCAAACAGGGTTAAGTGACTTGCCCAGGGTCCCACAGCTAGTAAGTGACTGAGACTAGATTTGAACTCAGGAAGGTGAGTCTTCCTGACTTCTGGCCTGACATTTTAATCCACTGAGTCACTTAGTTTCACCTACATAAAAATAATTAAAAACTATAAATAAAACATGCCCACTAGGTAAAGACATGACCTAGTTCTAGACCTGAGTTAAGACATATCTAATGACCTTAATTCACTAATATCTCTGTTATCATGACATTCAGGTTAGATTCAACCATAGGTTAAACATAGGCTACATTCATCATGTGGACTAGGGTTGGGCTCAACAAATTTGCTTTAGATTAAGAAGCCCACCCCCAAATTAGGAGCCAAATAAAGTTTTCAAACTTTTGAGGGGAGAATAAAAAAGAAAGAAATGATTCAGTGGGTCATTAGTTTAAAAACTCAGGTAAAACCTCAAATTGAGTCACTAAAGTATTGGCTGTTTGCTGGTGTTTAATGTGCCAAGCATGGGCTTACCATTTTTTTAAAAAGATGTTCATTTTTTTAATGAGGTCCACAAAAGGAATAGTTTGATCCAGAATTGAAAGTACGAGATAGGATTGCCTTTGAAGAGACAGTTTTCTGTTGGTAAAAATGAAGGACAGTCTACCACCACAACCTTGATGGCCTGACTTTGCTTGGAATATGTGGGTTTCATAGAAAAAGAAAAAAATTTTAAAGAATATGAATTACATCAATACACAGAATGATAATCACAGAACTTCAAGATCTAAAGGATCCTCCTCAAAAGCCCTCTAAGGTATATTCTGTTTCTAACCAATAATACTCTCTACAACATCTAGACTGCTGCTTGACACATATGAAGGTATTAAAAACAGACAGATGCATACTCTGTACTGCTCCCTAGAATAATGGCACTTCAAAAAAAAATAAAAGTTGAAGTCAGTCCCTGCTTTTTCTGAGCAATAAATACATCAGTTGGCAGTATGAAGATCACTGAAACCTAACAGACTAGGGCTTTTTTGCTTTGAAATCCAGCATTGGAGTATCAAGTATCAAGATTTTTATTCTGGTAAAATGCAATTCAACTCCATATTGTCCGGGAGAACAGATGCATGACTTGAGTCTGTAGGGTTTCATACCACTAGGTGTCCTCATCTATGAAATGTATTCTTGTATATCTGCCTAGTTGCAATAATCTGAAACTTTCCAAAAGTTACCAATTTATAATTTTAGTC
This sequence comes from Pseudochirops cupreus, assembly GCA_028627135.1. Taxonomy (NCBI): domain Eukaryota; kingdom Metazoa; phylum Chordata; class Mammalia; order Diprotodontia; family Pseudocheiridae; genus Pseudochirops; species Pseudochirops cupreus. The sequence continues at coordinate 414,510,386 of CM053580.1, read as the reverse complement.
TGAAACAGGTTTGATTAATATACATATTTCCAACAGATCTGCAACGTGAGATTCAATTCAATTCAGACTTTACTAGCCTATGTGCTAGGCACAGGAATATAGAGATGAAAAGTATCTCCCCTCCAGGTATTTTGTCTAGTTGAAGCATTAACTACTGTTATACACAAACAAACAACACAAAGTAGAATACAGTGAGGATAAATGGGAAGTTTAGACAAAATATTATTGAGAAATCTGAGCACAGAGATACCTTTCAGATAATGCTATCAAAGAAGGCTTCCTGGGAGAGATAGCATCATCTCTTGGAATGACAACAGCTAAAAAAGAGATAGGGAGATGGCATTTCAAGCAAATGCAGAAAGACGGAAAAAGGCAGGATGAGATCAAAATAATACTAGCACCTCAATTCGCTTAGATTTAGAGAATACAAAAAGGTTTCAAATGAAATAAAGTTGAAAGACAGACTGGAGGCAGATTGAATTGGGTGTTAAATAGCAAGCTAAAAAAGCCTATCCGTCTTCCACACTTCCATCAGGCCCAGGAAGTCTGATTTAACTCTTGGTGCCATCATCCCTGCAAGCAAGACAAATTACTGGCCCTAGAGCTAACACATTTTGGAGCCCTATGAAAGTTCTATCATGACTCCATGAAGCAAGTATTCTAGAGCCGCTTTTATAATTATCTCCTGTGGCAACAAGAAATGTGTGTGGTTACTTTTCTTCGTATTTAATTGTGAGAAAAATTCTATTCAGAGGTTAAATGTTTACAGTTGGGTCAAAGAAAAACCTTTGGGGAAGCCTACTCTAATTTAATCCAGCTGGCTGAACATATGTTCAATTCTCCCCATTTAAGTTTCTGCTAGAGTTTTTGTTTTTTGTTTTTGCTCATAATAGCAGCAGGAGGAAAAATATTTCAATTTCAAATTCACTAACTTCATTACTATGAAATCTTGTTTTCAGTGTACTGGTGGTTAGCACAATCTGTTTAATTGTATTATGGTTAATGATTCATCCCATCAAGCCAATCACCAAGGAACCAGGGCCTATGGGAATCTATTTCACCACTTTGCTTCTTCCAGGAACAGTGACTCTCTGGACACTGAACTCCGGAGACCAAGCCATCCTCATACTACTCAGTTCATATTACCACTCTGACTGGGGCCTCAATTATCCTGATCGGTGGAAAAGAATGAAAATTCAATTGATCCATTATACCTAGCAGGCTCAGGATCCCGTCATGCACCAGGAAATGTCTTGTCACTTCATCCCTTCATGAACTCCCTCTTCCACCTCAGCATATAATTAATTAGAAGGAAGGCACTCTACTATAGTGGGAAGGAATCCATACATCCCTGTCATTAACATGTGTTAATATGTATGACCAAAGGCAAATCATCTTACTTTTAGAGTCTCTCAATTTCCTTATCTGTAGAAGATAAAGAGGTTTGACTAGACATTCTCTGAGGTCCTTTCCAATACTAACACTCTTGAATCTCCCCTATGCGTCAAAAAAAAGGCCATCTCTAGACCTTGCAATCTCCAATATCTCCTCTTTCTCAGCAAAATTCATTAAAAAAGCTGTATCAATTTGTCTTCACTGATCTTCTGTCTTTTCAGCCCTGTGTAATTTGGTTCCTAATATCACTCAACTGAAACTGCCCTCTTCAAAGTTATCAATGATCTTTTAACTACAAGACCTGACAGCCTTTTCTCAATCATTAGGCTTTTCAGCTTCTCTGCAGCAACTGATACTGTTCTCTCTGAGCTTCTGAAGCAGTTAGGTGGCATAAGGGATAGAAGACTGGATGTGGAGTCAACAAGAACTGTATCCAGTCCTGCCTTAGGTACTTACTAGGTAGATGTATGACCCTTGACAAGTCACTTAATTTTTTAGTGTTTATTTTCTCATCTGGAGGTAACAGCACCAGTCTTACTAAACTGGAGAGGCTTGTCACCATTTCTGCTGTAGGACGATGACATTTTTGAAGAGGACCCAGGAAAGAACTCTAAGGAACACTTATAGTTAGAGGCCTGCCATACAGTAAATAGGTGCTTAATAAATACTTCTTGATTAATTGATATTAGCTGAGTGAGGACCAGGATGGACAAAATAGTTTCCTAAATGTTCGGAGCATAGTTCACTAAAAATAAATGCTCAGAATGTTGGCCAGAACCACACACAAATCAAAAGAAAACACAGTTTTAAAAAGTAAGCTAAGTTTAAGTTAGTATCTATTGATGCTGAGGTTATTAGGCTTACAAAGTCCCAAATCTCTTTGAAATGTGACTTTTTTGGAAAGCAACAACAATAGACATAAAATCACTAATACTGCTTTCTAATGCAAATGCCATAATTTCTACAACATTACTATATTCACAGATATTGTCTTGTGTAATCCTTATGACTAACAGGGTAGTTATGTTAAGTATTATTATTCCTGCCTAATGATGTGAATAAAAGAAATAATTTCAATACACAGAGATGAAGTATTAGACTTAATTTTCCAGAACTGTAATATAATAATAGGTTATTATTTTAAGCACATGTGGATTTTTTAAAAATCAACGTTTTGACTCAAATTCCTTTTTATACAATATTTAACCAAGGTCCCTCTGTCGGCCTCAATTTCTTAATTCGTATACTGAAGGGGTTAGATGAGATAATGTCTACTGTCCCTTTCTATTTCTAATTTCTATGATTCTGTATTCCTTTTTTTATTCATTGGCTAACATGTTCCTCCCTTCCTAGAATGAAATTTTAACATAAATTTAAGGCATTTCTGCCGCTAGTCTAATTAATCAGGCTTACCATAAGAAACATTATTACCATTAGATTCTAATTGAAGAAGAGATTTTTTTCTGATAATTTTAAGGGTTTCAGGAATAAATAATGAAGTCATTCAATTTTGAAACTGCTTACAATTTACCAGATGCATTCATATCTTAATTAAAAAATCTTCTGGGAACAAAGCTTATTCCACTCCTTGCCTTTTTCAGGGTATGTACGTTGAGAGCATGACAGGAGAAGTTTCAACCTCCTCAGCATGGAGTATTTGGTGGCTGTGGTTGAAACAGCCCTGGCTAAGGGTAGAGCTTTACTCCTAGGCTCCTGTATGGCCTCTTTATTTAGGGATGGAAAAATGATATACACTGAAATGGTACAGTGACGCTGTACCAAAGGTTAAGGGTAAGGGTAGGGAACCAGTGACCTCAATGCCTTATGCAGCCCTTTAGGTCCTCAAGTGTGACCTGTTGACTGAATCCAAACTTTGCAGAACAAATCCTTTCATTAAAGGCTCTAGGCCCCAGGGAGTCTTCTGAGAATGGTGGGAATATTACCATATTTCACCTAAAAAGGTCAGGAACTAATGTAACATCCTACTTCTGGATAGAAACAAAGAAAGCAAGAGGGAAGAAGGATGGTCTGGATTGAGGAGGAGGAGACAGGAAAGGAAGCTGTGTGAGGAAATATAGACTGTTAACAGAGCCATCATTGTCCCTTAAGTAACAATTCTAAACAGATACATCATCTCAGAAAAGTACAATTACATTAATTTCAGATTTATAAAGCATATATTGCATAGGTAGGCTACCTCAATAAGTCAAGTACACACATATATGTCTAATTACACATATATCTATTTTATAGATATATTTAAATGTTTCTGGTGCTGGAGAAGACTTTTGAGGGTCCCATGGATGAAAGAAGGTCAAATCAATCAATACATAGAAAGATTAATTCAAGCTATTCACTGAAAGGTCAAATACTGAAGGAGAAGCTTAAATACTTTGGCCACATAATGAGAAGACGGGACTCATTGGGAAAGACCCTGTTATTGGGAAAGATTGAAGGCAAAAGGAAAAGCGGATGGCAGAGGATGAGACAGACAAACAGTATAACGGAAGCAATGAAGGTGTCTGGACAGACTTCGAAAGACAGTGGAGGACAGAAGGGCCCATCATGCTGCAGTCTGCAGGGTCACAAAGGGCCGGATAGGACTGAACAACAACAACAACAACATATGTTTCCACATAGGAGAGTATGTGTGTGTGCATGTGTGTGTAATCTTTATAGAGAAGCATATATATATATATATATATATATATATATATATATATATATATATGTATATATATGTGTGTGTGTGTGTGTGTGTGTATATATTTATATACGCCTGAACTCTGCACCTCATAAAATGGTTATAGGTAGGGGTAAGAACATGAAGATAAGGAAAGAAAGGAATAAGGAAAAGAATAAAGATTTACCAGGATCCTAAGCTCTAAAATTCTACCCATCAACACCTTCTCATTTTGTGCACTACTTTTCTGTGTTCTTTGAAATATTTTCTTAGAGGATCTGCTCCAAGGTTCTAGCAATCTTTCTCTAGATCTTTTAAAAATCTCCAGCTACCATTAACACAACTTTCAGGTTGTCCAAGAGTAATCATTCCCCCACCTTACACTGCCAGACCACCTCCTTGTCCAATTATGCAAGCCTTGATATTTTTTATTTATATCATCGCTGAAACACAAGATATCATTGGTAATATCTTAGTCTCTTACTTACATCCATTCCATTGTTCTCTGAATCATCTAAAATTCTGATTTTTCTCAGATGACGATATTTTATGATTAAAGCATACAACCAAGAGAATACTGAGTAAAAAATGAAAAAGAACTTTTTGAGGACAGGAAGAATCTTGAGATCATTGAAAGCACCACATAATTTCCAAAATATAATCCAACCTCATATTCTCCTCCTGTTTGATTCAATTATTAGATATAAAGTAATATAGTAGAATCTTGGCAACAAAACGATACGCATAAGTTATTTACCTGTCTGGAGACAAGAGTATCCTATATGTCTGGAAGGATCAATAAGTTTGGGCATTACTTAAATTAAGTATTTCAAGAAGTCACCAATGCCAAAAACTTTTGAGATATTTGATAGAAGCATTTTCCTTTCTTGTAACTTTTTTCTTTTAAATTAACAGAAATCTATTTTCTCTCTCACTTCTACAGCTTTGGTGTGCGTGTGGGGAGGAAGAAAAACAAATTGTTGGTAACAAATATGCATGGTTAAGCAAAACATATTCTTTCACTGGCTGTGTCCGGAAAATATTTGTCTCATTCTTCGCCCTGAGTTCATCATTGTTCTTTCAGAAGGTGCATAACATGCTTCTTCATTGTTATGTTGTAATAATGTATGGTTATTGCAATGATCAGAATTGTTTGTTTTTAAAATGTTATGGTTCTGCTCATTTCATTCTACATCACTTATTAAAACTGTTCTGTCTTACTGAAATCACTTTTCTCTTCATTCTTGTAAGAAAACACTATTCCATTATACTCATATATCACAATTTGATCAGCCCTTCACCAATAGACAGGCATCTCCTTAGTTTCCAGTTTTTTACAAACAAAAATATTTGTACTTTATCATAAATATTTTTGTACATCTTTTCTCTCTTTCGTCTTTGACAGAAAGGGCCAGCAATAGTACATCTCAGGCAAAGAGTATGGACTTTTTTTTTTTTGCTTTTTGGAGAGGGGAGGGCAGACCACTTTGGGGTTAAGTGACTTGCCCAAGGTCACACAGCTAGTAAATGTTAAGTGTCTAAGGCTGGATTTGAACTCAAGTCCTCCTGAGTCCAGGGCTGGTGCTCTATTCACCGTGCCACCTCGCTGCCCCGAGCATGAACTTTTTAACACCTTTTTTTTTTTTGGCACATAATTTTAAACTGCTTTCCAGAGTGGTTGGACTCATCAAAGTTTCACCAACAGTACTTCAATGTGCCTGTTTTCCCATAGCCCCTCCCATTCATTTGGTGGGAATCAACTCTGCCACTCTGATAGGTATGAAGTAGAACCTTAGAATTGCTTTAATTAGAACTTCTCCAAATACTAGCATTTTCGATTTTTTTTAATGTGGCTATACACAGCCTGGCTTTTTTTCCCTTGAGAATTGCCTATATCCTTTGACCATTTATCAATTGGAGAATGTCTCTTATTCTTATAAATTTGAATTAGTTCTTCCAAATCTTGGAAATGAGACCTTTATCAGAGAAAATTATTGCAAAAATTTTTCTCCCAGTTGTTACCATTTTAATATTAGCTTTATTGGACTTGTTTATTATTGCTGTTGTTCAGTCATTCAATTTTATCTGACCCCTCGTGACCCCATGGGTCACAGCACAACAATGCTGTACTTGGCGTTTTCTTGGCAATGATACTGGAGTGGTTTACCATTTCCTTCTCCAGTGGGGAATGCATATAGAGGTTAAGTGACTTGCCCAGGGTCAAACAGCTATAATCTGAGGCTAGATTTAAACTTAAGTCTTCCTGTCTCCATGTCTAATGCTCCATTTAACCACCTAGCTGCGCCATTCAGGGTTGATTTGTTTGTACAAAACCCTTTCTATTTTATGTATAAGCATACCTTGTTTTATTACATTTCATAGATTTTTTTATAAAACAAAGGGAAGGTTTGTGACAACCCTGCATTAAGCAAATCTACTGATGCCATTTTCCCCAACAGCATGTACTCACATTTCATCTCTGTGTCACATTTTGGTAACTCTTGCAATGTTTCAGTCTTTTCCCTTAGTTTTATATCTGTTACAGTGATATGTGATCAGTGATGTTACTGTGATTGTTTTGGAGTGCCATGAACCGTGTTCATACAAGATGACAATCATTAAATCTGTGTGTTGTGATGGTTCCACTAACCTGCTCTTTCCGATCACTGGCCCTCTTCTCAGTTGTCCCTATTCCCCAAGACACAACAGTGTTGAAATTAGGGCAATTAATAACCCTACAACAGTCTCTAGGTCAGTGGTTCTCAACCTTCCTAACGCTGCGACCCTTTAATACTCGTATGTGGGAGTATATACATGTGGGCGGACCCACCTGGAGACGGATAGAGGAGCGGTGTCTTTGTTCCTAAGACCATTGGAAATATGTGTTTTCTGATGGCCATAGGGGACCCCTGTGAACCCTGTAAAAGGGTCGTTGGACCCCCAAAGGGATCGCGACCCACAGGCTGAGAACTGCTGCTCTAGGTGTTCAGGTGAAAGGAAGGGTCAATTGATACAGCAAACTTCATTGTCTTTTTGCCACAGCTACCCCATTATCTGGAAACTAACACCCTGTTCCATCAGCAGCCATCAACACTGAGGCCAGACCCTTCACCAGCAATAACTTGTTGAAGGCTCAGATGATGGTTTGCACTTTTTGGCAATAAAGTATTTTTATTAATGTATGAATACTGTTTTTAGGACATAATGCTATTGCACACTTATTGGACTACAATATACAGCAGTGTATGTCCAAAAAGTTCATGTGACTTACTTTATTGTGATATTAGCTTTATTGTGGTGGTCTCAAAACCAAACCCACAATATCTCTGAGGTTTGCCTATAATCAAAATTACCCACTTTACCTTCTGTGTTCTTCTCTATCCCTTATTTGGCAATGAATTTTTCCTCTATCAGTAGATCTCATGGGCAGTTTTTCCTAACTTCTCTAATTTGCTTAAGATAAAAAGAAGTTTTTACAAACAGCAACTTCAACTTCACATCTAAGGAGGTCCAAGGAGATATTTCACTCAAGGACCAGGAAGGTCATATAATACAATGTTGTATTTATTCAAATAGTAAACCAAGGATAAAGTATTTTAGGTTGCTGGTGACTTTTTGAAACAATAGTTTTATTTTTTTAATTAACAAGCATTTAAAAATGATTTGTTCCTCTTACTATTCTTCACTGCCACTGAGCAAGTTTTTTTTTTTAAATCCCCTAATACATAACTGTAAAGTCTGGCAAAATAAATTCTTGCATTAGTTGTGTCTGAAAATGTATGTCTCTTTCTGCATGTGAAGTCCAACACTCTTGCCACAATACCATTGAAGTACACCTCTGTCAGGAAGAAAGTGGGATGTTATGCATTCACTCTTTTTCAGATTCATATCGCTGCCTTGATTAGAGTTCTACACTCTTTCAAATTGTTTTCCTCTATACTCTTGACAGCATTGTATAAATCGTTCTACTAATTCTGCTTATTTCCCTCTGCATCAGTTTAGCCACCTTCCTAGTTTCCACAGTCCATTTCATCATTCCTTATTGCACTATATAATGTTCTATTACACTCACATAGTCAATCCCAAAAAAGAGGATTCCCTCTTATTTGGGCTATCAAGAAAAGTTATTGTTGTTATTTAGTCATTTTCAGTAGCATTTGTGACCCCTTCTGGGGTTTTCTTGGCAGAGATGCTGGAGTAGTTTTACATTTCCCTCTCTAGTTAATTTTACTGATGAGGAAATGGAGGCAAACAGAGTTAAGTGACTTACCCAGGGTCATAAAGCTAGTATGTATCTGGAGGCCAGATCTGAACTCAGGTCTATCTTCCTCACTGCGGACCCAGTGCTCTATCCACTCAGCTATCTGGCTGCCCTCTATCAAGAAAATATATATTTTAATTATGTTTACACATACAAATCCTTTTCCTCTTTCTTTGATTTCTTTGGGATTACAGGCCTAAGAGTGATATATTAGGTCAGAAGATATACATAGCTTGGTAACTTTCTGGGTATAACTGCAAACTGCTTTACAGAATGGATAAACTCACAGATCCAGCAACAATACTAATGCACTGAATGAGGGTTGGACGAGAAATAAGATTTAGATTGAGCTTATCCACCATCACCTGCAACTGACCTGATAACTGATGCTTCAGGTAGGATAGCATCTTTCCTATCTATCCCATCTTTCTGTCACAGACTGCTATTATGTACACCATTTATTTTCCCAATGAAAAATATTTTGGCCATTAATTATCCCTTCTTCTAGGTGAAATCTTGCATGTCTTTGTGATCTGCCCCATGATACAGGAGGCATTTAATAATGCTACAGATAAAATGATTCCCATTTTATAAATGAAAAAACTAGGGCTCAAAATGGTTGCTACTTGTCCATGGCACTACAGATAGCACATACTAGAAGTGAGTTCTGAACCCAGTTCTTCCTAACTCCTAGTCTAACACTCTTGCCACAATACCAAAGTGAAGTTTATTAATAAGAACCAACAAATTCAACACTTGGTAGTACTATGATTTTTATACTGTAAATAAGTCATCCAGATGATAAAGCTCCTTGAAGCTAAAGAAGGGAGAGTGAAGGTGATTCTTCTCTACCTCTCTACCATCTTTCCATTATTGCGCAATAACATAAGTGACTGCCCACGCTACCACAAGCCACAGTCAGAAGTGGGACAGGAAAAACAAAGCTATTCAGTATCATATCATGTCATGGTCAACAGCAGTAGAAAAATAGCAGCACTTATCTTTTAGTCATAGATAGATAAGCAGAGGGAGAGCATGAAAACTCATCTCTTGACCACAACAACCAAAGGAAATTTTTTTTTCTTAGCCACAAACAGCATTGAAATGACTTTTCTCTTTTAAGGGAAGTAGAAAGGGCAAATGTTGCATTGTATTAGAAAAGAGAGAAAAGTGAAAAGGCAGGGAGGTGACTAAAAGAAGAGAGGACAGAAGTAGCAAAAACTAAAAAAAAATGGAATTGGAAAGGAAAAAAGACTATTTGTGGTCTATGTAGTAATTATAGGGTGACTCCTCTTTACATCCATAAAAATCATCATTTATTCAAGTGTCAAGTCTTGCCTTGAAGTTTGCTTATTACTTTTTAAACTAGTCTAAACAACAGTCTTGCCGAATTCCATGTTATGCAACTGGTCATGGAGCTTTAAACCCAAAATATTTTAAAGAAAAAATATGTTCTACATTTCAAGGTTTCAAGTATTTTTTATGCAAATAATTTCCTTATGATGCATTTATTGTATTTAGAAACTTAATTTCTTGGATAGATTATGAGTCATAAGGCAACAATATAGATCACCAATATTATAATTATTTTAGATGACATTTTCTATAGCGCTTTCAGTTCATTTATAGAAACAAAGATTTCAATGAAAGTATTTCAAGTAATGAAATAATTTTCTTTATGAAAAACCTTTATCTATGATGTTGTTAAATGCTTCCTGAAGTAATTATATTCCAACTTTATATGCAAAAAAAAAATCACTGTAATGTTTTCATTATATTTTTCAAAATATGTAGCAAACCATTATATATTTAAATAACTACTATATTTGAAAGGAATAGCAGATTGTAAATAATAGATTTGCAGTTTCATGTGCAAACATCTTTTATGTTATACTACATTATGGAAATGCTTGTTTTATTCCATAAATAAAAATAAAATTTTAAAAACAGCAATGAAAAAATACAGAACAAAAAATCTAGGTATGTTTCTTTCTGCTAATAATAAAAAGCTAAAAGCCAAAATGCCATCATCACAGGTAAAATGGATTATTCTTGATAATTATTGAGACATACAATCTGCTTATTCTCTCTCCCAGAGAAGTAGCATGGTGTATTGGAAAGAACCCCAGACTAAGGAGTACAAAGAAACTGGAATCTTGACAGAGTGGAAAGAACACTGGCTCTGGAGCCAGATGACCTGTGTTTTAGTCCCACTTCTGACACTTATTACCTTCATGACCCTGAGCAATGGACCTTAAATAGTCTTTGAAGTCCCTTCCAACTCTAAAGCTATGATCTATGAACTCAGGGAGAAACTTGTGCTTTGCTTCTCACACTCGCATAAACAATTCACACTCTCATCTTTAATGGAGATAATAATACCTAAGGTATGTAAAAAAAAAAAACCCTTCAAATGAGAATATGCGCTAAGCAGTTTGCAAACCTTAAACAACTACTTTTGGACAACATCTTGAGCCAGGATGGTGCAGGACCTCAAGGTTCTCCAGGAGCTTTCATTCCATCAAGAAAGCCAATGTATTCATATATAAATGTATACATATATTAGAACAAGTATACACAATGAATACAGGGTAATTTTTGAGGGTAGGATACACTAGCAGTTGAGGGATCAAGAAATGCCCCAAACAGAAAGTGGTGCTTGAGCTGAGTTTTAAAGACAATTATTCTGAGCAGTATAAGTATGGAGAAAAGTACCTTCCAGGGCATAAAGAAGACCCTGGGAAAAGGTATGGAGATGCAGCATAGGGGATGGAATGCCAGATGAGGAACAGTCCTGAGGCCAGCCTGGTAGAAGCACAGAGTGTGTGAAAGGGAATGATATATTAAGAATGGAAAGGGTAAGTTGGAGCACCCAGTTCTCAAGACCAGTACAGGAAGAAATCTGCAGTGTTAGAAGGGCAGTAGCAAAGGCAGGATAAACTCCCATACCAGCTCCTTTCTCCCTAATTAAAAAAAACACAAATAGCATCCTTAAAAAAAAAAGAGAAAGACTGAGATAAGAGACACAGAAATTGCAATGCAGGCTGAAATCAATACACGAGAGGTCTAGGAAGAATGCCATATTAAAGATGGAGAGGATTGCATTTCAAGCTTGGGATATTGTATGGGCCAAGGTTAGGCTATAGAGGGTTGTCAAATTTAGTTTGAACAGAGTCAGAGAATGAAAACGATAAAAGAGAAGACTTTAAAGGTGTATTAAAGTTAGTCTTCAATGTCAGGATTAAGTTTATCTGCAAGCACCAGGGATTTACCTCCCAAAGGATATAGGAGCTAATATAGGAGAAAGAAGGGTACCCAGGGCTCTAGGAATTAAAAGAGATAAAGAATTCATAATCCAAGCCTGATTTTATTCCTCATGAGTAGTGTGTAGTGGGAAGAGAAAAATATTTCTAATAAAAGGAACTGGGTTTGAATCCCAACTCTGCCACAATTCTTAAGTGACCTTGAACAAATCACTCAATCTGAACTTCAGCTTCTTAATCTGAAAATTAAGGGAATTGGATTGGATTAAAAGACTTGTAAGGGCTCTTCTAGTCATATGATCTATTATTATCAAATGGTAGTGATACGCTAGCACAGATGAAATGTGCACCCCAAATATAACTGCCATTTTTAAAGAACACTGGGTACTTCTTGATAAGAAAACACATAGAAAGAATTCAAATATTTAAAGACAATTTATGTCCTTTAAATACACAAAATACTATTATGACAATGTCATGAGATCCTACCAAGTATATTTATATCCTGGGTTGGGTTTCTAAAAATTATTTTCATTATACATACACATACATACAAACTCACACAATCTCTAAATTATAATAAGGAAACTCTAAAATTTCTTTTTTCTTGTTATTTTTGTTAAGTTGATATGAAATACCAAATACTAAAGTTTTACTCTGAGGTCTGAGTAGAGGTGATTTAATCCAGGTTCTTCAAGGGAACATCAGCTCTGTCAGGTCCTACTAGAAAACCTCAAGAATAGACCTGTTGACATAATACAGAATATCTAAGAACCAGCTTAAAAAATATGGAGTCAGCTTGACTACAAAGTGAATCATTTTTCAGCCACAGTAGCTAAGGTGTAGATAGGACAAGAACTTCATCAGCAGGGAGTGTTTTCACAACAATGAAATCATAAATACTATGAAAGACTGAAAAAACTGAAAAAAATAAAGTGAGGTTTTTTAAAAGTATAAAATAGGGGTCTATGAATTTTCAAAAAATATTTCCATAACTATTTCAATATAATTGGTTTTCTTTGAAAGCCTACGTATTTTATTTCGTGCATTTAAAAATATAATTCTGGACTTCTTGGAACCAAGATGGCAGAGTAAACAGTAAATTGCTATAACTCTCCTAAATTCACCTCCAAACAACAATGAAATAGAGCTCCCAAACAAATCCTGGAACGCCAGAACTAGCAAAAAAAAAAAATGGGGTGAAACAACCTTTTGGTCTAAGAAATTTGCAAGATTGGCAAGAAAGGCCTGTCACACTTGGGTAAAAGGGGAATGCAATCCAGGACAGGAGGCATCCCAGTAAGCTAGCAGTAAGCCCCTCCTCAGCAAACTAGTGGGAGATCCTGAGCCCCATAGTGGTGGAGCAGGCAAACACCAACCCAGGACCCCTCACGTACCTAAGGACAGCCAGGGGGATGGGCAGACTCAAGCTCTGGAACCACTTCGGCCTAGCCCCAGGGAAACAGGCAGCTGTCAGTGGCCATACCTCTATATTCTTACCAGTGCAGCTCCAGGGAAATGGAGAAACACTCCACCAGCCTCAGAACACACCAGACATTAGCACTAGGACCCTGGATCATCACAGGTAAGCTGCCAGACCACTATGGCCTCCAGCAGCACCAGTCACCCCCCATCCACCCTCTCAGCACAGCACCAGACATGAGGGTCCCCTGTGGGTCTCAGGGCAACATCAGTGCAGTACCAGGTAAACAGCCAGGGCCTCTAGCCCCTGGCACAAGAATCCTGAGACAGTGCCCCTTCCACCCTGGAAGCAGAGTTCAAATTTGAAAGGAAGGAAAAAAGGCCAAAAAAGATGAACAACAAACAAACAAAAAAGAATTTGACCATAAAAAGTATTATGGTAACAGGAAAGATTAAGACACAAACTCAGAAGAGGACAATAATATCAAAACACCTATGGGCAAAACCACGAAGAAAAATGGGAAGTGGTGTCAAGCCCAGAAAGAATTCATGGAAGAGCTCAAAAAGGAATTTAAAATCACATAAGAGAGACAGAAGAAAAATTAGAAGAAGAAATGAGAGTTATGCAAGAGAATTACGAAAAAAGATTCAACAGCTGGGAAAAGAAAACAACTGCTTAAAAAGTAGAATTAGCCAAAAGGAAAAAGAGATATAAAAATCCACTGAAGAAAACAACTCCTTAAAAAGTACAACTGACCAAATGGAAAAGGAAGTTACAAAAGTTAACTGAGGAAAACAACTCTTGGGCAAGTGGAAGCTAATGACTCTATGAGACATCAAAATTCAATTAAACAAATTCAAAACAATGAAAAAATAGAAGAAAATGTAAGCTACCTTATGAGAAAAACAACTGACCTGGAAAATATATCTAGGAGAGACAATATCAGAATCACTGGACTACCCAAAAGCTGTAAGAGGACCTGGGCAGCATGTTTCAAGAAATTATCAAGGAAAACTGTCCTGATATTCTGGAACCAGAAGATAAAATGGGCATTGAAAGAATCCACCAATCACCTCAGGAAAGAGATCCTGAAATAAGAAATCTAAGGAACATTATAGCCAAATTGCAGAACTATCAGGTTAAGCAGCTGACCAGAAAGAAACAATTCAAATATTAGGGAGCCACAATCTGGATTACATAGGACTTGACAGCTGCAATATTAAGGGATCAGAGGTCCTGGACCAGGGCATTCTACAAGGCAAAGGCGCTAGGACTACAACCAAGAATCATCTATCCAGCAAAATTAAGCATAATATCTCAAGGGAGAAAATGGTCATTCAATGAAATAGAAGAATTTCCAGAATTCGTAAGAAGCCCAGAATTCAACAACAACAACAACAAAATTATCTCTAATATCAAGACCTAAGAGAAGCCTAAAATAGTTTTTTAAAAAAGGAAAAGAAAACATAAGGGATTCAATGGAGTTGAACTGTTCACATCCCTACGTAGGAAGATGATACTTGTAATTCTTAAAAATTGTACCACTAATAGTACAGCTAGAAGGACTTTACACAGACAGAAGATATGAGTATAAAGTAAATTCAGGGGAATGATATAAAAATAATTAAGGGATGAGAAAGAGGAGTATACTGGGTGCAGAATGAAGGGAGAGGTGGAATGGGCTAAGTTATTTCACATGAAAATGTGTGAAAAACCTATTACAGTGAAGGAAAAGACATGAGGGTAGGCGATGGGCATTGCATCAACCTTACTCTCATCGGTATTGGCTCAAAGAGGGAATAATATACACAATCAGTTGAATATAGAAATCTATCTTACTTAACAGGAAAGTATGAGGGGAAGAGATTAAGTAAAAGGGGGGGACTAACAGAAGAGAGGGCTGGGGGAGGAGGTAGACAGAAGCAAAACACTGTAGAGGGGGGAACAGGTAAAAGGAGAGAAAGCACAAACAGAAGAAAAAATAGAATTGAGTGAAATGCACATTCAATAATCTTAACTGTGAATGTGAATGTGACGAACTCTCCTATAAATCTGAAGAGGGGAGCAAAAACCAGAATCCTACAATATGTTAACAGGAAACACACTTGAAGCAGAGAGACACACACAGAATAAAGGCAAGAGACTGGAGAAGAATCGTCTATGCTTTAGCTGAAGTAAAAAAAAAAAGCAGAGGTAGTGATCCTAATTTCAGACAAAATAGAAGCAAAAATAGACCTAATGAAAAGAGATAAGAAGGAAACTACATTTTGCTAAAAGGTTTTATAGACAATGAAGTAATATCAATACTAAACATATATGCATCAAATTGTTTAGCATCCAAATTCTTAAAGAAATTAAATGAGTTACAAGTTCACTACCAAATGAAATGTAAAATGGATCATTTTGATTATATTAAATTAAAAAGCTTTTGCACAAACAAAACTAATGCAACCAAGTTTAGAAGGAAAGCAGAAAGCTAAGAAGCATGCTTTACAGCAAATGTCACTGATAAAGCCTCATTTCTCAAATATACAGAAAACTGAATCAAATTAGCAAGAATATAAATCATTCCCCAATTGATAAATGGTCAAAGGAGATGAACAGGCAGTTTTCAGATAAAGAAATCAAGGTTATCTAGAGGCATATGAAGACGCACTCTAAATCACTTTTGATTGGAGAAATACAAATTAAAACAGCTCTGAGGTACCACCTGACACCTATGGGATTGGCTAAGATGACAAAAAAGGAAAATGATAAATGTTGGAGAGGAGTGGGAAAATTGTGACACTAATGCACTGTTGGTGAAGTTGTGTACTGATCCAACCATTCTGGAGACCTATTTGGAATTATGCCAAAGGGCAACAAAACTGCACATACCCATTGATCTAGAAATACTACTAATAGGTCTATCCCGAAGAGAGCATAAAAAAGGAAAAAGGACTTACATGTGCAAAAATATTTATAGCAACTCTTTTTGTGGTGGCAAAATATTGGAAACTGAGTAGATGCCCACCAACTGGGGAATTGCTGAACAAGCTGTGGTATATGAATGTTGGGCAATAAGAAATGATGAATAGGCAGATTGCAGAAAAAACTGGAAAGACTTGTATGAACTGGTGCAAAGTGAAATGAGCAGAACCAGGAAAACAGTGTATACTGTGTCAGCAACATTGCATGATGATCGACTATGAATGACGCAGCTCTTCTCAGCGACACAATGATCTAAGACAAAGGACTCCCGAAGGAAAATACTATCCACATCCAGAGAAAGAACAGACTCTGAATGCAGATCAAAGCTTATTTTTTTCACTTACTTTATTCTTTTTGTGTTTATTTTTGATCTGTTTCCTCTTCACAACTGAGACTAATATAGAAATATGTTTTACATGATAGCTCATAAATAACTATATCAAATTGCCCACCATTTTAGGAAGAGGGGAAGGAGAGAGGGGAAAAAAATTGGAATTTAAAGTCTTATAAAAATGAGTACTAAAAACTGTCTTGACATGTATTTGAGGAAAAAATAAGATACTATTAAAAATTTTAAGAATCAACATGCAAAAATATAAAAATATTATTCTGGAAAAGTGTTCATAGGCTTCACTAGGCTGCCAAAAGGGTCCATGACACCAAAAAGATTAAGAATCACTGATATAGGGTGATGTTAGGTCCTACAAAACACATAATATTTATCAAAAACACAAACCCTATCCTCTCATGGAGTTTACTGTCTAGTCTTTCCTTTCTATAACCTATGTTATTTTGTCATTATTATCCATGAATTTCTGCTTAAAATATGGAAGTACAGGGGTGGCTGGGTGGTGGAGTGAATAGTGCACCAGCCCTAGAGTCAGGAGGACCTGAGTTCAAATCTAGCTTCAGCCATTTGACACATTTACTAGCTGTGTGGCTTTGGACAAGTCACTTAACCCCAATTGCCCTCCAAAAAGCAAAAAATAAAAGATAAAATAAAATATGGAAGTACAAAAGTATTGAGAGATTGAGGAGGGTTTTCAAGAAAACCGGGCTCCCTCCCACATATTCCTTGATCCAGTGGTGAAGGACTCTTTGCTGTTCCTCAAATGCTACACTCTATCTCCCAACTCTAGGAATTTCTACTAGCAGAAATTTTGCCCAGATTTTGCCCCCCAGATTACCCTTGGAACTCTCTTGTTTCTCACCTCCATTTCCTAGCTTTCCTGACTTTAAGTATCAGAATTTTAATCCTGCAAAAAACCTTTCTCATTCTTCCTTCATGTCAGTGGTGTGTGTGTGTGTGTGTGTGCGTGTGTGTGTGTGTGTATGTGTGCGCGCGTGCATGTATACAGCTATATTTTTTTTGTACTTAACTGTCTGCACACTGTCTCCCCAATTGACTATGAGTTTCTTGTAAGTAAGTACTGTTTTTTTTTCCTTTTCTTTGTATCCCTGGCTTAGTATGGTGCCTGTCACATAAAAGGTGCTTAATGGATGCTAATCCACTTGAATTTATTGTAGATGGAGAAAGATTATAAGGTCTATGAGGACAGGAACTATACTTTAGATGTTATATCTCTCCTAGAACCTGGAAGAATACTCTGCACAGAGTAAATGAATATGGTTTCCAGCAAAAGCAATGTTCTCATGAATGACTCCTGGAGCACAGTTTCTTGGGGCATAATTTTATTACTAGGGCTACAAAGACAAAATATGTTTTTTAAAACTTTGTCTTTGTATCTTTAGTAATTATGCTATGCCTTGAACATAGCAGCTACTCAGTCACATGGAACAAAGGAATCATTGGACTTGGAGTAAGGAAAATCTGAATTAAAATTCCATTTCTGAAAGTTACTATAGAGTTACCTCAGGAAAATTATTTAACTTGAGCATCAGCTTCCTTATCTGTAAAATGAGGATGATAATACCTGTAGTAACTACCTCATGGCATCATTGTGAAGATCACTGTAGTATGGAGATCATTCTGCAAACTTGAAAATGCTATATAAAGCTTAGCAATTATGATTATCAACAAATGCTTGCTGAAAAGGAAATGAAACAGGTTTGGGTTTTATATTGCTATGAGTACCATAAAATATTTCAAAGACATGAAGAACCAAATACAAAAACCTATAAATACCTCTCTATATAGAAAAACGTAAGAAGAGACCAAAACAACTTGAAATTTGTTTCTTCACTCTGTCAAGAACCACTTGATAATAACAATCAAATCCTTCTGACGAACTTAAACGTTACAACACATTTCATTTTTCCCCTGAGGAAAGGTGAAAATGGCATCAAGGATCATGGAATGACTAATACTATTTTAAAGCTATATTTTAGCTGTTATCATGAACATGATCTGCATCTACTGCGAAATAACTAATTGCAACTCCCCACACATTTGTCTGTAGATCATGTTAAGACTGGTTTGAATATCAGTGGCAAATTAAGTAATGCTACAGTTTAAAGAGTTTCTTATTCCCCTCAGAACACTTTATTCCACATCTGACCACTAGGTGATTAAATGAAGCCATAATCAACTACACAAATCCCAGCTTGGAGAGCAGTGGCCAACCAAGAGGAGAAGTGAAAAGGATCTGGGAATTTTCATGTACTGAGTTCAATATTGGTTCACAGTGTGAGATAGCAGCCAAAACAGTTGGTGTAATCTTAAGGCTGAATTCAAGAAGCAAAGTTTGCAAAACAAGAAAGGCACCAGTTCCAATATACTCCATCCTTGTCAGATAACATCTAGAATATTTTGTTTAACCCTGGATCCTACATTTTAGGAAGAATACTGACGAACTTGAGCATGCCCAAATTGATGAAAGGACTGAAGATCCTGCCAAAGTTAGCAATAGAAGGAAATGGAAGGTATTCAGTCTGGAGGAGAAAAGACTTATAGGATTTTGTTCAGTTGTTTCAGTAATATCCAACTCTTATGCCCCTACTTGAGGATCTGTTTGGTTTTTTTGGCAAAGATGCTGGAGTAGTTTGCCATTTCCTTCTGCAGCTCAAAGACAAACAGAGTTAAGTGACTTGCCCAGAGTCACATATCTAGATAGTAAGTGTCTGAGGTCAGATTTGAAGTTAGGAAGATGAGTCTTGGGAATACAAGATAGTATTTGAAGGTCCATCATTTGGAAAGTGGATTACAGGGGGAGGAATCAAGATGGCAGCATAGAAGCAGTAGAACTCTGCAGCTCCCACCATAATCACCCCAAATACTTATAAAATATGACTCTAAACAAATTTAGAGCCCCAGAACCCACAAAAATTACAGAAAAACACATCTCCTGCTGGGGGCAGCCCAGCAGGCAGGACAGGAAGGGCTCATCACAGAGCCCTGGGAGCCAAGCCCAGCCTGGCCTGAAACCACAGCTTGGCCCCATGGTGGCCAGGACAAGTCACAGCTGGAGCACTCTGGAGAGTTGATCACTGGCAGCTGTGGCAGTTTTCAGAATTATCAACCCATAAGAAACAAGGACAAAGTGAAAGGTCAGTGGAACTCAGCTAAATTTGGGGGAGAAAAGCAGGTCCAGCCATCTGCCCCCAGGGCAAGAAAGCAGTAGAAGCAGGGGCCCTGCATCCAACTCCACATAGCTGCTTCGGAGCTCACGGACTGCAGATTGCAGGGGGGCCAAGCGATCATTCAGAGGCTAAGTGCTCTTGCCTTAACCGGCCTGGATCGAGATTACAGTCTTGGGTGGTGGTCCTGAGGTGCATTTTCAGTGAGCCAAAGCTTGTGGGGGCTGCAGAGGCTGCACTTCCTAATAGTTCTGGCAGCTGCAAAAACCCCAGCAATTTGGGACAATGCTCTAATCTCTGAAAGCAGAGTTCTATTGTGGCTCAAAAAATCAAATTAATTGACTGGCAACATGAGCAGGCAAAGGAAGCAAACCAAGCTCAGCAATCCAAAGTCAAATTCCCTTTTTGGGGAAAAAAAGGATTAAATCATGGAACAGGAAGAAGACAACACAGTCAGAACTCTTGCACCAAAAGCTTCCCAGAAAAATGTAAGCTGGTTATAGGCCATAGAGGAGCTTAAGAAGGATTTTGAAAACCAAATAAGAGAAGTGGAGGAAAAATTGGGAAGACAAAGGAGAATAATGCAAGAAAATCATGAAAAGAGAGTCAACAACCTGACTGGGAAAATAACACCTTAAAAAGTAGATTAACTCAAATGGCAAAAGAGGCCCAAAAAGCCAATGAGGAGAAGAATGCCTTAAAAAGTCAAATTTGCCAGACAGAAAAAGAATTTCAAAAACTCACTGAGGAGAATAATTCCTTCAGAGTTAGAGTGGAGCAAATGGAAGCAAATGACTTTATGAGAAATCAATATACTATTAAACATCCAAACACATGAAAAAATAGAAGGCAATGTGAAATATCTCCTTGAAAAAACCACTGACCT
>CM053580.1:414467288-414489468 GCA_028627135.1 Pseudochirops cupreus | reverse complement strand
TAGTCCAATAATTTTTAAATGATCTCTCCTGGATCTATTTTCCAGGTCAGTGGTTTTTCCAATGAGATATTTCACACCACCTTCTATTTTTCCATTTCTTTGGATCTGTTTTACAGTATCTTGATTTCTCATAAAGTCATTAGCTTTCATTTGCTCCAATCTAATTCTGAAGGAATTATTCTCTTCAGTGAGCTTTTGAAATTCTTTTTCCATCTGGCAAATTTGACTTCTTAAGGCATTCTTCTCCTCATAGGCTTTTTGGACTTCCTTTGCCATTTGAGTTAATCTATTTTTTAAGGTGTTATTTTCTTCAGTCAGGTTGTTGACTCTCTTTTCATGATTTTCTTGCATCATTCTCATTTGTCTTCCCAATTTTTCCTCTACTTCTCTTACTTGATTTTCAAAATCCTTGAGCTCCTCCATGGCCTGTAACCAGATCATATTTTTTTCAGATCATATTTTTATTGGAAGCTTTTGATACAGGAGTTCTGACTTCGTTGAGTTCCTCCTATTTCAAGCTTTGATCCTTTTTGTCTCCCAAAAAGGAATCTAAAGTTGGGTTGCTGTGCTTGCTTTGCTTCCTTTGCTACTTTTGAGCTCTTTGTTACAGTAGAACTCTGCTTCAAGAGGGGAGAGCTTTGTCCCAAATCTCTGGGGTTTTCACAGCTGCTGAAGCTCTTAGGAAGGTACCATCTCTATAGCCCCCACTAGCTTTGGCTCACTTGTCACATACCTCAGGACCACCACCCAAGACTGCGATCCAGATCCAGACAGGTTAAAGCAAGAGTGATTACCCTCTGAATGATCGCTTGGCCGCCTACAATCTGCAGGCCAGGAGCTCTGAAGCAGCCATGTGGAGGCAGATGCAGGGCTGCTGCACCTCCACCACTTCTAGCTCTAGGGGCACGGGCTGGACCTGCTCCTCTGTCCCCCCCAGTTCTAACAAGAGTTCTACACTGACCTCTCACTTTTTCTTTGGCATTTATGGGTTGATAATTCTGTAAACTGCCACTGCTGCTGGTGATCCACTCTCCAGAAGTCTGCTGCAGCTGCTGTTCAGAGCTGCCCTAGGGCTAAAACCTCAGGTTCACGCAGGGCTGGGCTCCCAGCGCGCTGCGATGAACCCTTCCTGTCTGCCTGCCAGGCTGCCTTCAGTGGGAGATTTGTTTCTCTGTCACTTTGTGGGTTCTGTAGCTCTCAAATTTGTTTAGCATCATATTTTATAGGTATTTGAGGTGGTTATGGGGGAAGTCACAGAGTTATGCTGCCATCTTGGCTCCACCCACCTATTTCATTTTTAATATGACTAATTACATTGTTTTCCTAATGTTGAACCATACTTGCATCCCTGGTATAAAGGCAACTTAGGGCAAATGGATTTTTGAATGATTTTCTGTAAGATGTTGGACAGGATTTTATTTAAAATTTTAGAATCAATATTCATTAATCATATTGCTGCATAGTTCTCCTTCTGTACTTGAGCCTTCCTTAATTTAGAAATCTTTTCCCCCCAATTTTTGAGAATAATTTTTGCACTAAGGGAATAACTATCCTTCAAAAATATAATGAAATTCTCCTATGAATTCATCAGGAGCAGTAGTTTTTCTTTGGTAGTTCAATTTCATTTTCTAAGATTTGGATTATTTGTAATCTCTATTTGGTCTACTAGTTTGGGTATTTTACATTTTGAAAATATTTCTTTTTTGTGTTTTCTCAGTTTTGTTTGCATATAACTGTGTAGTAGGTTCTGATTATCCTTTTTATTTCTTTTGATTTTGTTATAATTTCAACAATTATTTGCAACTTTCTTGATTTGATTTTTTGTCCTTTTTTAAAAATAAGTTTGGTAAAATATTTATCAATTTATCTTTTCAAAGAACCAGCTTTTAGTTTTATCACTTCTATGTATAATTTTTTGGGGAGGTTTTTTTTTCAATTTATCTATTTCTTCTCTAATTTAATAAGTCATCCTTTATGCTTATTTTTTTACTTGTTGACTTTCTAATTTTAAAACTGCATATTATTTTAATCAACCCTCTTTTTTCTATCTTGTTAATGTATGTTTGAGGAGATATGTTCCCCCCCACTCCTTCCCTAAAGCACTGCTTTAGCTGCATCCCAGAAACTTCAATATGTTGTCTCATTATTATAATTTTATTTCACATTACCATTTTTTCTATAATTTGTTCTTTAATCCATTCATTTCTAATATTTCATTGTTAAGGCCTCATTTTGGTCCATCTTTTCTTTGTGGACCCTGAACTGATTATTACTTTTACAGTCTGAAAAGTATTTTATGTGTCTCCTTTTCTACATTTGTTTATAACATAGCTATGCCCTAATACATGGTCAATCAGGACCATGTGGTCCTGAGAAATACAAATGTACTTTAGTGATTAAATTTAGAAGACACCATAAATCAGTCAGCACTAGTCTTTCTAGGAATTTCTTTAGTTCTGTTTTTTTTTCCTCTTTCTCTAAGACTTATCCAAAATTAAGAGATATTAAAATATGTCACAATTGTATAGCTATTTATATCTTCTTATAGTTCAGTTAATTTTCTTTCATGAATTTAGATGCTAAGCTATTGAAGGTATATCAATTTAATATTGATATTGGTTTGTTGCCTACAGTTCTTTCCAGCAAAATGCAATTTCCCTGTTTATTCCTTTTTATGTTTTGAATGTTTGTTTCTGCTTTTCTGACAGAATGCCAATAGCTACTACTTTTTTTGATTTACCTGATGCAGAGTAAAAATTTTTTCTTGCACTTTTTTGTTTTGTTAGATTATTTAATCCATTCACTTTCAAAATTCTGAGAGATGAGTTCATATTTGCCTCCATTTGTATCTTAATTTCCCCCCCCCCCCCCCATTAGCCCTTTCACCTTTACTCTATAAATTTCAAGTGTTTTATCTTGGTTTATTTTAAGACAACTCTATTCCTACTGGTTCTCTTCTCCTCCCCCTCAAGCACCCCACTTTCAGTTTGTAACCTTTTCTCTAATTTTGCAGCTTTGCTTATTAGTTTCTTTCAATTTATTGCTATTGTAAAACTTCTTTAATCATTTCCTTCTTTCCTCCCCTCTCAGTTAAGTAATAAAGTAAAATCCTCCTTCCTCTCCACTCCTTCAACTTATTTTGTTCCTTAATGTTTTTTTAAATTATTTTTTGTTCTGCCCTTTTAAAAAAGAAAAAGGACTTCTTTCTTCCTTCTTGGTTGTAGCTGTCCCTGGGAATACTATTTTCCCTTCTGAGGCAGGATGAGTGGTTTTTTCTAAGCACTAATCCTGGCAGATTATACCCATTTTAAAGTCCTGATCTTTGTTTATGGAATATCTCCCTTCTCATAAGGCAGTATTCATCAGGGGTATCCCCTCCCATCACTAAAACAAGGTTTCCTAGTATCTTTATTCATTTTTCAATCCCTCCCTTTGTCTCCTCTCCCATTCTCCTAGAGAATTTCTTTTTTCCTGAGAGACTATAGGAAGTATTTTCCTTTCATTGTCAGACTCTGACTTGATTAGGGCACATCACACATAATCCTCTATCATCTACTTTCCTTCCATCCTTTTATTTACCTTTCCATTGATTCATCTGTATGCTGAGTGTTGTAAAATTTAGTCTATGATGTTTCAGAACTGTTTCTCTACCGTTACTTCTGTTTGACTTCTGCTTCTACCAATTACCTTGGGTTCATTTAGAAAGGAATCTCTTAATAGTCTCTCTGTTGTTGTTTTGTTTTTTTGTTGTCACTGGTTGCGGTATTTATTTACCCTTCTTGTATTTCTATTATCTGGAGTGTATGAGAGGCAAATAGTTTCTTCAGGTCTGGTTTTCTTTCTAGGAAAGCTGCAAATGCCTCTTTTTAATTGAACATTTATCATTTTTCATTAATGGCTTCATTAATGGTCCCTTGACCTGAGCCTTCTACCTCCTGCTCCCATCCCTTGAGAGATGAGGAAGAGGAAAGTTGGCGCAGAACAGTACCTTTTCTCCTGCTGTGCAGATTTGTCTTCAATATCCTACTGTGTCTTTTCCCTGCCTAATCCTTACATTTTGGAAGGAAAAAGAGCAGCAAAGCAGTGCCTCCCATTGGACCATCTGACTGTGTGCCTCCCATTTCATACTGCATTCTTCTCCAGCCTGACCTCCAACTTCTTTTGGGAAAACAAGTGGTTTCCTCCATTCATTGATGAACATTCTCAAAATCAGTTATACCCTTGTGGAATGTGCTCTGCAGAATGGCTTATTCCATAAGTAACAAACTTCCCTTCATCCTTAATATTTTCCTTGCCTGTTTCTTCCATCTATTAGTTATTACTGAAACCTGGCTCCCCCCAGATGACAAGCCCCCTGGTCACCCTTTCCAATACTATCTGCACCTTCATTCATTCTCTTCAGATCACTGATGAAGGTGGGGGAAGTTATTACACTCCTTGCTCCCCATACACCATTGCCATATGTGATACCCCAGGTCTCTCTCCAACTCCATTAATAAGGACAATAGCTAACATTTATATAGCTGGTATTAGCTTTCTTTATCCTTAAAACAACTCTGGGGGAGTGGTGGTGTAGGTGTTGTGATCATTCCCCATTTTACAGATGAGAAAATTGAGGCTAAGAATGGTTAAGTGACTTGCCCAGAGTGCCACAGCTAGTGAATATCTCACCTAACTACTAAACAGTTTCACCCCTGCAACATGTCTCAAAATATACTCCTTTCTCTCTTCTACCACTGTCACTACTCTAGTGCAGAGCTTCATGACCTTATGTCTGGATTACTACAATAGTTTCCTGCTGGGCCTGCCTACCTCCCCTCTCTTTCTACTCCAACACATCTTGTATTCAACCACAAAAATCATATTCCCCAAATACAGATCTAATCGTGTCACTCACTACTCAATAAACTACTTTACCTCCTTGTAGCTGTAACAGTGTTGACTACTCGCTCCTTCCAAATACTTTCTTTTCCCTTGGTTTTGGTGACACTACTTTGCTGTGATTCTCTTCCTACCAATCTGACAAATCCTTCTCTGTGTCCCACAGAGAATCATCCATGTTATATCCCATATGTTAAACCTCCTGCTTAACATCTTCTGCTTAACTTGGATGTCCTGTCTCAAACTTAGTACATCCAAGATCCTGTTTAACTTCCTTCTCCCTATTGAGGACACAACTACTCTTCCAACCACTAAGGTTTCCAACTGGTGATAAATCCTTGACTTGCAGTTTTCCTTCTTCAGTCTTGTAGATTCTACTTCAATATCTCTCAGATCATGACAATTACCCAGTTTAGGCCCTTACCAACTCATCCTCGGACTCCAGCAACAACTTGATAATTGGTATCCTCACCTTCAGTGTCTCTCCTCTTCAATCCATCCCATCAAAAGCTGCCAAATTGGTTTTTCTAAGGCAAAAAATCTGACCAAATCACTCCCACGATCAAAAAAAGTTTCAGTGACTCTCAATGGCCTCTAAGATAAGACAAAGTCCTCTGACTAGCATTTAAAGTACTTCACAATGTGTTTAATCCATCTCTTTCAATCTGATTATATCATACACAGGCTCCTGATCAAGCCAAACTAGCCTATTTGCTGTTTTCCATATACAATATTCCATTTCTGCCTCTGAGCCTTCACTATTTTCAGTGCCTAGAATGCTTTCCCATCTTACCTCTATGTACAGGAGGCATTCACCTCTGGAAGGCTCAAATCAAGTGCCACCTCCTAAACAGGCAGTTGTTCATGTCTTTCTTTTATTAAAACTGGCTGTTCCTTTATCACATTTACATCAAAGATATGCCCAATGCATAACCAAGATGACTACATAACATCTGATGCTACATACCTACTCTGAGAAAGACCTTAAATTTTCACCAGAACAAATTATAACATAGACTTGAAAATGATAAACATGAACAAGAAATGGAATCCTGGAAAACCAGATGACTCTATGAGGCAGCCATAAATATTAGAACAAAATCAAAAGATTTTTTTAAAAAGAAGAAAAATGTAAATTCTCTGATTTTAAAAATTGACTTGGAAAATAGGGAAGGATATATAATGAACCATGATAAAATTTTAAAAACTGAACACTATATTTTAAGCAACTGTAAATAAGATAATTTATTTTTCTTATAGTTGGCATTCTTTGTAGTTGGTATGATTTCTCTTATTTTCTCAATGAGTGAGGGAAGAAGAAAGGAGAGGAAGAGAATTTGGTGTAGAAATACATCACATTCAACTACAAAACAAGTAGGTACGAGAGTCAGGGATGGTTATGTTAAAAGGTAGGATAATATCAGGTATAGAATAATCAAAGGCAAAACAAACTTTCTAATCCTGAAAGAGGGATTAAAAGGAAAAATAAAATAAAAGAACTTGAATATATATATATGTATATATATATATATATATGCATATATATGTATGTATATCCCATTAGTTGGGAGACTAGATGAACAAACTGTGGTATATAAAAGTAATAGAATATTATTATACAAGAAATTTGGAGAGACAATTTCAGAAAATACCAGGTATCATGAACTGATTCAGAGTAAAATGAGTAGAATCAGAACAATTCATACACAGAGCAGCATACTAAACAAAACAATTTTGAAAGTCTATAGAACTCTGATCTATACAATGACCTGTCATGTCTCCAGAGGTCCTATAATTTCTTTTGTTTCATTATGATTATTTGTTTAAAAGTTTTATAAAGTTTTGCTAAAAAGTTAAAAGGTTTGCTTTTTCCCTCTTGGTTTTTAATTGGGTGATAGGGGTTGGACATGGAGGAGTTAACAATATTGATTTTGAAAAAAAAGGATAATTTAAATATGTATATTTATATGCTTAAATATATATATATATATATGTATAACATGCACAGAAGAAAACAGAAGGAAGTTCAGAAGGAAGAACAGATTAGCAGGACAATAATCAAAGTAACATGTGCAATTTATTATATGGGGTATCCCAAATCTCATTTTAAACTATAGCTTAAAATCACACTAAGACTTTTGGGGCATCCTAGGTCTCTGTATGCATGTGTATGCACATATATGTGTGTGTCTATATGTATATGAGCTGTGTGTATGTGTGTGTACACACACAAAAGGCAGCTAGGTGGCACATTGGGTAGAACAGTTAATTTGGCAACCCCAACAACCCTCCAGACTCTAGGCCTGGAGGCAGGAAGTTCTGAGTTCAAATATGGCTTCAGATACTATCTATATGTTCCCTGGCAAGTCACAAGTAGAGGTATTTCCCTCAGTTTCATCATCTGTAAGGTAGGGATAAAACAGCACCTACCTCCCAAGGTTGCTGTGAAGGTCAAATGAGATAATGAGTAAAGTTCTTAGCACAGTGCCTGGAACATAGTGAACCCTGTAATAATGTTAGCTTTTAGCAGTACGAAATGGAGATTCACAGATGGAAACCAAGATCAACACCAGGGCAGAAAGTCCAATTGCAGACTACCGGGCCTACGGTCTGGGAGATAGGCACTAGAACTGAAGAGGAAGCTGTGAGGGTTCCTGTCTATAAACTAGTAGGCACTCTTTCAGTGGTTCCAGTTACAAGGAAGCAGACTAGATACGGAGGACAGAGTGACGGCACTACTCTTTCAAGTTCAACTGGATCAGGGACACCCAAGAACAAAATTATCCTTAGGCAGAACTGTGAGGTAAAGCAAGTGTATCTTTGGGGACCCAACACTCCCTTCTACCTTCCCTTTTTTTCAGCCTTTCTTCTCTCTACCCTTCCTAACAAGCATTCATTATTCTCTGTTTTCTTTTCTCTTCCTCTTGTCAAAATTTGCTTGCTCTCTGTGAAACATCTGAAAGACTCATTAACACTGATACTTAAAAGGATATAAATCTTTCAGGGTTGTCCCTTCCTGAGCAACCTATACATTAATGCTCAACCCTTCTAGTGACATAGTATTCACTCCTTTCTGAGTCAGTCTGTTTTGTGTTTGGATAAATAACTGCTAAGGAACATGACAACTTTCTACTTGCCACTCCTTCATTTTGCCCTGTCATACATAGAATATTTCCCACTTATTCTACATGATGAGATTTCAAATATTTCAAGAAAGCTGGTCTGCTCCTTCTAAGCCTGTTCTTTTTGAGGGAAGCTTTAGTCACTTCAACTGTTCTTCACATGACAGTCTCTAGATATCTCACTATCCCAGTCTTCCTTTTTTAGGTGGCATTCAGTTTGTCACCCTTAAAACACTGTCTGTACCCAGAGCCAAAAAGAGTACTCCAGATCTGGTTAGATAAGTGCAAAATCACATATTTCTTCCCTTAATCATGATAACATATGTCAATTAATGCAATTCCAAATGAACTGTTTTTGGAAGCCATGTCACACTATTGGCTTATACTGAACTTGTGGTCAACTTAGACCTTTGATCATTTTCAGACATACTGCTCATAAGCCTATTTTTTCTATACCACAATATGCAGTTGACTCCTTTAAATGTAGGCATTCACATGATATCTGTCATATTTTATCTTATTGATTCAAGCTCAGCATCCTAGGCTACTGATGTTTTATAAATCTTGGTTCTATAATACAATGTCTTAATGCTCTTCCCCATCTTTGTTTCACCCACAGTTTAGATAAGCATGCCTTATATAAGTTCTTCCAAGTTATTTATAAAAATGTTGAACAAAACAGGGCCAAGGACAGATCTCTACAGCATACTTCTAGAGATGTCCCAAATTTCCATCAATCCATTAATCAAATATTCCACCAGTTGGTATTATAACTAATTCTACTATCACCTTCACTTGGAAAGTAGGAGGACAAAACTACATAATCCCTAATATTTCTTCCAGAGATGTGATTCTACCATTCTGTAATCCAATTATACTTCTCCATTTTGTCCACATTTGTATGAAAGAGTTTGTCATA
Source organism: Pseudochirops cupreus (assembly GCA_028627135.1). NCBI lineage: Eukaryota > Metazoa > Chordata > Mammalia > Diprotodontia > Pseudocheiridae > Pseudochirops > Pseudochirops cupreus. The sequence continues at coordinate 414,480,546 of CM053580.1, read as the reverse complement.
TACTTGCTAAAAATTAAGACATACAGCACATACTGTATCCCTCATATATACCTACCAACCCTATGCTTTGCCATATTTAAAATAGGAATATTTCTTATATTATCTACCAATGTTATTATACAGTTTAAAGTGCTAAAATATGTACACTGTTATTATTTGTACAGAAGAGAAATTAAAACTGCTCAACTCTGAAAGACAGAACTAAGGGCAATGAAGAAATGCACAGATTGGGCTCAATATACGGCAAAAAAACTTTCTAACAATCAGGGCAATCTAAAAAATGGAATGAAAGGCAGTGTGTTTCCTATCATAAGAAATGACCAGTCATTTCTGTTCAAATTCTACTTTCTGCATGAATACTGAAATTGCACTTTCTAAGACAACTTCACATCTCCAAACAAAATACTTGCTACTTTCTATTGATTCCTTGACCAATGCCTATTGGCTCAATTTATCTCCCCCAATCCAATTTCACTGGCCTCTATTCTAACCCCACAATTTTCCACAGATGTTAACATTTCGTAAGCTAGGAATCTTAATATTCCTTCTCTCCCCCAACAAAGTTCAGTAATTCCCAATCAGTTAAACTTCATCTTGTGTTATGCCCATTATATGACAGCTCTACTTCTACTTCATGTCACTGGTGTCTGATTGAGCCAACAAGGAAGTGGCTGATCCATCTCATGACCATACTCTGAACTCAAGCACAAAGCAGGATCAAGCACTTCAAACTCAACATAACTAAAATGAGGTATTATAACGTTTTCTCCCTAAAGCTCCTCTAAAATTACTGCTTTGGAATCACCATCATTCACCCTGTTTTGCATTTCTTCCACACATTTCATGGAATAATCAAATCCTTCCTCTTTTACTGTATCTCTCAATATATCTTCTCCTTTGCCATTACCTTAATATAGGCCATAATTTATCACCCAAGTGAGCTAATGCAATAACCTCTTAACAGGTTTTCCTGCTTCTATTCTCTCTCCCACCAGCAATTCTTCTTTTTCATAATGCTTCCAAAATAACTGAATCCCCAAATCCAATGGTCCTTTCTCAGCTTTGGTCCTTATGAGCTATTCTATGTGATAGGACACTGATAATCACTTTGAAACTCTTTCCTTTCTTGGCTTCTATGACTCTGCCATGATTCTCCTTCAGTATCACAAGCAATTAGGAGCTATCTTACCTTTTTTCCTTCAGTTGCTTCTGACATTCATCCCACTAAGTGAAAGTGATTCTGTCTATTGTCCTGTTTTTCTATCATTTTCTCTCTAGGCAAATGTGCCTAGGCAAATATTGGAGACTGGGCAGTGATAGAAACAAGTCAAAAGTGTTTTTTTTAAAAAATGAGTTTAACCTGATTATGCACATTGACAAAACCTTTGAAACTGAGACTTTTTAAAAAGTATTATATGTGCTAAGTTCTTTTATTTAAGTTGGTGAACTGTCCTACCAAGACATAATGAATAATCTAGGATAGAATATTGTTGAGAACTTAAAAGTACATGATTTCTTGAAGTTCTTTCGAGCTCTAAGATCTAATTCCTGTGTTAATTCTAAATTACATCTACCTCTAAATTCTATGAGTTTATAATCTCCATTTCAGGAATATTTGATAGTGTTTCTACATATTTTCAGAATTTGCTGAACATTAAACTTCCTTTTAACATGCATAAACAATGTTCATTATTGATGCTAAAATAGTAACAACTCACATTCATATGCTGTATTACCATTTATAAAATATTTTTTCCAGTGAGTCTAGGTAACATTATCTTCATTATAAAGAGGAGGAAGTAAAGGCTGATTTTGTTACAGTTATAGAGATTCTAAGTGGTCAAGCTGTAATTTGAACCCAAGACTTTTGATTCCAAGTATAATGCTCCTCTCTGGGCATGAAAACAAGGGAGGAAAACAATCATTACAAGAGATGAGATAAAGCCCTCCAACTTATGTTAGCATCATCAATTTCACCCAGACAGCAACTCTAACCCTAAGGGCCAGAGTTTAGCATCAGTAGTCATGCATTCCTGTGGAACATATCTAGAAACTATGAAACAACAGGTAAGAGAGAGCAGAGATAGAAGAATTGGGGATCTATATTTTGAGACCAGTATGTAAGGAAAGGCTGCTTCTTCAAAGGCAATCTGGTATAGTGCAAGGGATGCAAGAACTTGGGAGACATGGGAAGGCTTCCTGGCAGCACTGATGAAAGTACAAGAATCATTTCTTGATAATGTACTATAAACTCTATGAGGTTGTAAACTTAAAATTCATCTAAATAATAAGTTTCTTAAGGGCAAGGAAATTCCTTTGTACTTCTTAGGAGTTCAGTAAAAACTTGCTCTTTGACCCATGATCAAAGTAGCTAGGTAGTGAAGTGGATAGCACACAGGACCTGGAGTTAAGAAGACCTGAGTTCAAATATAGCCTTAGGCACTTACTAGCTGTGTGACCCTGGGCAAGTCACTTAACCCAATTTGCCTCAGTTTCCTCATCTGTAAAATGAGCTGGATGAGAAAATGGCAAACCACTTCAATATCTTTGCCAAGAAAACCCCAAATGGGGTCACAAAAAGCTGGACATGACTGAACGATAACAAAAGCAGTATTATTTCTTCTTTTTTTGGATTGGATTTATGATTTCACCACCACTGCAGTCTGGCACAGGCTCTGCAACTTGGAATCTTTGTAAGTTGCCTGGGGCCCTGTGAGGCTAAGTGATTTTTATCCAGGGTCACACAGTTGAATATATGACAGAGGTGGGTTTTGAACCCACGTTCTCCTGACTCCAAGGTTAGTTTTCCATCTAACATGTCATTTGACCTCTCTTTACACTTACAATGTGGGGAAAAAAAAACAACAACCCACCCCTTCCTTAACATTCTAGCTAGATCCTCTATTTGGAAGGTATTTTTAATCTTTTTTTTTCCCCTATGGTTCTTATAACATCAGCATAAATAAACTTTTGGCATCCAATGTAAGTAAATTTTTAAACTCAATTTATCCCTATTTTTTTTAACAACCGTTTCCCTTATATTTTATTGCTTATTGCTATCAGCCTATAATTACAACTAAACACATTCTACGGTAAACTTTATGAATAAACAAATCATCCCTTTCTTCCTCAATGAGTTCAGTATTTGGCTCATAAGTTTCCTTTCTTCCCCAACCCCTGCCTTCATACTAGAGAACTTCAACATACACAATGAATCTCCCTAACCACTAACCTTGCCCGCTGAGTTCTTCAACCTACTCATTTCCCATGAACTATACTCCACTTCAGCCACATACAAAGAGGGTCATACCCTTGATCTTGTCATTACCAACAAATGTACTACCTCTATGTTTAAGAATTCCAAAATTGCCTTATCTGACCATAATCTATTGGCTTTTTACCTCTTCTTCCCTTACTCTTTGCCAGTACCATGACCTCTAACCCCTTGATGCCTTAATTCTCTCCCCCACCATATTCCCAGCACTAGCCATTCTTTTTTTCCCCATCTTGAATCAATTCAACTGTACACTGTACTACTCTCTAGAATTCCTATCCCCTTTATCATAATATTGATTACATTAAGCCGGCCTCAGTCATTTAACACTCGGACCATTCACAGATTTCCCTCCTATGCATGTGCTGCTGAGCAATGATGAAAAAATCAAGCAACACTTGGAGCTTATTCTGCTACATATTTATGTTACACAACCTCACTTGGGCACTCACCATTGCTAGGCAATCCTACTATGCTTCTCTCATCAACTCACTATCTCACTCTCTACAGTGATTCTTATAAACCTTTTAATCCCTCCACAGAGCTCCCAGTGCTCCTCCCACTTTCTTAGCTGAGAACACTGACACATATTTTACAGAAAAAAAATTGAGGCCATTTGCTGTGAGCTCTCCCTTCTGCCCTCTTCTTTATCTCCTATTACTCAGATACCTTCTGCCACTTTCTCCTCCTTCATCCCTGTTTCACATAATGATATGGCCTTACTCCTTACCAAGGCCAACTGCTTTACTTGTTTAAGGATTACATTTCATCCTGTCTCTTCTAACAGACTGTCCTCTGTCAACACTAGTCTTTCACTTATTTTAAATCTTTCCCAATCTACTGGCTTATTCCCTAGTGCTACACATTCATGGCTTTGTCTCCCCAATCCTGAGAAAAAAACTCTCACTTCATGCTTTTATTCCCACTATCTTTCTATATCTCTTCTGCCTTTTCTAACTAAATTCTTCCAAAAGGCCATCTACTTCCCTCCCACTCTCTTCTTAGCTCCTTAAAACCTCCTTCTGACATTATCATACCACTGAAACTATTCTCTCCAAAGTTACCAATGACTTTTTATTTTCCAAATCCAAGGTTTTTCTTTATCTTCATTCTCCTTAACTTCTCTGCAGCCTTTGACACAGTTGATCATTCTCTCTTCCTTGACACTCTCTTTTCTTTACATTTTCAGGATATCATTCTTTCCTGATTCTTGTCCTATCTATCTGACCCCTCATTTTCTGTCCCTTTTGCTGAATCTTCTTCCAGATCACATCCCTCAGAGTTCTATCTTGGGCCGTCTTCTCTTCTCCCTCTATACTTCTTTTCTGGTGATCTCATCAGCTCCCATGGATTTAATTACCATCTCTATGCTGATGACTCTCAAATCCTCCTATCCTGCCCCAAACTCTCTGCTGACCTCCAACCTCACACCTCCAACTGCATTTCAGACATACTGAACTGAATGTCCAGGAGATATCTTAAATCCAATATGTCCAAAACCAAGTTAATTGGCTTTTCCCCTAATCCATTCCTCTCCCCCCTTGCCTTTTACTCTAAACAGCATCCTCCTGGTCCTTCAGGTTCACAACCAAGAATCATCTTGGGCTCCTGACTCTCTCTTACCTCCTATATCCAAGCAGTTGCCAAGACCTGTTAATTTCACCTTTGCAACATCCCACAAACATTCTCCCTTCTCTCCTTCTACACTATCACAATTCTACTACAGGTTCCCCTTATCACTTCACACATGGACTATCATAATAGCCTGCTGGTTAGTCTGCCTGCCTTAAGTGTCTACCCACTCCAATCCACTGCCCATTCAGTCACTAAAGTTATTTTCCTAAAACTCAGGCACAACCATGTCAGCACTCTACTCAAGAAACTCCAGCGGCTCCCTACCACCTCCAGAATCGCATGCAAAATGCTCTGTTTGGTAGTCAAAGCCCTTCATAACCTAACCCCCTCCTACCTTTTTGGCCTTCTTACACCTTACTCCCCACCATGTACTCTTCAATCCAGTGACACTGGCCTCCTGGCTGTTCCACAAACAAGATACTACATCTCTCAGCTCCAGTCATTTTCTCTGGCTATCGCCCATGCCAAGAATATTCTTCTTATTATTATCCCTGATCTTATCTCCCTGGCTTCTTTTATGTCCCAATTAAAATCTCAGTTTTTACTTGAAGCCTTCCCCAACCCTTCTTAATTCTAGTCCCTTCCCCTGTTAATTATTTCCTATCTATCTTGTATTTATATATATATATATGTATATATATGATATATATATCATATACATCATGTATATCATACATATGATATATAATATATGATATATTATATATAATATTGATTTTATATATTTTATATATTTATTTGCATGTCATCTTCTCCCTTAGCTTATGAACTATATAATATATATGATATATAAGTATATATCATATATATATAAAATATTGCTTTTCATGTATTTTATATATTTACTCGCATGTTGTCTTCCCCCTCAGCTTATGAGCTCCTTGTGGGCAGGGACTACTTTTTGCTTCTTTTGTATCCCCAATGCCTGGAACACAGTAGGTGTGCAATAAATATTTATCGACTGCTTGATAAAATCAAACTATAGGAAAAAGAACAAAAAACAGTGGCATGCTCTTTGTTTATCAACTGGATCATCAACCCCAAATAATAGAATTGATTGTGCAGTGAAAGTTTCCTACATTTATGTTTAAAACTATTTTCAGTTCCACCCAACTGTCTTAAGTTTGTTTTCCAAGAAAGTTATTCTTAACTGACAAGTATTTTTCTTACATTTTTAAAAACAAGGTCTCTGGTCTATTTTACAATTTCAGAATCTAGTGATTCATGCCTAGAAATGTTAACAAATGCAGCCTTTGGTTTGGCTCCTAACACTAAAATACTAGGCACAATGACACCATAATTCATACCCTTTTCTTCAATTGCTTATTAAAGACGACTTGCACAGATTGGTGCTAGTATATTCTTTGGTGTTCCAACGTCAAAGAAGGGAAATAGTCCCTAGGGGCATTGTGGTTATGGCAACACCAAATAAACATTACTATTGAACTTGCAAAATGGAAACATGTTAAAAAAACTTACATGACACAGGAAAATTCTAAGAGTTTATGATTCTCAAATCTATGTCTCTCATCCTTTAGCTCCCCTTCCCGACCCCACATATTTTTTGCTGTCATTTGAATATCTTAAAAATCTTTACTTCAAGCTTCTTTTGCTTCTTTCCTTTATTTCTTCCAGGCTTTCCCTTTCTTTTTTTCTTCCTTCTTTTCTTCTCTCTCTCTCTCCTTCCTTCTTTTCTCTTTCCTTCCTTCCAATAAAACTGTGAATGAAAATTTATAAATTTATAGATACTTTTCACCTACAGAATACAGTATTTTTCAGGTTGCTACTCTCATATATATGTATATGTATATATAGAGAGATACACATACATACATATATGTATACATACTTCATTCATTCATTTATACCTATTAATCACTATTATGAAGCATTACAAATTAGGTTTTTAATCAATTTGTCCCATATAGTATGACCATATTTCCAATAGCTGCTACCAAGTATATGGAGATACTTTGGGGAACAAGTCAAGCAAGAATGGTGTCCCAGGGCACTCTCGGCAAGATATTATTCACCATTCTGCCAATGTTCCTTGAACGATAACATAGAACTCTTTATTCAAATAACACCATTGGTTAGTTAACTACAGAAAGACGTTGGTAAATAGAAGAAATTTTAAAATAAATAAAAGCACTTTGAATATCTTCTCAACTCAATTTCAACTCTTTTAAAATGCTTCTTAAATTAAACCAAGTCTGGCTTACCCTTGATTCACCTATAGCTTCCAAGTTTTTACAAGGCCCTTGTAAATCCTCTGCTAGTTACATGTAGCTGGTTTTTTAGGCCAATTTTTATGGTTATTAAAAATTAAATTGGAGAAATTTGTTTTTAAGAATTGGAAGAGATCTTAGTAATAGTCTACTCCAATGAGGAAACCAAGTGCCAGAGAAGTAAATTGACTTACCAAAAATCATACAGCTCATTAGTTGAATAGTCAGGTACAGAACTCTTTAATGAATCTAAAACAAGCATTCCTTCTAGTAGATCAGAGTACTCAGGGGTTGAATTATTATATAATTCTATTCCCTGTTCCAACAACTTTATAAAAAAAGTTAAAAGATCCTTGAGTGCCTCTGAAATTGTTCTTTTCCCTCTCTAATCTCACTAAAGAAAAATTTCTTTTTTGCTCCTTTTTCTCCTGATAAAACTGCACATTCTCAAAAATCATGAACATCATCAATATAGTGTTTCCCCTATAAACCCACTTTCCTATAAGACAGTGGTGACTGTGGGTAATTAAATTGCTGATTTAGAGAAGAGAAAGAATCAGAGTTCTTTAAACTGTCTCTCCCCCACATTAAGTTTTATTATGATTATCTTTCCTTTTTGATCATTGGGTACCTGTTTTATGTTAACAGAAATTTTGCTTAGCAAAGGTCAAACAAGGTCATTTTAGTCCTATATTTTAAAGGTATCAAACCTTTTGTCCTTCTTTAGGTGATAAGATTTAATTGCTTGAGCAATTGTTAAATAAACTTGGAATTATTAATATAATAGAATATTAATGCTCCATAGAAAATGATGAATATGAATTACTGTAGACAGTATAAAATATCTGGGAATCTACCTGCCAAAACAAACCAAGGACCTATATGAACACAGTTACAAAACACTTTTCACACAAATAAAGTCAAACCTAACTAATTGAAAAAACATCAGTTGCTTGTGGCTAGGTTGAGCTAATATATTAAAAATGACAATTTTACCTAAATTAAATTACATATGTAATGCCATACCAATCAATCTACCAAAAATTATTTTATAGAGCTAGAAAAAATAGTAACAAAATTCATTTGGAAGAACAAAAGGTCCAGAATATCAAGGGAATTAGTGAAAAGAAATGCTAGGGAAGTGGCCTACCCATACCAAATTTTAATCTGTATTATAAAGCATCAGTCATCAAAACTACTTGGTACTGGCTGAGGAATACAGTAGTGGATCAGTGGAATAGATTAGGTACACAAAACACAGTAGTCAATGACTATAGTAATCCACTGTTTGATAAACCCAAAGACCCCAGATTTTGGGATAAGAACTCACTATTTGACAAAAACTGCTGGGAAAACTGGAATACAGTATGGCAGAAATTAGGCACAGACCAACATCTTACACCATATACCAAAATCAAATTGAAATGGGTGAATGATCTAGGTATAAAAGCTGATACTGTAAGCAATCTGGGAGAGCAAGAAATAGTTTACCTGCCAGATTTATGGAGAAGGGAAAATGTTATGACCAAACAAGAATTAGAGAGCATTATGAAATGCAAAATGGATAATTTTGATTACATTAAATTGAAAAGTTTCTGTACAAATAGAACCAATGTAATCAAGATTAAGAGGAAAGTGGAAAATTGGGAAAGAATTTTTACAACCAGTGTCTCTGGTAAAGGCCTCCTTTCTAAAATATACAGAGAACTGAGTCAAATCTATAAGAATACAAGTCATTCCCCAATTGATAAATGGACAAAGGATATCAACAGGCAGTTTTCAGAGGAAGAAACTAAAGCTATCTATAAACATATGAAAAAATGCTCTAAATCACTTTTGATTAGAGAAATGCAAATCAAGACAACTCTGAGGTACCACATCTCACCAGTCAGATTGGCTAAGATGACAAAACAGTAAAATGATTGGAACTCTAATACATTGTTGGTGAAGTTGTGAACCGATTCAACCATTCTGGAAAGCAATAATGGAACTATGCCCAAAGGCTATAAATAAGTGTGTACCCTTTGACCCATCAATACTACTTCCAGTGTTGTATCCCAAAGAGATCACAGAAGTGGGAAAAAGGCCTGTATATACAAAAATATTTATAGCAGCTCTTTTTGTGGTGGCAAAGAACTGGAAATCAAGGGGATGCCCATCAATTGGGGAATGGCTAAACAAGTTGTGGTATATGAATATAATGGAATACTATTGTGCTATAAGAAATGTGGAGCAGATGGACGTCATAATAACCTGGAGAGACTTGTATAAACTGATGTTGAGTGAGAAGAGCAGAACCAGGAGAAATCTGTACACAATGACAGACACAACGTATATGTGATGACTGACTTCGATTGACTGGGCTCCTCTCAGCAATGCAAGGCTATAAGACAGCTCCAAAAGACTCATGGTGGAAAGGGATATCCACACCCAGAGAAAGAGCTACAGAGTCTGAATGCAGACTGAAGAAAACTACTTGCTCTCTCTCTCTTTTGTATTTTGTCTTGTTTTGTCCCTTCTTTCTCATTGTTCACTCCACTGGTTATAATCCTTCTTTACCACCTGACTAATGTTTAATGTAAAGGTATTTCTAGATCCTATATTTGATTACATGCTGCCATGGTGGGGGGGAGAAAAAGAGGGGGTGAAATTCAAAACTCAAGGGATTGTGGAACTGAATGTTGTAAACTAAAAAGTAAATAAATAAATTTTTTAAAAAAGAAAATGATGAATATGAGAAATTCAGAGAACCATGGGAAGACTTGTTTGAATCGATACATAGTAAGCCAACTAGGATAATATCATCGATATCCATTAAAACATAAAGCTAAATGCTGAGCAACTATAACGCCAAATATTTGCTTTGGGGAACAGATGAAGAAATGTACATCCCTCCTTCCAGTAGAGAGGTGAAGAACTAAAGGTACAGAAAGCTACACATCATGTTTGGTGTAGCCATCCTCTGGATTAGTTTAGCTGTACCGCTTTTCTTTGTTACTAGAAAAGGCTCATTTGTGGTAGGAAAGGGAAGTGGTTTATATTCAGAAATCACTATGATGCAAAAGGCATCAAAATTCATTTTGAAACAGGAAAATTAATGCTCTATAATGTAGAAATTATCCTTCCTTCATTTACAAGCGAGCTCTTATTATAGCTTTTGACTAAAGCTATTAGTCAAAGTATTAGTAAACATGTACATTTAGGTACCTTGTTTAGAGTTATAAAGCCCTTTACCAGGAATCAGGTGACCTGCACTTTAATACCAAATCTGACACTTTTTTTTTTTGGTTATCATATAGTCATCCATTTGTGTCTTTCTTTCATGACCCCATGGACCACAGGGTTTTCTTATCAAAGATAGTAGAGTGGTTTACCATTTCCTTCTCCAGTGGATTAAGGCAAACTGAAGTTAAGTGAATAGCAAAGGGTCACAGAGCTAGTAAGTTTCCAAGGCTGGATTTGAACTCAGGTCTTCCTGACTCCAGGTCCAGTGCTCTATCCACTAAACTGCTTAGCTACTTACCTGTTGTTGTGCTACCTGAACAATATATAAATCCTCTTATTCTTATAAAAACCCTCTAATTCACAAGGTTTAGTGAGTAAATCCACAAATATTTGTATACCAAGAATTGTACTAATAATGAAAGTGACATGTAAACCTTAAAATACCGTGTGTATATGTGTAATGGAAGCATTTCTCAGAGAATTTATATAAAAATATAAGCCTTAAATTTTATTAAGGATTTTAGATTACACAGAATTTTAAAGATGTTATATACTTCATATTAAAAATGATACTTACACTACTTAACCTCATAAGGTTGTTTTGAGGAAAGCACTTAAAGTGGTAAAGAAATGTTCTTTTTCTTATTTTATTCATATGTGTGTGTTAGTATGTATCTGTATGAAGAAACAAACATGTATTAGGTGCTGGGGATGGTACAAAGTTGAGAAAACACAATCCTGGGATTGGATTCAAAGGATCTAGTCACAAAGTTCAGCTCTTTCACTTCCTGTACAATCTTGGGAAATTCATGAAACCCTCTTTGTCTCAATTTCCTCATCTTTACAGTGAAGGGGCTAGACTAGATGACTTTTAGATCTTTTTGGGCTCCAGACTTTATGATCTTTGCCAATAAAGATCTAACTACATAATAAGAGAATGACACCACAGATAATTATAACATACAATATTCAGTCAGTCAACAAACAATTATTAAGCACAATTATTAATGTGCTAAGCATTGGGGATTAAAAAAAAAAAAGGCAAAAAGTACCTGTTCTCAAGGAGCTCACAATCTAATGGGGAAGTTGGAAATGAAAGAACAGAATTCATAAGAGAGGTTAGGACAGAATAGGTAGATTTGAAAATCATGTAATTAAATCTGTAAGGGTCATGAAATCCCCAAGTGAAGTAACATAGGAGGAGAAGAGGACCCAGGACAGAACCCTATGGGACAGGTATGGTAAGAGAACATGATCTGGATAAGGAGCCAGCAAAGAAGACAGAGAAGGAGGAGTCAGGCATGTAGAACAAGAACCAGGAGAGAGTGGTGTCCTGAAAACCTAAAGAGAAGGGAATGTTAAGGAGGAAAGAGCGCTCAATAATGTCAAAGGTTTGCAGATATGTTGAGGAAAATGAGGATTGAGAAAAGGCCACTGGATTTGGCAATGAAGAGATCACTGCTAATTTTGGAAAGTAATTTCATTGGAATGCTAAGATTGGAAGGTGGACTGTTGGGGATTAAGAAGAGAGTAAGAGGAGAGAAGGCAGAGTCACCTACTGCACAATGCTGTAAGCATGTATCAGGCATTATAAAAGATGTGAGGTCTGAGGGGGAGGTCATTAACAACATGGGAGAGATCTAAAATAAAATCAGGTTTCACAAAGGAGGCAGCGTTTGAGTTGGGTTTTAGAACGTGATTAGAAAAAGAAGACTGTAATGAAAAGGACATTTTGGACAATGGGAACTACTTGAAGAACAGCCTCTTGGACTGTAGGTTGGACAATTTTTACTCCCACATGATTGGAGACACCGATGAGCCTGAAATGCATGGACCTCACCTCTTTAGGCTGCCCCTGCAGGGGGCCCCAAAAGGAAATGTACACCAGGTTGAATTTTTGCCAATGGCTCCCCACAAGGACACTGGCCCTGGGAGGCTAGATTCCCCTCACTGTCTATACCCAAATCCTCTAAGCCTGATGTAAGTAGTCTCTCTAAGCTGAAGATTGCTGAGGCTACTTTAATTTACCCTAAACTCATTTTCTTCAAGAAGGGTCCCCAATTGGACTAAGAGATACTGTTTAATAATTTATTTATTTTTAGTTTTCAACATTCATTTCCATAAAACTTTGAGTTACAATTTTTCATCCTGTCTTTCCCCTACCTCCCCACCCCCAAATAACAAGCCTACTGAATACCCCTTCCCCCAATCTGTTCTCTCTTATATCCTCCCCCATCATCTCCCCCAACTTTCTAGTAGGGCAAGATGGATTTCTATACCCCAGTGCCTGTATATCTTATTTCCCAGTTGCCTGTAGAAAGAAAAAATTTTTTAAACATTTGTTTTTAAAACTTTGAGTTCCAGATTTTCTCCCTTCTTTCCTCCTCACCCGCCCCCACTGGGAAGATAAGCAATTCAATATAGGCTGTACATGTGTAGTTACCCAAATCATTTCCATAATTGGTATATTGTGAAAGACCAACTATACTTCCCTCGATCCTATCCTGCCCCCCACTTATTCTATTTTCTACTTTGACACTATCCCTTTTGAAAAATGTTTGCTTTTAACTACCCTCCCCCTCAATCTGCCCTCCCTTCTATCGTCCCCCCTCTTATCCCCTTCCCCCCTATTTTCCTATAGGGTAAGATATCCAATTGAGTGTGTATGTTATTCCCTCCTTAAGCCAAATTCAATGAGAGTAAGGTTGTCCCATTCCCTTTCACCTCCCTGCTCTTCCCCTCCATTGTAACAGTTTTCTTTTGCCTCTTTTATATGAAATAATTTACCCTAATCTATTTCTCCCTTTCTCCCTCTCTCAATAAATTCCTCTCTCGTTTCTTAAATTTTATTTTTTAGATATCATCCCTTCAGAGATATCTAAACTCAGAGAAAGAT
>CM053580.1:414416247-414466788 GCA_028627135.1 Pseudochirops cupreus | reverse complement strand
ATATACACATATACATATCCATGTCTCCTCAAAAGATTAAGTGCTCCTTCAGGTCATGAACTATTTATTTAACTTTGGACTTTACATCCAATCACGTAGCACATTACAACATACTGTTAGTGCAATTAGTCCTGATTACTACAAATAATGAATCTCCTCATAGGCACTTAATGTTTGTTGTTTGATTGCTATTTCAAAAACCTGGTTTAGCTAGTCTGTATAACTGGGGTGCAGCCAATGCACACCCTATAGCTTCCTAGAGCCTCAGGTGAAAGGTGTGTAGCAGGTCTACACCAGAGGTGAATGAGCAGCTCTGAAAAAAGGCTCACCAGCCCTCATACCAGAGGTACTAGTCTTCCCTTAACACCACAGCAGGCAGGGATCTCCTCAAAAGAAACATGAAAAGGATAAATTTAGAGGCATTTCCCTCCCAAATGTTCATGTGGACTATTTGTATTCAACCTGTGGTAGAGCCTTCCAAGTTCATATTGGTCTGATGAGGACATACTGACAGATTACTTAACTTCTCTGTGCCCAAGGAAACTTTCTGAGGCTTTGTAGCCTTACAGCAGAACAGGTGCAAATATGAAATGGCTATTTTCTTACCTGCAATCTAGCAGCATCTGTGTGGTCCCTTGACCTTACTCTTAGTCACCTGATCTACCCAGCTGTGGACCTTTGGTTCATCCACCCTTACCCTGAGGTCGCTCCAGTCCTTCAGTTCTGAAAAGCATGAAGCAGATAGCCTGGGGATATACAGAATTTAACTCCAACTGAAGTTAAAACAGGAAGTTTTCAAACTGAATCAGAATTCTGAGTTTGGCCATATGCTATCTAAGTATACAGTTAACACTCAACATTCATGCTGGCCATTAACTCTTGCCACTTGAAGCATCACCATGATTTTATTAGTAACCTCATTTTCACTTTCGTGTTAATAGTCGGAAACATTCTTGGCTATGTGCAGTAGAGAAAAAAAAATGAGAGGCTCAATAAGCAAGTTTATATCCACAAAAAGGAAGAAAATATTCATTAAAATCTCCAGAAAGTGTTAAAGTCACCTCTCAAGTGAAGGATGAGGGAACTGAATGAGCCCGCCTGGCCCTGGACAGGAGTTCCAACCCATCTGGAGACATGTGCTTTTGATCTGAGAACAGTGCAACCAACCAGTAGAAAGGAAGGTAAGAGATGGTAGGTGTTTCCCCTTTCCCGTTTTCATCTTGAGGTTCTTCTGATGTTTCTGTCCTTGACCATTTCTTCAGTTGCCTGTCCTCTCCCCTGCATTTTATGGGTTATTTTATAGTTATTATGTTAGGAAAAGAGCACATTATCAGAATTAATATTTTGTTATAAAGAATTATATGCAGAAAAGTGTATTTTCAGCAATCTCTAGTGAAAGATTAGTTTTTGGTGGTCACAGGAACCTGATCCCTTATTTCCCATAGGTTCAATGTATCGACACTCCTGTTTTTTACTTTCACACAGTTTTCTAGGAATGTTATCCCATGAAAGTTAAAGGTTGACTGTAATTAACTTTGTGTCTTCCAAACTTCTTCCTGCTGCTGAACTAACCATGGTCTCATTCTTGATGATAATAATGACAATGATAATAGTAAATTCACATTTGTGATGCACTCTAGAACTTAAAAAGAACATTCTTTACAACTTTGTAACCCAGGAAGTGATCATCTTCATTTTATACATAACAAAATGGAGTCTCAGAGAGGTTAAGTCACTTACCCAAGGTCATACCACTAAGTGCTAGACAGGATTTGAGCCAGGTATCTCTCTTTGCTCCATGTTCAGAACTTTTTACCACGTCACCATGGTTTGATTTTAGGTCAGTTTGTCTGTTGGTCCCTTACCCTAGTCTGGTACCTGGCCACTGAACCTTGAATATATGCATAGCGCATTTCTATTTAGTATCTATGAACATAATTTGAAGACTCTATTGCTATTATTCACAGAGGCTTGCCTCCAGGTCTACTGGTTACTTGGCCTTGGATTATTCTACCCTATCTCCATGCATTTCTATGAACTTAAAGGTATAACTTTCCAGAAAAAAGTAGCACCAAAAATGTTTTCATATATGGTCTCATTAAATTCTCACAAGGCTCTATAGGGAGGGTTGAGTATGTAGTATTATCACCATTTTACAGATGGAATAAATGAAGCTCTCTAACCCAGAATCACAAAGTTAATGGCAGAAATAGGACTGGAATCCGGTTCTTCTAATACTAGTCCCATCACTTACAATATTGCTACCTCTCATGTTGAGGCTGTATGTCAAATGCTTTAGAGCAGCTTTTCTTTGGTTTACAAAGTATGAGCTAATTTAGAATTTTATTTAAAACAACAATAGCAACAACAACCCAACCCTTTCACAGTGCCAGGCAGTGTAGATCATCTGTTTGATAAAAGTAGTTTGAATTTGATGTCCTGACCTTGCATTTGATTTTAAGTTCAGAACACAGAATGATGAAAACTGGTTGTTTACTAACATTCTGAGAATCACAGAACATTGGTGATGCAAGGGACTTCATAGGCTATGTAATCCAACCTGTATGGGAAGGGAAGAAGGCTCTCTGCTTGTCCCCACAGTCACTAACTAGCATGGACACCCCAAGGAAGGTGAAATTCTCTATGGCTCTGCCACTCACTCCCTGTCTGACCTTAAGAAAGTTACTTAACTTTTCAGGACCTCAGTTTCTACATCTGAAAGAGGAGTGGGTTAGATCAAGAGATTTCTAAGGTCTCTTCCAATTCTAATTCTACTGTCCAGAAGTAGCCCTTATAGGCTAGCTCTACTTGTTAGAAAGTTCTACCTTAAACTAAGCTAAAAAAATCTATCCTTCTACAACTTCTCCCCATTGCTATTGTTTCAATCCTAGGGCCAAATAGGACAAGTCCAAAATCCCTTCTACAGGATAGCCCTTAAAATATTTAGGATCACAGGATCCTAGAGCCAGGGGTGGAAAGGACCCTAAAAATCATCTAGTCCAGTGTCCTTAAAGGTTGAACCTCTCATGTTTCCCTCAAGATTTGTCTTCTTCAGGGTGAACATCCCCATTTCAATCCTCATATGACTTGATCTGAAGGCCCTTCATCATCCTGATCACTTTCTTGGGGAGATTCTCTACCTTTTGGGATGACAACATGAAAAACAACATCTACAGATTAGCATGCTAACCCTAGGGATGAACTTACACAGAGCAATATAAGAAGCATTACAAAAGCCAGAGTTCTACAAAGAAATAAGAATTTAACACCTACTGACTTATTCTAAGTCCCTGTTCTCCAGGGGCTTATCATCTTGAATCTTTGAAACACCTGCATCCTATATTGTTAATGTGAGAGTAGTGGTAGTATGGGAACCCCCCCCACACACACACAATCAAAATGAGACTGGAGAACTGGGATATGGAATAAGATGGAAGAGAAAAGTCACATTATCCAAAATTTAAAGCCAGAAGGGACCTTAGAGGTTATCTAAGTCAACTTCCTCATTTTTACAGGTGGGAATATTTCAGTTCAGAGAGTTTAAATGACTTGCCAAAGAATGTGGAGCAGGAAAGGGAAAATTTAGAATCTACACCCAGATTTTCCAGTTTCAAATCTAGTACTCTTTCCAATACATTACAGTTGATCACAGAATGGACCCAGGCCTACAACTCCTTTCCACCTTTCATATATAACCAATCACCACTGCAAAGTAATCTTCTCTCATTTTGCCACCAGGAATTAAATTGGGAAGAGAAGCCCCAGGACTCATTGTGGCAATCTATCCCAATAAAATGCTGCTGTGACTGCCACAGCTAATCCAGGCAACCTCTGCCTTTTCAGTGGCAACTTTAAAGAGTGATTTATTACTCTGGATCTGTGTCTCATACCACAAAAAAAGGATTTCATCACTATTAAGAAGAGACTGGCATATTACTCAATACATTTTAGTAAGAATCAACTTTGTGCCAATCCCATTGAGCCACAATTGATAGTCTTTCATTTATACTACTGAGAAGCTAAGCGGAAATGACATTCTGTTTTGGAAAGAAGTCTGATGAACTGAACTCTGTTAAAAGGTTTGGACATATCTTTTAAAACAAACGTGATAAAGACTCTAAAGCTCAGAATCCTATTCAAGTGTTCAATAAACACTTCAAAATTTATTTAATATCTACTGTGTGCTTAGCAATTCCCTAAACATGAAAAGGGGCAGGGGAAAATACAGATTCCATATAGTCCCTGTGCACAAGTAATTTAGTTTTGTCAGGGGAGGAGGGGCAAACAACACATATAAAATGACACAGAGTAATTCAAGATTGTACCAAGCCAAAGGAGGTGTGGTATAGCAGAAAAGTGCTAGATTTGGAGTAAAAAAAACCTTAGGTTTAAATATCGACTCAGTCACTTAACATCTGGGAGTCTCAGTTTCCTCATAAGCAAAATGAAGTGATCTTTAAGGTACCTTCCAGTTCTAAATCTATGATCCCATGAAGTGCTAAATTGCATGGTAATTACTGTAAGTACTACTGAGCTGCTAGGTGGCTAAGCAGATTGAGTGCCAGGCTTGAGAGTCAGGAAGACTCATCTTCATGTGTTCAAATCTGGCCTCAGACACTTACTAGCTCTGCGACCCTGCACAAGTCACTTAACCCTGTTTGCCTCCCATTTCCTCATCTGTAAAATGAGCTGGACAAGGAAATGGCAAATCACTACAGTACTTTTGCCAAGAAAACCCCAAATGGGGTCATGAAGAGTTGGACATGCCTGAAAATGACTGAACAACTACTACTTACAGTATTCCAGTACAGTACTCCAGGAATTCATGGGAAGGAGAGCTTAATTATGGCTGGAGCAATCAGGGAAGGTTTTTCAAGGTGAGATTTGGGTAGAATTAAGATAAATATATAAACTACTAAATTCTTTAAATTATGAGACCTTTATGACAACTCTGCGTTTGGATAGGTCATCTGGCAATGCTTAAAAGAGAAAATGAAATTTACAATTTGGACATTTTGAAATATATAAGAAACTTCAGAAGTATTTTCCCCAAGAAGTTGGAACAGACCAACTAACATGATGTCTTAAATGGCTATACTTGGAAGATTAAGGTGGACAAATGAGGCTATCCCAATACCATGAACACAGAACAATGCAGATGAAAACAATGCTGACTTATTTGTGGTTTTCTTTGGGAAAGATCTCACTACAATGGTAAAAGATCCATTGCTTAAGCACAATTCTGGAAAGTTACCGAGCTGTTGATAAGGATGTCAGAAGAAAAGTTAAGATTCTACTGTTTTGCCTTCAACTGAATGACTATGATAAAAATGGGTTTATTAAAAACACCCACTTGCAACGTGGTATGTCCTGAAAAATCTAGATGGCATGCATATGCAAGTGGTCCTGCTTCCTAGGAGCTTATAATCTAGTATTCTGATGCTTCTATTATGTTATTTGGCAAAATGATATCACTAATGAAAGCTCCGCAGTGATGTACCAAGGAAGAATTCCAAGAGTATAGAGGGCCTACATACTTCTCTCAGTATTTGGCTTTCATATTTTCATGCTAATTGTTCATAATTTGATCCTCAAAATGATCTGATTGTGCTCACATGTGTTTTCTTTCAAAATAAAGAACTTTCTAGTACATAGTACTTCTCTAAAGAGCTTTCATACCTCTTCAGAGGGGTTTAGGAGGATGGTCTTCAAAGGATCATAGATTTATCCTGGAAAGGCACTTCAGAAGTCATCAGGTTTAACCTTCTCATTTTTTAGATGAGGAAATTAAGGTACAGAGAGGATAAGTGACTTGTCAAAGTTCACACCACTAATAAGTGTATGCAGTAGGATTTGAACCTGCATCTTCCTAAATCTAAATCCAGTGCCCTGTCTACTATACCAGTGATATTAACTGAGAAAAAAAACCAATGAGATGCAACAACAGCATACAGTAGTCCACTATGCATCTACACAAACGTTCAAATCTTTGATTTTATTTTCTTATTGCTCTTTTTTTCTCTCTCAATTACCCTTATTCCTCCTATTCCTGCCCTCTTTTCCTCTCCATACACACAGGAAGGAACCTATGGGACATAGAGTGGGAAACTATGTACATGAAAAGCTCTGTTCAGGTGCCCAGAAGATCGATGCTAGATCTACTTTCTATTTCCTCTCTTCCCTTTCTAGTATAACTGATACACCTGAGTAGCAGGATACTAAAAAAAAAAAAAGTCATTTTCCCTTTGTCTTCCCCATCCAATAACATGTCCTTTCCTCTATTTTTAATCCCTATAGGTTACATTAACCCCCATTAGCCCATAATTTCCTTGACTCCCACCCCCCACAACAAACTCAGCTGCTTGAGAGCAGGGACTGGTTTCTGCCTTTCTTTGACACCTCAGTGTTTAAGTGTCTGGCACCTAGCAGGCACTTAATATATCCTTGTTGACTGCCTGAATTATCAACCTGTACAATTAAAAGAAAATGACACCTTTTAAAGAACATCCACGCCTATAACACACACACACACACACACACACACACACACACACACACACGTCTACTGTTTATGAGTTTACATCTATGATGTCTCTGTTTGAATGGAAACTCCCAGGATACAAAGATTTTTGCTTCACCGGGATATACCACTTTTAATATGCTAACCATCACTACCCATCAACACCAATATCTGCTGAATGTCTACTTTGTGTAGTTTCCCATGATAACACACATATGGCACGGAACTCAATCTCAGTCTTAAAGTTCTTCCTTAGTATGGTAACCCAAATGCTTAGTCAATAGCATGCATCTAGTTGCTACAGAACATGTGTTTCTTATTACTGCCACCATCATGTAACATTGCATCACTGTTTTCAATTATGGAGAATCATCAAATGAGACGACAGTAATTATGTTAGCCATGCTGTTGCACAAATTTGCAGGTAAATTAAGAAACAATACATCAACCCACAAAAGCATTTACAAAATTCTCCACAATTTCCAGTGTCTCAGTAATGACAGCTCTGAAAGCTAGCAGCTTCAATAACTCAAAAGATTGAGCTCCAAGACTAACTAAATCCTCATTTTCCTTAGTGAATAGGCATATGCCAAATTGCTCAGATATTTAAGGGAATGAATAGGGAAAGCCTATTCTGTACCAAGAAATTCTTATTGAAAATTCCTTATGGTACCAAAACATCACAAAAAAGTATGAGTCTTATTGCTGTCATATTTCCTTTTGCAGTCTAATACAATGTACTGTAAAAATCATGACAATAATCTTAGATGACTAAGATTTGTTTTTGTTTTTAAACAACTCATAAACCACTTTGAAGAATGTGAACATGTCATATATTTCATGAAAGAAACACAAAGGCAGGATTTGATTCATAAATGCATTGGCTATCTTAAAAGAATATACAGTAATACACATATGTGCAACAGACTGGATCTCTAGATGGGTTCTTATACTTTTATGTAACAGACCTACCATTATGCCATTTTATATCTGACTTTGGTTTTCAAAATGCTAAAATGTGTTTTAATCTTAATAATCTCATTTAATCCTGACAACAATCCTTCTAGGTAGGTGCTATTATTATTCCCATTACAAAGGTGAGAAAATTGGGGCAAAGGTTAAGTGACTTGCCCAAAATCATACAACTGATGCTGGATTTGAATTCAGGTCTTCCTGACGTCAAGGCCAGCATTCTATCCACTGTGCCACCTACCACAAGAACTTAAATGACTTATTCAGGATCACAAGGTTAATAAGTAGTAGAACCAACACTTAAACTCAGGTCCTCTGATTCCTAGTCTTTTACTTTTTTTCCTGTAGTATAATTATGTAAATTCTAGTAAGAGTCATCCTCTTAAATATTCCTTGAAAAGAACAATACATGGTTTCTGCTTTACACACAATTATACAGCATATGACTGTAGTATTTCATTGTTAGTCATCTGGCAGTACATTATCCTTCAAAAAAAACTGAAGTTATCACATTCCATTTCCATACAACCCCCAATTGTGCACAATTATTGTACTAGATGATGTGGAATTCCCAAGAGGGGCTGCCAGTAAGCCATACAAATAACATGAAATAAAACCCAATATAGACGTGTGTCTGGCTTTTGGATACCCCATTGCTGCCTTGAGCCCTGATAAGTTCTAGTCAGCTGTTTTAAAGGACTGAGTTTAAAGTGCTAGATGGCACAGTAACATCCTGCAAAATCTATCCCTTGGTTGACCTTATTTTTTTTTTCTTTTTGGAGGGGGGAAGGTAGAGCAATTGGGGTTAAGTGATTTGCCAAGGTCACATGACTAGTTTTGTGTTAAGTGTCTGAGGCCATATTTGAACTCCAGTCCTCCTGACTCCAGAGCAGATGCTCTATTCACTGCTCCACCTATCCACTCCAGTTGACCTTATTCTTATGGCCTTCAGTCTGAAAAGCTGGGTCTAAAACTTTGATTGCTAGGAGCCAGATTGATGTAGCCAATTTCAGCAATCAACTGGAGGACATTCTCCTCCTACTGGTTTCTGAGCTCCCAAGATATCTAGATTCCTGGGATTAAGTTTTCCTTGAGTCAGTGGTAGCCCATATATACTAAAAGTCAAAGTTACCACAAAGAGTTTTGAAATATGGCTTCAGACATTTACTGGCTGTGTGGCCCTGGGCAAGTCACTTAAACCTATTTGCCTCAGTTCCTCATCTGTAAAATGAACTGGACAAGGATATGGCAAACTACTCCAGTATTTTGCCAAGAAAACCCCAATGGAGTCATAAAGAGTGTGAAAAAACTAGTGAAATGACTCTATAACCACAAAGAGCTACCACAAAGGCAAACCAATAGAGGACCTAGAGAATGGCAGGCTATACTTGCCACATTCCCTGTCAGGTCCAGAGTTGGTCCAAACTTAGACACAACTGGAGAGGTCCTGGGGCTCCCAGAACAGGAGACTAAAGAGTGGGGAGAGAAGAACCCTACAATCATCTAGTGGCCTTTCAGCTGGTATCAGAATTTGAAATAACCACTAATTCATACAATAAAATATTAGGCTCTTCAATCAATTAGCCCACAAGTATGTACTAAATTCTTATTATAGGCCAAACATCATGCTAGACACTGGGGATACAAACACAAAAACTGAAATAATCACCAGCCTAATTAAACTCAATTTTATGAGGACAACTAAAAATAATATAAAAACACATTGGTACTAGAGATCAGTTTAAGGTAGAGTTAAAGGACTCAGAAAATCTATAAAATCCTCAACCAAATTCAACTAGTTCCAATCCCACCAAAACTAAAAGTTTATTTCTATTTCAACACACACTGATACTCTGATTTAAAAAAATGACTGTCAGATATGGCGATCACTTTTGAGTTACACAAGCTACTTATATAACTGACCCAAAGCACTATTATGTATGTGTTTTAATAATTGGAACAAAAAATACCCAAACAAAGACATCCCCCCCCAGCCAATTACAAGCTTTTTGTTTGCAACATTGCTACAAAGGCTCTGTAGGGTGATGAAATAATTCCTTCAAGGAGACTTTAACTCAAAATGAATTACAAAAAGATGTGTCCATGAATTATTCACTTTTCATTTCCCAATCCTCTCTTGCTTTCTCACCTCCTCAAAGAGATAGAGGTTTAAATTGCAGGACAACAAGCAAAATTTTGCAGACACCATGAACCTTGGGGTATCTCCCCACCTTCACAGTCATACAAATTCATCAAAGGCGGTTTGTTTGGCCTACCCCACCACTTCTGTCCAGTCACTTGTCCTATACCACATTCTAAGACCAAGTGGAATGAGAACCAACACTTTCATGGCTAACAGCTCATATTGGACATTGGAGACAATGAAGCCTCAGAGCAATAAATCTGGAGTTCAAAGACTTGGATTCAAGGCTCAGCAAAGACATCTAGTAGCTATGCATCAACCAACCAACCAAAGAAGAATAAGACTTCTACAAACCAGCTTATAAAGAAATTGTGGTGGTGATGGAGGTAACTTCATAAACCTGAAAGCATTATATAAATATGAGCCATTATTGTTTTAGGAACTCCAACTACTTGAAATTGAATGAAGGGCTTATCAGGATCATGAGAAACCTATAATAGAGTTTTAGTCAAAAGCTACCCTTCAAAGAGATGGTTTTGTATATGTGTGTATACATGTGCTCATAAACCCCAGATTTCACTGAACTTCAAATATGAATCTAGAAGGCACTAATAAGTTCCATTAAATGTATATTGACAGTAGTGAGACACTGCATGTGTTAAATGGCTTGCCAAAATATTAAATATCAATCATTATTTTAGTGAACTAGTCATGAACTCAGTTTATAACTTTCCATATATGTACATATTAGTACACTGTATGTGTCTCTTTGCACAGAGTATTTTTAATTACACTCAAAAAAGTTTGTATGCAATTTGAGAAAAGTACATGAAAAAACTTTAACAAAACTACTTATCTGACCATTAAATATAGCAAGATTATAAATACATCTCCAAGAGACCTTTGGCATATTTAAGTCTAAAAACAACAATAACAGTTGTCCCACTAAGAATTACAGAGGAAATCAACTTCAAGTCAACACAATTTCTATTCTTTGTACCATATAATAAACACATTTATGGCTCACATCTCCTAAACTGTGACCATCTTACTCAAGCTAATCCACTCAGCCTATGCATTTTCAAAACAAAGTAGAGGGCAATGAAAAAGTACATCTTTCATACATCCCACTGAATTGTGCATCAGAGTATTATTTTAAAAGTTTGTTTTTGAAAATGTCTAATTTTGAAATGCAACAGGTATGCCTATCTTTTTGTTTATACACAATTACTATATTCTAAACAGCTGGAGGAATGTTTCCTAATTACCAGATATTAGAAACACTGTAAACTATAGCTCAGACTTCCAGACAATAATAATAAAACCCTGTGGTTTATGTTTAGGTCTGAGTTTCAGTGATACTGTACTGGCAACAAGCTTATAAACTTAGCACACTGAAAATGTTGTCACAATGTGTTTCTTTTCTTTTTTTATGTTAGGATTCATAAGAACTGTGACAGCATGGATACTATTGCTGTAAGGTGAAATATAAATAGTATACATAGGAAGTAATGCAAGCCAGACTCGGGGTAATAAAATGACAAAACAAAAGACACACCACCAAAACAAACATTACAAGGCACACCTATTGGAGTCTTCGCTTTAGCATTGTGATTGAAATAAAAGCTTTGTGGTTAAGCTAAAAGGCTTCAAAAAAGCCCTTTCCTTTGTCCACTTAAAAACAAACGGCAGCAGGACTATTCCCCTTCTTACAGGAAATGAGATACTTGAATTAGGTATCCCTGTGGATTTCACGTCGCTGCAAATGAACCAACTGGGGGGAAAATCTCCGGAGAGGCTCATTAATTAAATAACAACAGATACTAGCAACACAATATCTCCCCAAAAGAGCCAACAGTCCAAAAACGTTTTCAAAAATAATGTTAAAGAGGGCTCACAGACCCATATCCACTTGTCCAGGCTCATCCTCTGACATGTATTCTCCAAGGGCATCCTTTTTTAGATTGACGGTTATGCTATCTACCACCGACCAACTAGAAGACAGGAGAAACAGGGAATTCTTAAACAATCTTGCACCTGGGCTCTTCGAAAAGAGCCAGTTAATTTCTCAAGAAACGGAACAGTTTACTCACACACGTCCCATAGCTACGTCCTCACACCTGAAAAAAACCTGAAGCTCTGTGGTCTAGTCTCACTAGTCCTCTTGCTTCGCGCCTGGGTGGAGAGACTGTGACCCGGACTACACGCAGAAACTCATGCTCTCCTGTCAACCACACGCGCGCAAAACCCACTGGCCGCTCCATAAAGTCCAGAAAAATGAAGATGGAGGAGAAAGGGTCAAGGTCTGGGCGACATGACCGTCCTAGAACGAAAGCGTTAAAGAGACGGAAGGGAGAAAGGACAGGATGGGGAGGGAGGAGAGATGACAGCTGGGAGCAGGGAGAGGAGATCTTCCTCTCCCAGCCGCGGCGATGCTGTCTCTCGGGTACCTACCCAGTAGGAGAAGTCGGTGAGTCTGTTTGTACTCCCTCTTCTGCTCCTTGAGCGCCCGGTCGATGCTCTTGCTCACTTTCTTCGCTTCCCTCTCGGCCTCGCGTTCCTCCACGCGCAGCTTGTCCCAGTGCTGCTTGAGCGGCTGCTGCTTCTGCTTTCCGTGCTTTTGCTGCTGCTGCTGTTTCTGCTGCTGCTGCTGTTTCTGCTGCTGCTGCTTCTGCTGCTGCTGCTTCGACTGCTGCTGCTGCTTCGACTGCTGCTGCTGCTTCGTCGGCTGCTGTTTGGTCTGCTGCGGCTGCTTCTGCTGCCGCTCCGCCGCCCCATTCCCAGCGTTGCTCCCGCCACCGCCACCATTCTGCAGGACTAGCGCTCCGTCCCGGTCCCCAGCGCACAGCTGCTTGCCCGCTACGTCCCCGCGGCGGAGCGACCCCGCAGCTGCTGTTGACACCGCCGCCTCTCCCACGCAGCCTCCACCGTTGCTGCTACCACCGCCGCCTTCTCCACCCCCAGCCTTGGATGCAGCCGCTGCCCGCGGGTCCCCGGGTCGGCGAAGCTCTCCGGAGCTTAGTGCTGGCAGGGCAGTGCGGTCCGGTTGCTGCTGGGGCAGCTGTTGCTGCTGCTGTGGTGGCGGCGGCTCCGATTCCGAGGTCGTAGCATTGGAAGTGGAGCCGCTGGGATCCCCAAAGAGCCGTGGTCGCAGACTGTAGCACAGTCCCATGTTTCACTATGGAGCGGGGTGTGGGGAGCCAGAGGAGGAGGAGGAGGTAAAGGAGGAGGAGGAGGAGAAGGCTGAAGAGGGGGAGGAGGCAGGGGAGGGGGAGGGGGAGGGGGAGGGAGAAGAGGAGGAGGAGGAGGAGGAGGAGGCAGGGGAGGGGGGGTCGGGGTGGGGGGGAGCCGAGAGGAAACACCTTCTCTCGTCGCTCCCCCCCCACCCCCTCCCCGCTCCGGCAGCAGTCGCTGCCGAATCACCACCACTTTGGCTAGGGTAACGGGGGGCAACCCGGCAGGGACCTACAGCGGCATGCCAGCCCGCGAACTGCGGAGAGAGGATGCGGTGGATCTGGGCCGAGCAAGCGAGAGGCAGAATCCCTCACATCCCCAATGTGCCATTTTGCATTTTCCTTCGGCAGCGGCAGCAGCGGCAGCTACACCACTCGGCTGGGCTCGGCTCCTAGCTCCAGATCACCTGACACGGAGGGAGAGCGGACAGCGCTGTCGGTCCCCCCTTCCCCCCTCCCGCCCCCTCCTTTACCGTAAATACCGCTGCCCAAGAAGAGCGCGCAGCAGTGGACCATAGCAATAGGCGGTCACTGAGATTCTCCCTCTCCATCCCCTGCCCCCAATCTCGACTGACACCTGAATGCTGTGCCTGAGCTGTGGTCTGCCTTCAGAAGGACGTTTAGATTATGAGAAACGAACGGTGATTAGTAAAGAAAATTAAGGATGCAAAGCTGGATGCAGAAGGCTAAGATTTTTCCCATATTCGTCACATAAACCGACTCCTGCCTCCTTTTCTGCTCATCTACTTACATCTTCTTTGCCCTTATAAACAGATACACACGAACTAAGGTCGATGCCTTCCTGTGTGTGCCATATATGCTGTACAAAGAACCTGCTTGCAATCCCTGCTTCATGTAGTACAGGGAAGCACAGATTGAGAATTGGAAAGTCCTTCAAGGGTTATCTAGTTCATACGTCTCATTTAATAGAAGAGTAAACAAGCTCAAAGAGGTTATGTGACTTGCTCTAGGTCAAACAGGTACAGGCCCTCTTATTCCAATCCAGCTCTCATTCTACTGTACCACCATTGATTCTGAATCCTGACTCTACCAAGTACTCCATCCATGACCTTGGACAAGTGATTTAATTACTGGGGACCTCAATTTACTACCTGTCACCTTTTAGATAAGTGACTCAGCCTCTCTGAGACTCAGGTTCCTCCTGTGTAAAATAAAGGGGTTGAACTAGATAGCTCCTAATGTCTCAAACAGTTCCAAATCTAAGATTTGATGAAAATCAAATGCCTCAACATCTATTTACATACCTTCAAACAACATCACTTATCTTTTCAGTATTAATGCTATATTTAGAGGAGGCTAATGGTCAAAATGCAATTATAAAGTATACATTGAATGTTTTCTTTTTCTTAACTATGAGACAGTAGTACAAATTAGTCTAACAGTGTGGGTCCTTTTACAATTGTTTTATTTTCATTATGGATTTTCAGAATGCTCTGCTACTTAGATGAAGTCAAAAGTGGCATATTTATGTTAGAAAGCTAGCTTAACATCAGGATGACTAAACAGGTTAGAAGAAAAGGAACATCAAATTTAAGGATAAATATAGAGTCCTAAAATTGGTTATAAGATAGGAAAGAGTAAAACAACATTTTGTATGAAAAATGTATAGTTTGAGTGGACTGCAAGTTCAAAATGAGTCAATAGTGTGACTTGGCAACCAAAGAGTTAATTTAATCTTAGGCTGCATTAATAGAAGCCAGGGTATCTGGAAAGAGGGAAGTGACAGCCCTTCAGTATTCTGACCTAGACAGAGCACGTCTGGAGAATTGTCATCAGTTCTGGGAGCTTTGTATTAGGAAAGCTGTTTAAGAAGAGACAGAGCAACCTGGAGGGTGAGGGGACTCAAGAAGGTGCAATAAAACAATCATTGAAGGATCTGGGGCTGTGGTTTGGAGAAGAAAAAACTTAGGGGAGACATAGGTTCAGGGCTGGAGATTTGGGAGGTCCTCTAGGAACTCCTTCATTTTAAAAATGAGGAATCTGATCCCCAGAGAGGGGGAAGAAAGGAAATAAACATTTACTGATGTGGAAAGCATTTTACAGATATTGTCTCATTTGATCCTCATAATAGGTATTATTAATATCTCCGCTTTATAATTGATGAAACTGAGGTAAAGAGAGGTTAAGTGTCTTGTCCAGAGGGGCACAGCTAGTCAGTGTCTGAGGCCAGATATGAACTCAGGTGTTCTTGACTCCAGACTAATTTCTTACTGAAGCTATAACTTTCTTGGAAAAGAAAATGACCATACCAGGGAGGAAGCTACAGCTGAGAGGACTAGGAAAGCCTGAGACATATCTGAAACACCAGAAAAGCAGGACTTAGTTGCTTGGACAGAAAAGATCTGAGATGAATGTGAAGTATAAGTTTAGTAGTCCTACAAAGTCTCATCAGAAACTTTTACTTCCCAAGAGGTCACTATAGAGGTGATAGGTTATTATTTCATGAATTAGGAATAAGTTGAGTACTTAAGATTCTTCTGTGCTTTAACTACATCATTTGTGCTGGAAGAAGCTTCTATTTAAATGGCACTATGTTTTATCTACTTCTTTGTACAGCAAATACATTGAAGAAAGGACCCTTTAATTCCTTTTATTGGGGAGCCTACTCATGAGCTATATTTGATCCTTACTGTAGGGAAGAAGCATAATGAGTTAGAAAGGGTGAGAAAAACCCTATCGCTTATCTTTTGCATCATCCCCAAAAATGAATCAGAATCTCTTTGAACCTAGACCCAGAGCACCTTTTCTGGGAGAACTCCTCCCCCAAAGAGAGGTTACCTCCAGTTCTGTGTGTTTCTAAATTCAAATAAAAATGACACACAAAATCTATGTTCTCTATGCTTGTTACTCAGCCTTTAATTAAATCCATTTGGGTGTGGCAAGTTTTGTTGTTCAATGCTACTCAGTTGAGAAGAATGGCATTTCTTAATGATTGTTGCTTTTGATTCTGGTATAATCTTATTAGAGAGTGCCCTCACTTTTTGTTGTTGTTGTTTTCACTTGTGATTTAATCTCTATTAACCTCGGTTTCCTCTTGGACCAGAGGAGATCTGAATGTTCTTCTAATTCTAGGATTCTATACTTCTGTAATGATGGTATTGATAACTTATTTTCTAGAAAGTGAAGGAAATCAAGTCTTTTAGGGACAAAACAGATTAGAAACAAACTGATAGTGGTTGATGTTGCTTAAGAAAATTACGCTTACCAAAGAACTTTCTGATCTTTGTAATTAAATAATTTAATATGCAATTCCTAACAACATGTAGATAAACAGTATTAATTATCTTACATCATCTTTCCTTGAAAAAAGAAAACAGCAGGAAAATAGATTCAAGAGGAACTCCTGTTCTTCCTCTTCCCAGGAGCCACTCCAAGTATGTGTTTTTTCTGGAGAATCCTACAAAATGATGTAAGTAGAGGGGTTCAAATCTCCGGGTATACTTCAAGAATGCTTTTTAAGAACTTTAACTGGGTACACAAGACTCAGCAGTCAATGACTATAGTAATCTACTGTTTGATAAACCCAAAGACCCCAGTTTTGGGGATAAGAACTCACTACTTGACAAAAACTGTTGGGAAAACTGGAATATAGTATGGCAAAAACTGGACATAGACCAATATCTAACACCATATACCAAACTCAAGTCTGAATGGGTGCACAGTCACGGTAAGCAATCTGGGAAAGCAAGGAATGGTTTACCTGTCAGATTTATGGAGAAGGGAAGATTTTATGACCAAAAAAGAGTTAGAGAGCAAAATAAAATGCAAAATGGGTAATTTTGAGTACATTACATTGAAAAATTTCTGTACAAACAAAGCCAATGTAACCAAGATTAAGAGGGAAGTGGAAAATTGGGAAAGAATTTTTACAACTAATGTCTCTGATAAAGTCCTCATTTCTAAAATATACAGATAATTGAGCAAAATCTATAAGAATACAAGTCATTCCCCAATTGATAAATGGACAAAGGATATGAACAGGCAGTTTTCAGAAGAAGAAATTAAATATATCTATAAGCATACGAAAAAATGTTCTAAATCACTATTGATTAGAGAAATGCAAATCAAAACAACTCTGAGGTACCACATCTCACTGGTCAGATTGGCTAAGATGACAAAACAGGAAAATGATAAATGCTAGAGAGGATATGGAAAAATTGGAACATTTAATGCATTGTTGGTAGAGTTGTAAACTGATTCAACCATTCTGGAGAACAATCTGGAACTATGCCCGAAGGGCTATAAATAAGTGCATACCCTTTGACCCAGCACTACCACTTCTAGGGCTGTATCCCAAAGAGATCATAGAAGTGGTAAAAGACCCCATATGTAAAAAAAATTATTTATAACAGCTCTTTTTGTGGTGGCAAAGAATTGGAAATCAAGGGGATGCCCATCAATTGGGGAATAATTAAACAAGTTATGGTATATGAATGTAACAAGATGCTATTGTGCTATAAGAAATAAGGAGCAGACAGACTTCATGATAACCTGGAGAAACTTATACAAACTGATGTTGAGTGAGAAGAGCAGAACCAGGAGAAATTTGTACACAATTACAGACACAACTTATGTGTGATGACCAACTTTGATAGACTGGGCTTTTCTCAGCCATGCAAGGTTATAAGACAACTCCAAAAGACTCATGATGGAAAGAGATGTCTTCATTCAGAGAAAGATCTAGAAAGAACTGAGTTTGAATGCCGATTGAAGCAAACTACTTGCTCTCTTCTTTTTCTTGTTTTGTTTTGTTTCCTCTTTCCTGTTGTTCATTCCATAGGTTATAATCCTTCTTTACAACCTGACTAATATTTAATGAGAAGGTATTAGCTGATCCTATATTTGATTGCATGCTGCCAGGGTGGGGGGGAGGAGAGAGATGGGGAGAAAATTTGAAACTCAAGGGATTGTAGAACTGAATGTTGTAAACTAAATGTAAACAAATAAATTAATTTTAAAAAAGAACTTTGTCAAATCTCTAAGAATACAAGTCATTCTCCAACTGATAAATGGCCAAAGCATATGAATAGGCAGTTTTCCAACGAAGAAATAAAAACAATGCATAGTCATGTGTAAAAAAGGCTCTAAATCATTATTGATTAGAGAATGCAAATTAAAACAACCTTGAAATATCATTTTACACTTACCCCATTGATTACAATGATTGAAGAGGAAAACAACAAATGCTGAGGGGGAGGGATTATGTGGAAAAATTTGGACACTTATGCATGGCTGGTGGAATTGTGAACTGCTCCAATCATTATGGAGAGAAATCTAGAATTATGCCCAAAGCTCTATTAAATTGCCTATACCCATTGACCCATCAATACCACTACTAAGTTGTAGTAGTAAGCACCCTAGCATGCCCAGGATGGCCTGCTTGCACAGGTTCTTTGATTTGCTTTTCTAGGAAAGACTGCTCAAAAAGGAGTTAACAATCCTACTTTTAATTACATTCACTGGTTCAGGGGAAAGGTCAGCAACTTGAACATCAGAGAAAATACAAGCCAAGAAATTAGTATAAAGACCAACAAACAGGGCTCTGACTGCCTGAATCAAAGCACTGTTGCTATACACTTTACATATACCACTGGATCTAGAGAGCCTTTATATCTGAGCAGTGTGTGGGGGGTTGGAGGTGGGTCCTGAATATAGTGCTACTCAGAGTCTTGACCAGGAAATCAAATGGTCCTTCTCATAAGCGAACCCTCTAAAGCAAAATACCAACTCAGGGTATATATACACTTCTCAGTGCCTAATTAGGCTAGTATTAAAATGTGTAAAAGCCTTCCTCTAAGCAAGCCTCCCCTAAGTAAGCTCCTCTTTAAGGAAATTCCTCTCCCAGTGGACTGTGTGATTTACAGCTGGGCACATAGGTCTATTAATGGGTGGGGAAGATCTTATATCCCATTAACCTTACATAGGTCTGTTTCCAAAAATGATTAGGGGAAAAAGGACATGAATCTAAAGTTCCCTTTAGATTCTACCCTCTTGATATCTTGGTTTCCTCATCTGTAAAATGGGAATGATAACACCTACCTCACAGGGTTGTTATGAGGATCAAATGAGTTAACATAAGTAAAGTGCTTAAAACAAAATAGAAAAGCTAAATAGTGGTATTAAATACTGTGATCCCTCTATATCTCAGAAGATAGGATTCATGAGTTACTGAGGACCAAAAAATAATCTTCATTTGGTTGCTACCTTCTAGTGGGGAGTCTTTCCAAACTGAGCTAGGTTGGTTCTAGACAACACAACAAACATCATGTCTATAGTTGTGTCAATACTCAAAGTCAATACTCAATTTGGTAGAGGACCTTGTGAATGATTGACTCAGCCTTCAAAAATCCATAAAGAGGCATCTGAACATTCTTTAGTGGAAGAATTTTGGAGTGGACACTTGAAATCCCTGTTCCCAAAGATAATCTTCTCACCCTAGAATTATTTTTTGCTACTGCTGCTGCTGTTTCTGTTGTTACAAGCATGTAAATCTGATGACAGTTGACTCAGTCTTTCTTCCTTTTCCCTTCCCTCTTCCACTCTACAAAGGATAAGGGAGAGAGGGAGATAGAGGGCACATAATGCTTATAGGAATGAAGAACAGGGTTAAAAAACTTGAACTTCCACTGCTACAGAAAAAGGCTTCAGATAGATGAAACTAGCCTAGGAATGGAGCAGTAGAGCTGTAGTACCACAGATGAGAACAAGACATCTATAAGCTGGAAGTGAAGTATCTGATCCTAGAGAAAAAGAGGCTAATGTCAGATGTCGCAGAATCTGTACACAGGCAGTCAGTGTATTTAGGATACTGAGATTTTTCCTGTTGAATCTTTTTGGGGATTAAGTCTAAACTCTTCTTTGGAAAGGAGGATGAGAAAGTGCAATGATCAATAATGATTCCAGAAAACTGATGATTTAGCATGATTCCCACCTATTGGCAGAGAGGTGGTAGACTAGAGGTCCAGAATTTTCATGTATAGCTCATTACATTATACATTCAAATGAATGAATTTGTTTGACTTTACTATAATTATATGTTTTAAGGAGAAGATTTTATTCTGTTGGAAGAGTTGTGGTGGGAGTAGGTGGGTAGTGATAGACGTGCAAAAAGAAAAAAAAAGAGCATCAATGGAACATTTGAGAATGCACTGAAGGTAAGAAAAGGAAATTCAAAAGGAGGCTTAGAGAAGCAGGGAATCCCTTGTTCTATAATATTAATTTAAGGTAAATATTAAAAATATAATTTATATAACAGAGATTTATACTTTCATATAGAGTCCTCATTTCTTATTTTTCCTTGTGGATTTAAATGGTAAAGTTTATTTATGTTTATGACTTCCTGATAGCTCCATCTTAAGTAATGGACAGCCATGTTTACTCATTCATTCCTCTCTTAAGTCCTGCTCCTAACTTTCTGGACTTCTTTCTCTACCACCATCCAGCAGCAAGATACCCCAGTCTTCTGTAGCCCCTTCCTTTGATTCCTCATTTCTTCACAGAACTTTCCTTTTAAAGAAAAACCTATAAGCCAACCATGTTTATTCATTCATTCCTCTCAGTGTCACACTCTTGACTGTTGACTCAGCTTCTTTACCAGGAACAAGTACGGCTAGGTTTCTTTCTTTCTTTCTTTCTTTCTTTCTTTCTTTCTTTCTTTCTTTCTTTGTTTCTTTCTTTCTTTCTTTCTTTCTCTCTCTCTCTCTCTCTCTCTCTCTCTCTCTCTCTCTCTCTCTCTCTTTCTTTCTTTTTCTTTCTTCAACTCGAAGACCAAATCTTAAATCCATTTCACTCTGGAGCTCATAAGTGGAGCATCACTTAATGGCTATATTTTGGGCCCTCTTGGCTCAAAATGAATGCAAATAATAACTGTTTCTCTTTTGGCCCGCAACCCTGAGGGTCTTCCCCTCCCATTTTTATTTTTACTTTCCAAATTAAAGAGACCATCCCTTGACTCACTTCTTAAAGAGTACTATTTACTGAATGGGCGTTACCTCACTCAAAGTGAGAACCTGAAAAGGCCTTAGCCTAAAAGGGCCAAAGTGTCCCATTGTGTCCTGGGCCATCTCCAGTGGTCCTGATGAATATCTGGCCACTGGACCCAGATGGCTCTGTGTATCAGCACGCACCCTAGCATACCCAAGGTGGCTGCTAGCACAGGTTCTTAGATCTGCTTTTCTAAAGGAAAGCAACTCAAAATGAGTTAACCATCTTACTTTAATCAATCAAACATATATCATTTACCTAGTTTAGGGGAAAAAGCCAGCACCCTGAACTTCAGATCATGCAAACAGAATACAAACAGAAGTTACAAGCAGACAAAGAAACAGATCAGCAGATGAGCTTCCAACTGTCTGACCATCACATCCATACCTAGTCAGTTACCAGAGAGGGAAGCACCAACATCTGGGTTTTTCAGAGGGGAGGGAGGGTCAATGGCTGCCCAGAGTCTCGTCTGGCCAAATCACACAACTCTTTCCAAAGTGATCCCCGAAGCAAAACCTCACATCGGGGTATATATAGCCTTTTCCTGGATCAGAGAATGAATGTCACAGCCCTCTTGACCCACTGCCCAATCACAAAGTAATAAGGCATGGGTGTTCCTGAAAAACAAGCCTCCCACCAGAGGCTCCATGTGACCACATTCAGCCTATTAGGGGGCAGAGTATACTTTCAAATCAGGGAAGGGTCTCAGAGTCACTTAAGCCTATCAAGGGCCTAGGGGCAGGGAAGATCTTCAGATTCCTATAACACTCTGGAGGAGAAAGTGAGGTTGGTGATCTTGCACAGCCCTCCCTTACTCAAATCAAAGTCAACTTCAAGTCTTGTCATCACCTCCCTGAAGTCATGGTCCTGTTTGAAAACAAAGGGCAAACACAAAATGACCAGGAGCAATTCCCTTCCCTTCTTTCTTTTCAGCTCCTTACTGTGTGTGTGGTTGTCTATCCCTCATTAGAATGTAACCTCCTCGAGGGAAGGGACTGTCTTTTTGCTCTTGTTTATGTCCTTCTTGCTTACCGGGGTGCTTGACAATAGTAAATGCTTGACAATAATAAAAAAGAAAATGATGATAAATATACAAGTGAATGAATGAATAGTATATGTTCAAGTACTAATTCCAGTGACATAATGTTTGTAAAGTACTTAGCACAATCCTTGGCACATGTGCTTAGCGATGCTTATTCTCTTCCCATTCACCCTTTCCTTACTGGTAGAATCTTACGTGAGAGATGGAAGCAATTGCCTCTTGGGGACAGCTAAAGTGAAGCAGATTCTGATGCACTGAGAGGGACTTTTGGGATAGGGGAGTAAGCCATAAAGAACTAAGTTACTGAGAAGCTTCCGAGATTTGAGTTGCATCCATGTGAGTGGGGACTTGGGAAAAGAAATGAAAATATATTTTTTTATTATGGTTGTTCTTAGATGTAGGCTACATTAATGTTTTTGGAAAAGGGTCTAGTTTATGTGCAGCAGCATTTTAGTATTAAGAGACTGACATTTAAAAGCACCAGGAGATGTGAGCTTATTGGCCTTTGAACCACTATGCTAAGTTGGTGATAGCTTAGATGCCTTCCTTTGAAAAATGACCATTTATATAACTATAAAATATTCTTTGGTTATATCAACTGAGAAATGCCTCTTAATTTTTCTTTGGAGGGCAATTGGGGTTAAGTGACTTGCCCAAAGTCACATGGCTAGTAAGTGTGTCAAGTGTCTGAGGCCAGATTTGAACGCAGGTCCTCCTGACTTCAGGGCCGGAGCTCTATTCACTGCACCACCTAGCCACCCCCTCTTATTCTTATTGTTTTGAAACAGTTCCTTATATATCTAGGAAATGAGACCAATTAGTTCAACTGTTCCTGAAAACAGTGTGGGACTCTACACCCAAAATCACTAAACTGTGCATTCCCAGTACATACTCAGTGGCAACGCTACTAGATTTATCCCTCAAAGAGATCCTAGAAAGAGGAAAGTACCCCATATATGTGAAAATATGGTGGAAAAGAACTGAAATGGCTGAACAAATGATGGGATATAAATGTGATGAAAGTTAGTTACTAAATCGCCCTACTTCTTGGTAGTACTTGCTAAACAAGCTGAGGTCCATTATAGTTACAAAAACCACTGACTTAAAAGTATGAAGAGAAAACTTGACACTGTTATACCCTGTGCTTTGGCCAACAGCTAGATAAGAATGGAACAAGAGAGAGCCTACTAATCAAACAGTATAGGTGCACATATCCAGGCAGTTACCAATGAAAAATTAGGGTTATTTGGAGATTTAGGTGTTCACTTACCTGGAGAATATTATTATACCATAAGAAATGACAAATATGAGGAATCTAGAGAAACATAGGAAGAATTGTTTGAAGTGATAGAGTAAAGAATGCAGAATCAAGAGAACAATATATACAATGATTACAATTTAAATATGAATTTAAATAAATTTAAATAAAAAAGGTATGTGAACTTAGATAAATTGAAAATGGTTTATCTTGTGGAATACTATTTAGCTATAAGAAATAATGAGCAGGACAGTATGAGAAAAACTTGGGAAAACTTTTATTAACTTGTGTACAGTGAAATGAGCAGAACCAGCAGAACATTGTACACAGTACCAGCAATATTATAACATAACATTGATCAACTATGAAAGATTGAGCTTAGCTACTCTGATCAAGACAACTGTCCAAGACAATTCCAGCAGACCCAGGCTGAAAAATGCTTTCTACCTCCAGAGATAAAACTGATTAACTCTTAATGCAGATTGAAGTATAATTTGTTTACTTTTTTATCTTTCTGGTTTTTGTGTCTGTGTTTTCTTTCATGACATGGCAAATATGAAAATATGTTTTGCATGACTTCATGTATATAATTAATGTCAAATTGCTTGCCTTCTCAAGGAGAGGGGAAGGGCAGGCGGGGAGGGAGAGAATTTGAAACTCAAAATTTTTAAAGATGAATGTTAACATTTTTTACATGTAATTGGGAAATATTTAATGAAATAAAAATACATTTTTAACAAAAAGGAAAATGACTTATCCTGAACCCAGAGAACAGATGAGAAAACACTTAAGTCTTCCTGTTGCAAAACAAAACAAAGCAAAAAAAAAAATCACTAGATTCCATCATAACCACTAGCTATCATCTTACATCAACTAAACTTCGTGAAAAAGTCATCTACATTTGTTTCCTCCATATTATCTCCTGTCACTTTCTTCTAATCTCTGCAGTCTGTGTCTTGGCCTCATCATTCAACTGAAACTTCCCTCTCCAGAACTATGAATGATCTCTTCATTGGCAAAGCCAGCAGTCTATTCTTAATCCTCATCCTTCTTGATCTCTCTGCAGAATTTGATATTTTTGACCATCCTCTTCTCCTGGATACTCTGTTTTTGTGACACTGCTTTCTCTTGGTTGTCCCTTTATCTGACCATTCCTTCTCAGTTACTTTTGCTGGGTCACCATCTGTATCATATCCCTGAATTGTAGGCACATTCCAAGGCTTTCTATGTCCCTATGTCCTATTCTCTTTTTTCTCTATATTCTCTAATTTCTTGACCTCATTAGGTTCCATTGGTTTCATTATCATTACTATGTAGATGACTCCCAGATCTATGTTTCCATATATAGTCTCTCTCTTAAGCTCTGGTCCTGGATCACAAATTGCTTATTGGACATTTCAAACAGAAGGACCCAAAGGCATCTCAGGCTCAACAGAGCCAAAACAGAACTCATTTTCCCACCCAAACCTACCCCTCTTCTGAACACATGTCAAAGGTACCACTATCTTTCCGCTCAAACAGGTTTACAGATTTATTGCTTTCCTTTAACTCCTCACCCTCCCTCACCCAGATTATCAAACAGCTGCTAAATCTCATTGTTTCTGTCTCCACAACATCTCTCACATAGGTCTCCTCTTTACTTGTACAGTCATCATCTCTAGTTCAGGCCTGAATCACCTCTAGCTTGACTATTGCAATAACCTTTTAATTGGTCTCATCTTCAAGTCCCTTCCTCTCCAATCCATGTTCCACACAACTACCAACATGGTTTTCCTAAAGCATAAGTCTGACCATATCACGCTGCATCCTCCCCCTTCCCCTACTCAATAAGGTGGAGATGTCCTTTTACCTTGAGGATCAAATGTAAACTCCTGTTTTGCGTTTAAAGCTTTTCACAAACTGACTCCTTCCTATTTTTCCAGTCTTTTTGCATTCCACTGTATGCATTCTATTGTCTAGCCATGATGGCCTACATATACATGACACTCCATGTCTTTTCTGTATACCTGTGCATTGCCTGTCTCCCACGTCTGGAAGGTGTCCTTTCTCATCTCTGCCTCTTAGACTTCATGGTGTACAGTCTTCGTGGTCCCTGTAGCTTCTAGTGCTCTTCCCTCCAAAATTACTAAGTATCTGCTTTGTGTTCCACATTTACCTATTTATGTACATGTTGACTTCTACATTAAAATATAACAACAACAACCAAAATATAGCACTTATTATGTGCCAGGCATTCTGCTAAGTGTTTATTTGATTTTCTCAATAACCCTGGAAGGATAGAGCACTGGCCCTGGAGTCAAGAGGACCTGAGTTCAGATACGACCCCAGACACTTAACACTTACTCGCCATTTGACCTTGGGCAAGTCACTTAACCCCAAGTGCCCAGCCTTCCCCCCTTCAAAAAGCAAAAACCCCTAAAACCCTGGAAGGTAGGTGTTATTATTATTCCCGTTTTACAGATGAAGATAACTGAGGCAAACAAAGGTTAACTGACTTTCCCAGGGTCACGTAGCTAGTAAGTATCTGATGTGACTCTAGGTCTAGCTCTCTATCTACTGCAACATCTAGTTCCTTGAAGACAGGGACTGTTTTTAGTTTGTATCTCTATCTTTTAGCATAGTGTCTGGTATACAATAAGGGTTTAATAAATGCTTCTTGCTTGTTTGATTGAAGTACACTTTCTTTCAGTAGAAAAGTGGAGGTAGCATGAAAGGAAGGGAACCTGCATATGTAGAATGTTGCATATGTTTTCAGAGACAGTACTTGGCTTTTCAGTTTTAATTTGCTATTTTTGTTTGTTGCAAAGGAGTGTTCAGCTGTGTGAGTGAGGGGTATACATGGATATGACTATAGTATAAAAAACAAAAGGTGTTAATAAAAGTTTTGAAAAAATGCATCACAAAATATAATACAGGAATGACTAGGAATTGTTGCAGACATAAGAAATCTGTCCTAATTCATTCTGAGGCCCTCACGCTATTTTAAAGTGTGGGAGACATTTGTTTAGATGAAGCCCCCATCCAACATAGATTCTGACTGGAAGTGAGTCAAATCGCTAAAAATCAAATTGCAAAGCATTTGGTGGAGCCACACTTAAAAAAATATAGAGCACAGAACTATTAGTGCAATTAAAGTGTTCTTAACTCCTCACAAACTAAGGGGAAATATTTCCTCCAACAGACACCCACAACAGCTGAGAAAAGGAAAGGCATTGGTGGGGCAGGGGAGAACTCATTCTCTGAGATTACCAGAGTCAGGGCTGTCTTGTGATGCTGCTCAACACCTCTCTGAGCAGTTCCTTACCTCCTAATCTATATCACTGGGAAAAGTGAAGAGAACACAGTAGTTGTTGAAATGGTTCTCTGTTTATCTCCTTGTCTCTTCGGCAACTGTTTGTTGTATGTCTTTTTCTAAAGCTCTTAATCGAAGGTATCTCCACGTGATCTGCTGCTGACCGTGCTTTACCTCTCCCTCCATCGTGAAGAAATCGGGTAGTTCTGCTTGACCGGCTGGAACTTCATCCCGGAGCTGCCACTACTACCTTATATATCTAATACTTTATAAAAATTCAGACTGCCTAAGTGTCTGGCCTCAGGAAACTGTTATTACTCTCTAAGAGTCAGTCCTCCTGGGCTATGTGTGGAAAGGCTATTTGTCAAAATCTTTGGCCTGTCTTTTTTCACCTGCTTTTCCCAGCTGCTCCTACATGGTTTTGAAAAGGGTCCCTCAGATAGCTTTTGTGAAATACCTTCTCACTCTCCTAAAAAGAGAGATTCTATTCTTTAATTCTATTGTAGATTAGGACAAATAAATTTCCTTTGCCTCTTCTTTGTCTCAAGTAACTGGTCTCCCCACATTGTGTATACTTGACTGCATATTCCTCTGAGCCTGGAGACACACACACACACACACACACACACACACACACACACACACACACACGCCCTTTATAGATCCTTTAGATTCCCAATATTTTCTGTCTTGAAGTTTTGAAGTACTTTAATGAAGTTCCAAAATACTTGGAGGTGATTGTACTGTTGCTGGCCCTCCTGTTAGACACAAGCACTCAAGGCTTTGCAGTCAAGACTTCTTCCTCTTACACAGAGAAAGGTAGCTACCTGCCGATGCCCCTCAAGGGACAGGCCTTTGTGTTATATAAACTTTGAAGATTCAACAATGTCAAGTTTCAGCACTTCAAAGTTGGGAGGTAGGTGCTGGATAGCCAGTTTGGTGGCACTGAGAGGGTAGATACATCTCTATGAAATCACTCATTACTTCTCATCAGGATGCTAAGAAGGCTTTCCTGCCTGGTGCTAAGTTTTGTTTTATTTTTATTTATTTAAATAACTTGCCCAGGGTCACTTAGCTACTGAGTTGTCTGAGGCTGGATTTGAATTCAGGCCCTCCCCTGCTCCAGGGTCAGTGTTCTATCCATTCTATCCATCCACCTTGCTGCCTTTCTGGTGCTAAGCTTTAGAGACACTGTTGGAGAAAGTTGAGATAAAAGGATGTGATAAAAGGAGACTATTGAATGACAACATATTAAGACACCATGAACAGAGGAAAAAGGCCCCAGGATATTTGTGGCTGATTCAGTCATTCTGGGAGACAGAGGTAGTGTATAAGGACATAAAAGGTATACTGAGGCTACAAAAACTGACCTCTTGTAGCTCCAGGCAGTATGGGTTGCCAACACCAAAGTGGCCACAGTTCCAGACTTGATAAGTCTCACTGAAGACAAATGAAGAGCTCCTATTATCTGCCGAACTGTTATTCAGGAATTTCTTCCAGAGGAGGAAGCAAGTATGGTTTCAGAGATCAGGGCTTGCTGGTTTGAGAACAGCACCAAATGAAACTCATATATCACTGCAATTTTAGATGATATGAGATATGTATTCTGGGTTCATTCATGGTAGGAATCTAAAATTGGGAGGAACTGGAAAGTGACAGAATGGAAGAACGTGCTTTGTTGGAGGGACCTTCCCTCATAATTTAAGCGGCTGTAATGGTCTGATGAGATAATGTACTTAAGGTTTCACAAACTTGAAAGCATTATATAAATGTGAGGTATTATTAGTATTGTTTAATTCCTTTTAAAGATGTATTTTCAATATCAGTTATAGTGGAAGAAGCCTACATGTAGTCTAAGTAATTTAAATAAAAAATTCAGCATTAGGAGCCACATTTAATTTTTTCCTATCCATCACATTTCATTCCTAGTGTGACTTAGCTCCCTTATTATTAAGTTTGTACCTATTAATTTGTAACCCAGAAACAAAATGGGATTATAGAGCTTTTAATGGAAATTATGAAGGGATATTGAAGTCAACACAAATTAAAGCTATGTTAACAGATAATTTAAATCATTGGTCAAATCTTTATCTCACCAACAACACAATTACATGGACTAATACATTTCACTTTCTTCTTTTGAACTTGCTTTCCAAGGGTGAGTGGTATATGATGCAATAGCAGATGATTGAAGCTTTTGTATGTACACCCTGTTCATTTGGGGAAGTGGCATTCTGTTATTTTGTACATTTTGTACATTTTTAGCTTGTTCCATTGGAATACTATGTCAGAATATACAGAAGAGTTAAGCAGTATTTAACTAAATTTGTTTACAAAATGGGGGTCATTGAAATGGTTGAAAGAGAAATAGATGTCATTTTAAAATAATTAATTTTTTTTCTTTTTTGTCATTCTTACATTGTCTTCCTCTCCTCATCTCACTCCTGCGTGTAGCTGTATGAGCTGAGCCTCAGAACCAGAGGTCAGGACTCAGATAAAGATTTTAATGTGCCCCCCCAGGTGTCTGCGGGCTGAAAAAGGGGGTGTCCTGGGATATACACTTTAAAAGACTCTTGTCTGAAATCCTGACTCCAATAAGGCTTTTTGCCCTCCAACTTCAGATACTTAAAAAAGACAATTCTCTTATTATATTATCAACCCTGTTGATGGGGTGTTGGGGTGCCTATGTTTGTAACATCCAGTTGCAACTTCAGTTGTAAAGTCATACCTCCCCCAGCCATAAAACCATTAACTCTGCCTCTTCCCTGAGCAGTACTCTGCCCAGCTGCAATTATCCTTGCTTGTTATAATAACAAGCTATACCTATGAATCCTTCACCCAACTATCTATAAGCAATTAGAGAAATGTATAGCTCCTTTGTTCTAGTGGACAGCTGCACTTAGTGGTCTCCAAAATGCCTTTATAAGTCTTTACCTCATAGCACTTTGCCCAAACCACATTCTAACTGGTCCTTATCACTCTATTTTGCATTACGGTTATAGTATTTGTTCAAAGGTCTTATCTTCCATTTTGGATTGTAAAATCCTTGAAGATAGGGCTTAACTCTTATCCACTTTCTATTTCTCTTGGGGCCAGTCCTTTTCATTGTCCTCACTGAATACTTATTGGAAGAATGAATCAATGAATGAATGAATATCTATTTGAATGACCTCTAAGATGTAGGTTTCATTTCCTTTTTCTTGGGGAAAAAGACCAAGGACAATCCATTTGGTGGCAGAACTGGGAAGGGGAGAAGAGAGATTAAGACCTGATGAGGGTTTTAGTAATCAAGACTCAGATATTCCTTCTTTTCTCTCCTCCCAACCTTATTCTTCATTAAATTAATCCATGAAGACTAGTGAGATGAGTGGTCTTCTCAAAATGTTACAAGAAGTATACACAAAGTAACAGAGCATAGATAATTTACAAGGTGAGCTAGAGATCCTAATAT
This sequence comes from Pseudochirops cupreus, assembly GCA_028627135.1. Classification (NCBI taxonomy): domain Eukaryota; kingdom Metazoa; phylum Chordata; class Mammalia; order Diprotodontia; family Pseudocheiridae; genus Pseudochirops; species Pseudochirops cupreus. The sequence continues at coordinate 414,436,873 of CM053580.1, read as the reverse complement.
AAGGAGATAGATTTGCTCCATAATAGCTCAAAGACTTCATAGGATGGCATTTGGGAGAGAATACAATCTGCAAATTATAGGCCAATGAACTTCAATTCCTGAGAAAAATTTATAGCAAATCACTAAAGAGATGGTTAGTTTACCATCTTTGGTGATATGGGAAAAGAAGCAGTGATTATAAAGAATCTGCATGGTTTCTCAAGAACAAGACATGGCAGATTAAGTTGATTTCCCTTCTTGACAGTATTATTAAACTAATAGATAAGAGGATGTTGTAGATATAGTTTATCTGGATTTCTAGCAAAATTTTTAAATAAAGAATCTCATACTATTCTAGCAAAAAGGTGGATAGAGTTGGTTTAGACAAGAATTCAGTTATATTGATTCAGGTCTGATTGAATGACCAGATACAAATAGTACTAGTGGTCAAGCAGGAGCTGGATAATCTCATTTGTCAGGTTTAGTGAGGACTCATTTGGATATCTGAATTGTACTTTATGGACCCTAATGCCCTTACATTCTGTGAATCTCCGGTAAAGGTGGAGGCTTTGAGCCTACTACAATTAATGGAAATTCCAGACAGACGGATTGAATCAAAGGGTGTAAATGAGATGTAAACAAGTCCTTAAACAATTTAAGAGTGAAATGCTTCAATCATTGGATGAAGCATATGGTCACCCAGGAAGTATTTGTGATTGGTTGAAAAGAAGAATTCATGCCCTGTAGGGCCATACATGAAACAGCAGGCCAGTCTGGCAGCTTGCAGTCCAACAGTGAAACAATCAATCTTTAGGAGTTTTCCAGACTCAGGAGCACCTTGAGGAAATACAGTCTTGTGAGGATACAGGAGAGCAGTCAGGGGAGATGGGAAGTGAGCTCATAGTGAACGCTATATACCATTCCCTGTTCCCCTTTTTCTCCCAGCCTTCCCCCACTTGGACCACATCAGAGAAGATTAGACCAAGTAACAAACTATATAGCCAGACCAGAGCTGAGAAATGAGCTAAGGACAACCCAGACATCCTGAGGAAAGGCGCTTCAAGGTTCTACAAGGGCAATGATCCTTAAGGGGAACTTCAAGATGATTCCACAAAGAGATAAAAGGCTTCCAGTAACTAAGGGCTGCACCATTTCATGTTGGCTGTGTAAAATTTATGGTTTAGCTCATTCTGTGAAAGAACCTTGTATATACAGGGGGAGAATGTATTCTCTCATTTTTTGTTGGGGGGGGAGGAGTGTTTTATAACTTTGTTCTTATTATGCTTTCTCAGTAGATATACCTTTCAAATAAATTAATGTCAACTTGTTGATTAACATTGGGGGAAACGCCAGATGTAGGGTTATGAATGACAGTACTATTCCTTAGCTCCTTAAGGGAGACTGAGTGAAGAAATAATTGCTCTTTTGGAAACTTAACTGTATTCCAGTTTGAGTTGGTAGAGTGAGCTGAGAGAGGATGCTACATATGGTTTTGTGATATGACTCTGGAAAGTTTTTCATTCTTAAAAATAAAAGCACAGGTGAGCTGTGGGGGACAGAATAGTATTATACAATGAGAAAATCTATTTTTGTGGTGAAATTTAGAGAACAAAGAGATAAGTGTGGTGGTGAAGATTTGAATGAAGATAAATGGAGGAAGAAATTCAAGCAGCATTGTTATGTATGTTTACTACAAATCACTGGAGCAGAAGGAGAATTAAAGGAGATATTAACAGAATAGATCATAAGCCTAGTATAAAGGCATGGTATAACAGTGATGGGGATTTTCTGTGTATCTTCTGGAGTACTTTTTCTGCCAACAGCAGTTGTTTTCTAATTTCAGTCTCCTTTTTGGTTTATTTGGGTTTTTTGGAGAGGGGCAGAGGTACTAGAATGAGTTGCCATTTCCTTCTCCAGTTCATTTCACAGATAAGGAAACTGAGATCAAAAGGTTTAAGTGACTTGCCCAGAGTCACACAGTAAGTGTCTGAGGCAGATTTGAACTCAGGTCTTCCTAACTCAGACCTGGCACTCTATATAATGTACCACCTCGATGTCCGCCAACAGCAGAGTTGCAAATAGATTATTGGATGGTATTAATACTAATTTCATCATCCTAAAGGTGGAAGAAGAGATGAAGGGAATTTCTGTGTTATATTGAACAAAGAAGAACTAGTTGTTATAGTAGAAATGGCGGTAACTTTGGGAAGAAGTAATTGACACATCTTAGATTTTATACTAGAAGAAGAAAGCCAGGGATAGACTGACATGTATCTTACTTAGTAGGAGAGCAAAGGGGATCATAGAAAGGAAAGATAGGCTCCCAATACTCCAGTACATTTTTGATTCCTGCTTCAGTAATGAAGATTACAACCCATCTATGCCTACCTAGCTAGTGTAATTTTTGTCCTCACCACAGGGGATCATCCTGACATTCTTGTGACATCTCAGTGCTCTCAATGGACTGTGTGGACTTCCAGTCTTACTATTTAGTCTGAAATTTCTTTGATGATACCCATTAAATTGTATCTCCCATTTAACTCATTTTTATAATGCATTACAGTTGTTTTATGCCTGTCATGTGCCTTTCCAGTACTCTTTAGATGATTTTCAACTTAATTTTTCAGAGCTCATGGTGTTTCATGACACAACTATCCAGCATCATTGGTCTTATAAAGATGGCCCATTCGGAAATAACCTTGGGGTCATCAAAATAATTTTGCAATTTCTGGAAGGCAAACCTGTCATTTCTCTTCTCTCTGCCTAACTCTGGGCTCAGCTAACGTATCATTTATAGTCTTTGTCCAAGATTTTCTCTCCCTCTGTCTCTTCGTCTATCTCTGTCTGCTTCTGTCGCTGTCTCTGCCTCTCTTTCTGCTTCTCTCTCTCTCCCTCTCCCTCTCTCTCTCTCTCTCTCTCTCTCTCTCTCTCTCTCTCTCTCTCCTCTCTCTCTCTCTCTTCTCTCTCTCTCTCTCTCTCTTCTCTCTCTCTCTCTCTCTTCTCTCTCTCTCTTCTCTCTCTCTCTCTTCTCTCTCTCTCTCTTCTCTCTCTCTCTCTCCTCTCTCTCTCTCTCTCCCCTCTCTCTCTCTCTTTTCTCTCTCTCTCTCTCTCTCTCTCTCTCACACACTAATCTCACTATATACAGACAAGATAATTCAGGAATGAATCCCATTACTATAAGAGTTTGTTCCATGTCTGTTAAAATATTACTGATTTTGTTATACTTGTTTTTGTTATACTATTTGATACTTACCATATCCTGTGCCTCCTAACTCTTTTATTAAAGGATGTTTTCATGATCTTTATGTGCGAGGCTTCTTTGTAGTCTAGCAGCCTTTATTCTTTCTCATTCTTTACTCCTGACCTATATTTTCCAACATATTTTCCACCACCCTTTCTTGTTCTTACCTTTGCATTGAGGTCGTTAAAGAAACGGTCAATAAATCAGGTAGGTAGAGTAGTGGATAGAGTGCTGGACTTGGAATCAGGAAAACCCAAGTTCAAATTGTATCTTAGAAACTGACTACATCTTAGGATAGTACCTAAAATACGGCCGGCACTTAATAAATGTTTATTGATTGATCTTAAAAAAAAAGGAGCAATGATTACAAAAAAGCAAGCTTGGCTTTATCAAGGACAACTCATGCCAAACTAAGCTAATTTTCTTTTTTCTGACAGATTTATTAGACTGGTAGATCCAGTGAATGCTACAAATATAGTTTGCTTTGATTTTAGGAAACTTTTTGACAAAGTGTCTCATGCTATTTTTGTGCTATTTCAACTTGTTGAAAAGATGTAGGCTGGAAAATGAGGTGGATTCAGAGCTCGTTGAAAGGTCCGACTTAGTCACTGATGGTTAACTTTAGAAGGTTCTCCAGTGTAGTATTTCAGGGACCTAGGTTTGACTGTGTTGCTACTTCCCATTTTTGTCAAAGACCCGAGTGGAGGCATAGATAGCATGCTTATCAGATTTTCAATTACTACTAAGTTAGGAGGAAAAATTTATGTATTGCATGATGGAATAGAGACTGAAGAAGGAATTGCTATATTGCTTCCAGATGTCCAGGGAAAAACTCTCAACTGAGGAAGAGAGGAACCTAAGCTAATTGTTTTTCCTTCATTAACCCTGAAGTTCCTTAAAACCTGGAGGCATGAGCCTAGTGGGACTATTGTGTATTGAGCTAAGTCAGAGTGTCTTGGAGAAAGTAAATGTGGATTTGGTTTCTCTGGATGGCCTCTAAAAAAAACAGGCTAACCCTAAAACCAGAATGGATACCAGAAGTGTGCTGACAAATGTTTAACAACCAGCTTTCCACTTCCTCCAAATACATATGCATGATACATTTTCAAATTTAATCTGCATTATTAACATCAATAAAGCCCTGTTTTGTAGCATTTCCTAATTTATTAGGTATAAATTCTCACACCAAAAATTCAACAACTGGCCCCATCCTATCTCTTGGAAAGCCTCAGGACAGCTGTAAAAAGGAATAAGCTTATTTTTTTTTAGGATCTTCCCCACCTAGAGGAAAGTGATGACTTAGCAAGTTCCACCTTATTTCCTATATTTACCTAAAATCTTCTATTAGGTTTCATCTATAAGACAGTGTTAAGAATGCTATGCTTGGAATCAGGAGACCTGGGTTTGAATCTTGTCTGTGTGACTTTAGATCACTTTAGTGCTTTAAAGTTTACAAAGCATTTGTTTTTTCACAAGGACCCTGTTAGCTAGAATATTTCAAGTTTCTGTGTCTATTTTTCAGACACAGAACATAATATTTTTCAGGCTCGAACATAATAAGTATCAGATTCAGATTTTAACCCTTGTCTCATGAATCCAAAGCTAGTACTCTTTCTATAACACTGGGATTTCTTTATGTGTCACACTCTTCTTGAGTGTTTTTTCATTGAAAAATGGAGATAATAATATTGACATGAACTCCCTCATAAGATTGTTGTGGAGAAAACACTTTATATGTGCTATAGAAATGTGAGCTATTAGTATCAATATGTTAAAGTGTTGTTGTTATTCAGTAACTTTTTAATAATGTAACCCTTTTTTAATGTGACCCTTTTCCAAATTTTTTTTGCAAAGATATTAGAATGGTTTGCCATTTCCTTGTCCAGCTCCTTTTACAGATAAGGAAACTGAGGCAAATAGGGTTAAGTGACTTTCTCAGGGTCATGCAACGAGTGTCTGAGCCTAGATTTGAACTCATGAAGATGAGTCTTCCTGACCTCAGGTCCAGTACTCTGTCCACTTTGCCCTTACCAGGCCTATATATTACAGTATAATTTTGATATTATGATCAATCAGGCAGGTGTGATAGAGTGGATAAGAGAGTTGGACTCATAACTAGGAAAATCTGGTTTTCAGTCCTCCTGCTGATACCTACTATGTTGTTCTGGATAAGTCATTTAAGTTTTCAGTGTCCTAGGCAACTCACTGAAACTATAAATTGAAGAGAAAGTACTAATTGGCATTGATCAAGGGAGTAAAATTACTTGGCATGGTACTTTTAAAATATTTTATAGATGTCTGATATTTATCCTCTGTGTGTCCCTCCCCTATCCCTTCCTAGAAAGTCATTCTATATAATAAATAGCATTTTTCTAGAAAGGAAAAAAAAAAGTGCAACTGATCAATGCATGGAAAAAATTAAAAAAGGTGCCAAGTTTTGGACCTCCTACCTCTGTGTGCAAGGGGTGTGGGGGTTGGTAGTGTCCTATCACGTCTCTTCTTTGGAGTCCTCCTTGGCTTTTATGATTTTGTGACATTCACTTCTGACTCTTTTGGTGCATCGTTGTTCTTTCCATTACATTGTTAGTTATTGTGCATATTATATTCTTGACTCTGCTTCACTCTGCATCAGTTCATAAAGATCTTTTCATGCTTCTCTATAGTCATCATACATAATTTTTTTTTACGGTGAATTAATATTCCATTACATTCATTTGCAATAATTTGTTTAGTCATTCCCCAATTGACGGGCGTTGCTTGATGCATTTATAACATTTTTTCTAAAGATCTCTCAATGACTTTGTAAGGTTGAGGGTAAATTAAATAAAATGAAGACCAAAAAGGTAAAAGTGAAATAACAACACAATTTGATATATACCTCAGGAGTACTGTATATACTATTGTGGCAAGAGTAAGTCTGGAAATCAGGAGGTATAGATTCTAGCCTCAGCACCCCCACAAATTAGCTATGAGACATTGGGCAAATCATTTCACTTTTCTGGGCCTCAGCTTCTCCATGTATAAAATGAGGTGTTGGAATAGATGGTGGCCAAAGTCTCTTTCAGTTCTAAAATTCTGTGAGTTGAAATCTAGTTATTGGTGGAGCTGTAATTAGGACTCAGATATACTAGTCCCAAATCCTGTTCTCTTTCTACTCAGAATACATTATAAAAAACAATAAACAGCAGTTGCAAAGACTAAAATAACAATCTTTAAATTTAAAAACTTTTAATAAAAGGGAATTATTCACAAGGTGACAGGAAAATAATGATCACTTGGTTTCCTATAAGGGTTGTTCATGAACTTCTGTTGGGAAATCTAAAATTAGATTTTATTTTATATTTTCTGACACCCCGTTTGAGATTAGCAGTTTGAACTGCTCATAGGGAAATTACAGCAGCATAATACTTATGAAATGAATGTGAAATTCTTTATAATCTAATTATAATAAAGAGTAAATTATGGATGTATTTTAAATGCCTTGGGCATAATAAAATTGAATAATTAACAATGAAGCAGGAAGCTGTCATCTTGACAAGCTGATAAAGTTGGAGACATTACAACAACTTTGAAAGTCTCCTGACCCTCATAAGCTGAGCTGTTTTTCCTGTGTTTCAGACGGGTTTTCCTGTCATAGAGTTTGTATCAGAAACACACCAGCTCCAGGAATAACAATTATGGAAACTGTGGAGTTGTTCATACCTTATTTTGGAAGTGCACATATGTGCATATGTATGTATGTATATGATGTAAGTGTATGTGTGTCTGTATTGTTGGAACACATGGAAGAACACTGAATAATATGTCATTTGTTTAAAACGGAGTGATCTAGCTATTTCAACTCTTGTGATAGCATAGTAAGGACATTATTGTGGAGAAAAGTAAAGCAAATGATTAGTATTGGAAGGAAATTTAGAGATCATTGGATTATTTTTCCTGATATTTTCCCTGGAAAATAAGAGTCTAATGTGCCACACAACCAAAAAATCGAACATGATGTATGGCTGAAATCTGGTGATCAGAATACAGGAGGTAATGGTGCCACTATCCCTCTGTCCTGATGAGAACACATCTGGAGGGTTGATCAGTTTTAGATACCACAGTGAAGGACAATATTGAAAGTGCCTGGAGGAGAATAACTGTGATTACTTGCTGTGTCCCACTGATTCTATCTTTGTAAAGTCTTTTGCTTCTTTCAATCGCACTAGAACAGTGGTTCTTATATGGAAAAGTCTGTGGAACCATTCTTAGAACAATATTTTTAAATGCATAAAACAAAATACACAGAATTACAAAGAAAACCAATTATATTGAAGTAAAAAGGTATTTTTCCCCATCCAAGTTCATGGACCTTCAGAAATCTATCTATAGCCTCTTTTTCTAGACTATCAGTGACTACATTTCATGTCACCCTGCAGTTGGGACTCATGGTTATCAGTCATGTTTGAATATCCCTGTTTCATGTAACCTGTTTCTCTGTGTATATGGGGCAGTATCACCACACATCTATCAATGAACTAGTAAGTATGAAATACCTACTGTGTGCCAGCACTGTGCTTGATGCTAGGAAGGCAAAGCACAAAGAATGAAGTGATATCTTTTCTTGGTGAGCATATATTCTCTGACTGGGTTTGTGCACATTGTCATCAGTCTACATGCATTCTTCTGTGCTCTGTGGAGTGCCTGTGCTGGTAGCAGGAACGGTACCATGATGCTGTTCAACAATGCCAAGAAACTTCTCCCTCCCACTTGCTAGCAGGACCTGTGCCCGTCTGGAGTTTACAAGACTTTAAACTCCTTGAGGCCAGAAGCATTAGGATTGTTGCAAAGAAAGACTGTAACTCTAAAAGTGCTATGCAAATGTGGGTTATTATTATCTAAATCTTTTATCTACTTGGTACCTAGCACAACTCTTTTGCACACATGGCGTACTTAATAAATGTTTGTGGTGTGAATCTGTGGCTACTGATGCTAATGAAAGCAGAAGAGGCAATGGCAGTGCAGTGTGTTTCCTCAGAGTTTGACCTGGTGGCCCCCCACAGATCGTGTTATGCTGAACTATCCTGTACATGGTCGTTCATGCTCCCTTCAGCTGGAAAACCTAGAGGGTGTGAAATTATGGCCTTCCCAAAGAAGGTTGAGATAACTCACCCAGGTGTTAGGGTTGGGAGGAGAAGGCACAGATAAGATTACCTTTACTTAAACTCAAGTGGTATTTCAATGCCGGAAAAGTCACCTAAACCTGTTTGCCTCAGTTCCTCATCTGTAAAAATGAACTGGAGAGGGAAATGGCAACCACTCCAGGATCTTTGCCAAGAAAACCCCAAATGGGGTCATGAAGGGTCAGACGTGACTGAAATGACTTAACAAAAATATTCAAAAGAGAGCATACCAAAAGAGTACTCTGTAGGGCTCACTGTCTTCTTTCTGATAAAAAGCTATTTGTAAGCTTCTTTTGCCATAGAACTTTCCAAAATATGTTCTTTTTAAAGGACTAACTCATATGGCTTCAGTAATAGTGCCCTCAGGTTTTCAGTAGTGGCTCTGGGGGCTCACAGAATGAAAATATTTGAGAACCGCTGATCTAAGTATATCCTCTGCCTCCATAATCCAAAAGTAGCTGCTATGCATTGCTTAAAATAGTGGTTCTTAATGGGGGTAGGGGCTTAATACTGTGGTGGCAGCAGTGAGATGGGAAGAAAGCATTAATAGGGAGAGACTCTAGGGACCACTGAGTGAAGACCTTGGTGGCAGCAATTGGAGAGAGTTTTTAGTGAGCAAGTTTTCTTGGAATGAAATATTAGACAAGTAGGAGTTTGAGAGGATTTTGTAGCGGAGAGAAGGGGTCCCACTGACAAGCAACTGGTGAGGACTGTAGAAGGGCACTGGCTTTCTGTTGGAAGGGATATTTCCAAGCCAGGATGGAAGGACCTCCTGTAAACAAGCCTGCTATTGGAGCAGAAGGAAGGACTCAAGCGGCAATTTGTTGGGAAGTCTCTTTCCCTGCCTATGCCTTAAAAATTTCTAGCCAGGACTTTGCTGTTCTTTTGCTATGTGAATCAAGGTAGTGGACAGTTAGGAGTGTGGTGGAAAGAAGCCAAATTTAGGGAGAGATTCTTTGTTCCTGGTTATGCAGTAGGAGTGATAGGCCATCCCCCACTCCCAAGGGGGCTGGGAGACAGCAAGACACTACTTAGCCTTCTGGTAGCTTGGTAGGGTTTGTTGGTTGTTTCTTCTCCCTTCTCTTTGCAGAAAAGCAGGAGCTAGGGGCCACTCACAATGACACTGTGTGCAGCTTCTCTCCTCAGCTACCATACAGCCAGAGATTGACTGTTTTGGCGGCAGCTAGGCCAGAATCCCCAACTAGATTCCTTGGGGCAGAGGGTAGAATTGAGTTGATTAATTAATGACAGACTTTTTCCTGATATGCTATGGAACTTGCCAATGGTGTAGAATGTAAGAAAACAAACAAACAAGCATTGTTTTTATTTTCCCACTAGTTTGTCTGAGAAGAGAAAGAAGAAAAGGTGAATCCAAAGTCACAGGTTTTGGCAAGGTTCTTCCTTTATGCTCCATGGACCATGTCAAGGTGAGGAGACTCTGGCTCTGCAATGAAGTACATTACTAAGTTCTTGTTTGTTTCTTTAGACAGAGACATGCTGCACCTGAACGATGGCCCAGCCATTTCTGTATTCTAAATATAGAAATTTAAAAAATGAAACTCATGTAATTCAGTACAAGTGCTATTTAGAAATATAAAACAGCAACTTCTGGAGACTGATTAATTAGCAAACATTTAAACGCCTACTATGTGCTAGGCACTGTGTTAGCCTCTGGGGAGACAAAGAAAAACAAAACAAATCAAAAGAGTCTTCACCCTCATAGACTTATTTTCTACCAAAGAAATTATTATAGAGATAAAACCTAACGTTCTTTCTCCCAAATGAGAAATCCCAAGGATACTATTAAAATTCAGGTTTTGGCACCTGTGTAAGATCTCCTCCAAAGGGGCCTCTTCCAGAAAGATCAAGTATGGGAAAGCTATTTCTTTTACCCACAAAATAAATGCTTAAAACACAAAAGACTCATAAGCCCACATGGACAAATATTGAAAGTGCCATATAGTTACCCATCATTTCTAGAAGATTGATACTTAAAACAGGAAAACTTTGAGGAAGGGCTGACCAGGTATTTCATTTTTGCTTGTTCTTCCTTAGAAGAATTCATTCAGGGTCCATATCTTTTGGTCAGTCTGGCCCTAACCTGGACTTTCTTAGACCTTTCTTCTACAGTGTCCTCCTAGTAGTGGTCAGTCCCCGATGGGCGCAAAACAAATGACTCAGGGTTGTATCTGAGTTATTATGGAGACAGACTTCTGGTGGGCAACCAGCACTTGGACTCAAGGGCTTCCAAATTCCAAGCTCACCAAATTGCTGCCAAAGTCAGTAACATACATTCTGGTATTGTTATTCAGTCATTTAGGAAAGAAACACAAAGCAGAATGGTGGTTTGGGTCTTGAGATCTAGGGTCAAATTAGTATAACCTGCTACATGCTCTGAGCTACATGGGAATGGCCAACAGAGTCACCAGCATTGGATAGGAATAAGAGATTCCCCATCTGTCCTTGATAGAAGACTGAGGGAGAGACAGCCTGAGTCTCAATAAGCTGAACATATGGAGGAACAAGAGAATGATAGTGGAAATTATTTTCTACTGAGTGGGTAGAACTTCTTGCTTAGTGCCCAACCTTCTCTGCCCCAGTCCTCTCCCTTGCCACATTCACAGGGAACAAAGGGACAATGAAGAGCCTTTGGTAACACATGTCCTTTGCATGGACACATGTTTTCACTCAAAGTGGCCTGTATTTAATACATATATCAATTAGGCACAGGTTCATCACCAATCCAAATACTGCCCCCTCCAGATATATATTTGTGTGTGCATGTATATGTAATTACATATGTATAAGTATATACATGTGTGTTTATGTAATATAAAAGGCAGTTAGGTTGCTCAGTGGATAGAGTGCTATGCCCTGAATAAGGAACCTGTTGTTCAATCACTTCAGTTGTTTCTGACTCTTCATGACCCCATTTGGGATTTTCTTGGCAAAGATATGGGAGGGCTTTACCATTTCCTTCTCTAGTTCATTTTACAGATGAGGAGACTGAAGCAACCAGGATTAAGTGACTTACCCAGGGTCATACAACTAGTGAGTATCTGAGGTCCAATTTGAACTCAAGTATTCCTTGTCTCAAAGCTTAATGCTGTACGTGCCACCTAGCTGTCCAGTCAGGAGTCGGGAAGACCTTGGTTCAAATCTGGCCTCAGATCCTTATTAGCTGTGTGACTCTGGGCAAGTCACTTAAGTCATTTGTAAAATGACCTGGAGAAGGAAATGGGAAACTGTTCTAGTGTTTCTGCCAAGAAAATCCCAAAATAGGGTCCCGTGAGTTGGACATGACTAAAATGACTGAATAACAACAAATGCACACATGTACATACATACAAACACACACATATACACACACATATGTGCACACATACATACACATGTATATAATTTATTCTATGAAATAACATTAACTGATGCTTGATAAATGTTTGCTACTGTGTATTGGGCACTGTTCTAGGTACAGGGATGCAAAGCACAAAGAACGAAGCAATATTTTTTTTCAGTGGGCTTACATTCCATGACTCTGTGCACATTGCCATCAGTCTAGATGCATGCTTCTGTGCCCTGCTGAGTATCTATGGCTGCTTCAGCGGATGAAGAACCAGTCCCAAAACTAAATCCCAGCTCTGACACAGAATAGCCATGTGACCCTAGGAAAGTTACTCCTTCTCAGAGCTCTAGACCAATGGTGTCAAATATTCAGGGACTAGCCCATTGTCATTAGTGTTATGGAATCAGATTAAAATGTAATTGGGATTAAAAAGTAATTGCTAATCAGATTAAAATGTATTTTATCTTGTTAACTATAAACAACAATACAATAAAACACAGATGGTTTTAATATGTGGTTTTCTAAGTCAATATGTGGCCAGCAGGGTTCCTTATGCAAGGGTTAGTGGTCTCTGTTTCTGTTTGTTTGACACCACTGCTGTAGGCAACTCTCTAAGACCAAAAATTGCAGAGAAGATTCAGCCCTACATTGATAAGGGGGAGTTCCCTTACCTGGCAATTCCCTGTACCAGTGAAATCACAGGTGCAGCCACCATCTTCTATGGTTGCTGTGCCACAAAAGGATGAAAAATAAGGTGAAATAAACTTAATGATTTTGAAGTGATTGCTTATCTCTTACTAATTCAAAGATGCCTGCAGCAATTTAGCTTTTTGCTTCCCTCCAAGCTGGGGGGAAGCTGACTGGGAACTTTCTGCCCAGCATTTCATTCTGGAAAGTGGGCAGGCAGTTCTAACCTTCCCACTCAGGAACAAAAACAGGCCTACACCCACCAAACAGGAAAGAATCCTAGAGATCACATAGTCTGACATACTCATTGATGTTTGAACTTGTCCAAGGTCACACAGTTGTTGAATGGCAGAAGGAGTGTTTGACTACAGTTCCTCTAACTTCAAATCCATTCAAAGTTCTTTCAGTCGCATTTGACTCTTTGTGCACGCATTTGGGGTTTTCTTGGCCAAGATACTAGAGTGGTTTGCCATTTACTTCTCTAGCTCATTTTATAGATGGGGAAACTGAGGCAAATAGAGTTAAGTGTCTCGTTCAAGGTCACACAGCTAGTACGTATCTGAGGCCAGATTTGAACTCACCAAGATGAACCTTCCTGATTCCAGACCTGGTGCTCTGTCCACTGAGTCATCTAGCTTCTCCTAACTTCAAATCCAATATTCCTTAAATATGGCTAATTGTTTTTGACCCTTCTGTTAAACTTGAATTTTACTTGCTCTCTTGGTGTCTAGAACTTCTGCTGGGCCCCAAATTTTATTTCTTTAACAATTCCTCAATGTCCGTTGATTTCTTAGCATCTACTGATGTTCTAATACAGACCTTCCTCCTTCCCATAGTACTCCCACTTGGCATCTTCTTGTTCTAGTATTTGAGCCCTTCATCAACATGACTGATGCTGCATTTCTGCACTCTTTATCCTCTTGCCTCTACCCTTCCCACATTTCAGCTTAAGACTTTAATTACTTTTGGAATTTCAGTCTGTGCCACAGGGATCTGCAAACCTTAGTCCATGGCAGAACTTATCCCTGCTCCTTCCCCTGAGTAAAGCAGGAAAGAACACTACAAAATGAATTACCTATATGAAGAAACATTTATACGTGAGTTTAATGCTTATTTTAATATATATATAATATATTATAATATATAATTAATAATATAAATATATAATAATATAACAAATACATACAATATATATTTATATATATTATATATAATATAATAATAAATAATAATATTATAAAAATATAATAATATATAATATATATTATAATATATAATTATATATATAATATATTATAATATATAATAATATATAATATGTTTGAAAAAAATGTGACTTTAGAACTGATCTATGATAAAACTTACTAGAAAGAAAATGAAATTTAAATAGCAAGTTCTGATCATATATTCCCCAATGGTAAACAACTCTCTTAAAAATGGCTTAACCTTTAAGGAAGGCATATTAAACACTTTTGGCCACTAGTCACTAAACGGTCCTGTGAGACGCTCAATGGTCCCCAGGGGGCTAAATGAGTTCGTGTGTTTCCTTAAGCGATGGACATACATTTTGCTGTGTATCTTTGAAATGAAGATTGTTTTCTCTGAAGTGGATAGATAATTGCCCCAAATACATTTACTGTAATGTAGGAGGGCTGCAGAGAACTTATCCTCTTGGCACTTTCAGCATAGTACTCTACAGAAAAAGATTTTAGTCTGGTAAGTCTGCCTTCATAACTACCAGGAATTAAAGTTAGGGAAAAATTTTGGGAGTCTGATTTCCTAGACATAGAACATATAATCAATAAATATCTTCCAGTATTAGTCATCACTTTCAAAATCAGGTAAGAGGCAGCTAACTTCATCATTCTCTACTACATCATCATTAAAAGGGATCTATTATTTCCCCATTCTTTCAGGGGCAGAATTTATGTTTGTTTTCCTTTTTACACTCTCCCCAATCTTTCTTCAGGTCCTTAATAGCTTTCTTTTTAAATTGATGGGGGCAATGCAGGCTCATTTCATAAGGACCCAATTCTTCCTTGTGGCACTATTAATTAGTATATAGAAAGGATGACATTGATATGTCCATTCAATAACTATTGGGTGCCATCAGGAATGGCCATATGTGCAAACCACAGTTCCAGGGTGTTATCCTTATTATATCCCATTCAGTAGGAATGTAAGTACCTTGGGGGTGAGGCAATGTCTTATTTTTATCTTAGCATTTCTAACTCTTAGTAAGTGCCTTGCATATAGTAGGCATTTAGTAAATGTTTGCTGAATTTAATTGAAAGGCAATTATGACATGACCTCTGTCCTCATGGAGCTTTTAATTCAGAAGGATAACATATCACGAGCAAACATACAATACTACCCAATAAATACACACTAGACATCTATAGTTCAAAACAGACCATATATAATAAGAGCACAAGAATATGAAAGAGGCCACATGGCATATTGGACAGAAGGATGGTCTTAGGGTCAAAAAGGCATTGGTTTAAATCCTGTATCTGACATATATCCGTTATTTGACAATAGAAAACTCACCCAACTTTTAAGTGCATCTGAAAACAATCTAAGATTATAAGTTACAGGTAAATTGATGATCAGCAGCAGATGGAGTTTCCACATTGGGAGTTCTCTAGCCTATACTAACAAAATTGCATATTTGGACCAAATAAAAATAAAGAGAGGGAGAATGGGTAAAGAGAGCCTGATTTGGCTCACATAGCAAAAGTGAGATGCTCTTTGTGCATAAATCCAGCTGGGTTCCAGTTTGCATTCCTGAAGAGGAATAGGCTTGGGTGATTATTTAAAACAAAACAATACAAAAAATGGTGGCTAGCCCTACTTCCTTCTTTTTAAAGCCAGATTGAAAGATCCAATTGTCAGCAATAAGTCAGGAGCTGATATTTTTGTTCCCCATTCCAGAAAATATAGCAATCATAGACTGGGCAAAAATAGTTCATAGACAATTCTTTTCTCATAACAACCTCATGCTGTGACATAGGTAGTACAAGCATTATCCCCTTTTTATTAATGATGAAAGGAAGCTCAGATAAACTATGTTCAGCAAAGTGGACTTCTCCCATGGCCACTGAATGTTTATTGTAGAAATTGTAGAAATCAGAAAAAGCAAATAAGTATTAGGGACAGTGTTTCCACTGAAATTAATTTCATAATAAATTCATATTTTAAGATAAACTAATTGAATCTTATGTTCCACCCCTCCCTCCCCAACCCATTGACATAGGCTCAAAGAGTTTCTATAAATCATGGAGTAAAATTTCCTGTGGCACGTGATTTTGGAATTCCCACCCAGGATTTGAAATATGGTACTGTCAGTATCTGGTCCTTTTCGATTTAGCTGTACATGGTCAGATTGAGTGTAATTTATAGAGGGAAGCATATGTAAGTCTCAAGCAAGAGAAAACAACAGATCCAAGAATGAAGACCACCTTTGAAAAAGTCAAGAACAGATACTGTATAAAAACAATAATAGTGATAGTTCATTCCTATCCAAAGCCTTCCAAATATATCCTGATTATCATAAAAGCACCAAAAGATTTGGAAATGCTTTTATTACAATAGTAATATCTATAGGCAGGATAGTCAATGTCAATGGGTCAGTCAGGAAATACCTTGCATTCAAGGTACCACTTGCAGCTGCTTAACCAAATATGTTAAATGAAAGACACAGGTGTGTGTGTGTGTATGTGTGTGCATGAGAACATGTTTGCATGTATAACTATTTATTAAGTACCTAATATGTTCCAGGAATAATTCTAGTTGCTGTGGATGCAAGTACAAAGAATGAAAAATTCTTGGTCACAAGTAAATTACGTTCTAATGGGAGAGAGAAGTACATAATATCTATCTATATCCATATATTCAAATATACGTATATGTATTATATTATAGACATATACACACATCATGAAGTGGATAAATACAAGTATATACAGAATGTTATTGTTTAGTTGTGCTGGACTTTTCATGACTCCATTTATGTGTATGTGTGTGTGTATATGCGTGTGTGTGTGTACTGATCTGTGTTTTTGACTTAACATATTTGGATAAGCAGCTATAGTGGTGCCTTGAATCCAAGGTACTTCCTGATCAACCCCTGGACATTGCATGTATGCATATGTGTGTATGTATGCATATTACATTGTGTACATGCATAAATGACACATATACATATAAGCATGTCATTTTGTTCATGTGTACATGATGTGTATATATGACATGTATATGTGGATGGCATACACACATACATATATAATCTATATATGTAGAAGGATTAAAAGAAACATGTGCAATGCATTAAGGTCAGAATTGTGGACTGTATAAACATTTAAAATTAACCTGTGGTTCAGAACCTCAGATGTGAGCTTACATGGCCCCAGTTGAACATGAAGAGCATAAGAGCTTCTAAATTTTCAAAGAATATCGACAATCTAAAGAGATGGCGAGGTGTAAATACGGATCTGGCTTTACAGCCAGGAAGTCCCACTGCTGACATATATTGGCTATATGACCTCGGACAAGTGATCTAACCTCTTGGTGCTCTAGGCGACTCTTTGAGATTACAACCTGCAGAGAAGGCAAGCCAAATTCCATTTGTGTAGGTAGTTTTCCATGCTGATGAATTCATATATCTAATCCTTACCCTATCCTAATAACATTCTGAGGGCTTAGCTCTCTCCCAGCGTTCAGCCTCTGGGAGCATGTAAATTTAGTTCTTTTACCACTAAATCCCTACTTCCTGACCCTTTCAGACATTTCCCTCGAAGTTCCAGTGTCTGGAACTAGGTCCAAAGAAAAATCTCAAGGCTATGAGGCCAAAGAAAATGTCCTTATGAGACCTTCAGATATATTGTGTGTCCCATCTCTTCCTAGTCTAAAGAGTTTTCTCTTGTCATACATAGAGAAAGCATATGCTTGTCCTATGGTTATATTACAATAAAAAATGTTTCATTAAGGCATTTTGTGTTTGTCACAGCCATTTCTAAATTTCCTTTAGACTGAACCCTCCATATGCTTTTGTTTTTATGTAAAAATATTGATACAGTGACCATAACTGAAACCACTTTGGACAAAGTCCTATTCTGATGCTTCATCAAGGCATGGAAGTGACCTTCATCCCCAAAAGATGTGTCAGTTGAAAAAAAAAGATGTGTCAATTGAATGTAAGCTCTTGCATGTCTGAAAATTCTGGAAAGGATTCAAGTATGGCTCTTATAACAGACCAAGTAAGTTCTTTGAGGACCAGCTCAGCTAAATATGGAGAGGCTTTTCACTGGGAGGTAGACCTCTTGATGTTGAGTTCTTTGGACATGGCAATCTGTGAAACAGAAAAACAGAAAATTGCCCTCCATCAGTTCTGTAGAGCCTCCTTCTGATTCTGAAGTAATGGTGCAGAGTTGCAAAAAAGGAGGCAAGGTGGTGCTAAGCATCACATACTTTTTAGGCCATCAATCATTAATTACTCAATTAATCATTAATCATTCA
Source organism: Pseudochirops cupreus (assembly GCA_028627135.1). NCBI lineage: Eukaryota > Metazoa > Chordata > Mammalia > Diprotodontia > Pseudocheiridae > Pseudochirops > Pseudochirops cupreus. The sequence goes on along the minus strand of CM053580.1, from coordinate 414,418,941 downwards.
ATAATTTTTATTAAGTACCTAGCATGTTCCAGGGATAATTTTGGTTGCTGTGGATGCAAGTACAAAGAATGAAACAATTATTGCCCCCAGATAACTTGTTCTAGTGGGGGAGAGAAGTATATTTTATCTATATATTATATAACAAGGAAAATTGTATTAATAACTAATTATCGAATTTGGACAAAGGGTTTTCCCCTTTTTCCTCATCCAAAAACCAATTCATGTGGGAAATCTTCCTTAAAGACTTACCCAGCCAGAATGACTGACATCTAATCAAAGACAGTAAAAGAAATTCTAAGTGTAGGCTAATGAGTGCATTTCTGCTCATTGTATTTGCTCAGACAGATCCGGGAAAATAAGGATCTTCCCTTTTGTCAGACAGGTGATGTGGAAATTGATGGGTCTCTTTGACCAAGACTTGTGAGATCCAAGTCATGTACCTCAAGACTCTCATTGCAATATAGCCCAGACCCTCATTGTAATATTCATTCTTTTATTAATTGTTAACCAATCAGAGTTGATTGCCACAGAACACTTACTTTTCAAAGAGCATATAATCATGAGCCCACCACCACAAAAGGTCTCTGGTTTAAGAGAGATGGCCAAATGACCATCCTTTTATGCATAAATATGCTAGCCTTGTTAATAAAATGACTAAATTACCCAGAAATTATGTCTCTCAAACCTTTTAAAATGCCATGTTATATATGCATATCATGAAATAAACAAATACAAATATATACAGAGTGTTATTGTTGTTCAGTCGTGTCTGACTCTTCAGGACCCCATTTGGGATTTTCTTGGCCAAGATACTAGAGGGCTTTGCCATTTCCTTCTCTAGCTTATTTCACAGATGAGGAACCAAGGCAAACAACGTTAAGTGACCTGCCCAAAGTCACATTAACTAGTAAGTGTCTGAAGCTGGATTTGAACTCAGGAAAATGAGTCTTTTTGATTCCAAGCCTAGTGATCTATCTACTGTGCCACCTGGCTGTCTTCAAATATACAGAGTAATTGATTAAAAAATTATTTTGGAGGGAAGGCCCTAGGAGTTAGGGATTAGGAGTGGCTTCACATAGATGACACTTCAGCTATATCTCGCAAAAAGAGAAGGACTCTATAAGGTAGAAGTAAGAAGCGTATGCATACTAGCCATGGCCAGTGCAAAGGTACCAATATTGGAGACAAATTATACTTCATGAAGAAAATAAAGAAAGCCAGTTTGGCTGGAACACAGAGTGCAGGAAGGAAATTAATGTCCAATGAGGCTATAAATGGACCAGATTGAGTAGGGCTTTAAAAGCTAAACAGAGGAGTTTATATTTTATCCTAGAAATAGACCATCCATAAACTTTAATTTGGCTGTTGGTATTCTAAATTTGTAACTCTTGTCCAACAATCACACTGCTGAAGCAGATGGATCATACCAAGCTGGATGATCTCACTATAAATGAAACTAGAAGAAAGAAGGAAGTTAATAGCTAAAAGAAACAATAACACACAGGTGCTCTTGGGAAAGTCAAAGAAAGGAGCTGTCAGAATGGACATTATCCTACATCCAGATTTTGCTATGCATCTAAATGGACAACTTACAGTTTATCCATAAGTAGGTGAATCTGGAACAGAGAGTACAAATGGGCAATGAATTGTGCCCATAGTTGAATGGCGTTGCAAAGGGGAATTGGATTGACATAAGTACCTTGCAAAATTGCTATAATGATTTCTAGTTTTACCTGGAAACAAAGAGCCATCTTTTTAATACCAACATTCTGCCAGTGTTGCTATGTGGCTATGAGATGTGGTACACAATAGATCAGCTCTTTGCAGAACTGAAAATGAGTATCATACAGAGGGCAATGTAAAGGCACGTGGTGGATGTGAGCAGACTGCACCATATAACCAAGGAGGAACTTCATATAAGAACATGAGTAAAATAACATCAAGGAAATATGTGATCAGAAGAAAAACTGGACTGGTCATGTGGAGAGGTCAAGGGATGGAAAATGAGCAGTCAAAGGAATCTTCCAATATGTTCTATAAGTCAGGAGAAATTGAGGAAGACCTCTAGCATATTGCGTGGAACTCACGATGAACTTGTGAGAGGACATTGGCAAAAGCCACACAGGATAGGGTGGTATGGATGGGCTGCCATCTTCACTGTCTGAGAGAATATCCAAACTGATGTTTTAGCATTTGAATCTCTGACAATGGATACAATATTTTGCTTTAGGAGTCCCCTACTGCTCTGCCTTGAGGGAGGAGACATGTCATTTTCTGTTTTTTTAGAACCTTCATTCTTATTTTAAATTAGAGTTCAACTTCCATTTTGTAAATTTCTGTTTATGCTGTTGCAGCTATTTTGGATGTTATTTTCTTGTTTCTTCTTGTTTTACTTTGCATCAGTTTGTAGAGATCATTTTGCAGTTCTCTGGATTATTATTGTTGTTATTGTTATTCTGGATATTTGTCATTGACCTGTGATGATTGAAATTCCATTACATTCGGAGTACTATTGTGCTATAAGAAATGGGAAGGAGATGGACTTCATAATTACCTGGAGAGGCTTATACGGACTGATGCTAAGTGAGAAGAGCAGAACCAGGCAACACCTGTACACAATCACAGACACATCGTACATATGATGACCAACCTTGATAAACTGGACTATCCTCAACAATGCACAGCTAAAGACAA
>CM053580.1:414405264-414416147 GCA_028627135.1 Pseudochirops cupreus | reverse complement strand
AGATACCTAAACTCAGAGAAAGATCTAGAAAGACTATAGTTTAAATGGAGACTGAAGCAAAACTCGTTATCGTTCTCTTTCATGTCTGGTTTTTCTTTTTTTTTTCTTTTTTTCCCCAGTGATCACTCATTGGTTACAACCCTTCTATATAACCAAACTATTGTACAATGTGAAAGTATTTGCAGATCCTATATATGATTGCACGCCACCAGGAGGGGGGAGGGAGGGGAGAAAATCTGAAACTCAAGTGATTGTGGAACTGAATCTTATAAATTAAAAGTAAATAAGTAAAAAAAAAATTCCATTACATTCATAAGCCATCATTTTTAATGCCATCCCTCCCTTCAATGGCCATTCACTTTGTTCTCAGTTCTTTGCATCATAAAAAATGCTGCTATGAATATTTGGGCAGATATCTTATCTTTGTTTTCTATCTTTTTACTTCCTTTGGGGAATGGCCCAGTAATCCAATCACTGTGTCAAAGGGTTTGCATAGTTTAGCTACAGTTTAGCACCATCCCAAGTTCAGAGCCAAAAAGATAGGATCAATTCACAACTCTATCAACAATGTGTTTAATGTGCCTGTTTTCTAACAGCCCCTCAAGAGTGAGTGTTCTCATCTTTTTTTAATCTTTGCTAACTTGCGTCAGAGTTGTTTTATTTGCACTTTTCCTACGATTAGTAATCTAGAACACGTTTTTTATGTGATCTATTATAATTTGCAACTTTTTTTGAGAAATATTTATCTCCTTTGTCCTCTTCTCTGTTGGGAACTGGTTCTTGGTACACTTTATACATCTGTGTCAATTCCGTGTATGTTTCAGTCACTTTCACCTATAATATTTTGTGTATACACTTCCTTTATTCCACCATTTCTCATCAAATTCTGTCTTCATTGAGTTTTTTCATGTAAAATTTTATCTCCCATTATGAAATGGAAAGGAATGGGAAAATTGGACCTAATTTGTAGAAGTTTATTTTCCAGCCAAACATATAAGGAATACTTTGATTCTGCACATGAGGTATAGTTCTAGCTTGCTTACAACAGGTATTTAATAACTAGCTGCTGAAGGTGGGAATAAATGAACAACTGGCCACAGAAAATTAGAGTAACTTCCAAAGTTACCTGGTATTCCCAGGAAAGCATTTGTGTAATGGGAGAAACTAAGTCAGAAATTGAGTTCTGTTTACCTAGGGTTATACTTATGTAGCATTATCCTATTTTTTTAAATATACAGAAGTTTTAAATATACAGATTTGCTGATGTATCTTTCTTATAATCCTATGAGAAAGGGTAAGAATGAACAATTATCATATAATGCATTATGTGTTTAGAAAAGCAATGCAGCTCATTGCTTTAGGCAACCAGATATAACATCCTGTTGCTTTTGGCTTAGCATCTCTCGAACAAGGTCCACAAACCGGTTCTTTCTTTTGGTGATCCTGTAGGGTCATTTTCTGAAATGTGTTTGTTGAGATTTTCCTTGACACAATGCCCTGTTTTGACAAAGAAGACTTTGGTGCTAAAATCCAGTTTCCCATTTTTTTGCATTTTTCATGAGCATAGTGGCGGTTAGGTTTTCTGTTAAGTATTAAGAACCTGTTTTGTGATTGATAAAGGTACATTCATTTTTAAAAGTCCAGATTTTGTGTGCCCACTGAAATAGACATTCCTATTCTTGTACCCAGGACAAGTCACAAGAATTATGTCACTGAGCAGAGCAGGGAGCACAAACTGGGGAGTTGGCCCCATTGTACTGAGAGTTAGAACAAGAAACACAGGAAGTGGCAACTGAGACTTTCAGCTGGGTCATGGAGGAAGACTTGTTTCTGGATTAGAACTAAATATCTTTGATATTTAGGCCCTTTGACCCTTACCCAGTCTTGGTAACCTTATTTGTAGATCTCTGTCCATCTCCTCTTTCTGATAGACAGATATTCCTCCTTCTTTACTAGGGTACCCCTCCATTCTTAAAAAAAGTTTATACACCCTGAGAATTGTATTTAAGCAAAAGAATCTCCCTTTTTCTCAGCAAGATATGCACATTTTTCCCAATCTTTGTAGCCCAACTTTTGGCAGCTACCGAGGGTGTGGTGTGGTGTATTTGTGTTAACAAGAAGTATAGGTCATTCCATCCTCTTAAAGGACAAAGGGAAGTTAAGGGGGTTCTTTTGCCGAAATACACAAAATAGTATTTGAAAAACAAAAGTGCTCTCAGTGTTTGCTGGAGCAAAAGGCAGCTTCTACCAAAACCACTTTTAAGAGGAAGATAATGACTGACAACCTGGCTCTGGAAATTCATTTTCCACTCAGATCAGGAAGCCAGTGGAAGCAGGTGTGTTGTTGGTTCCTTTGAGTCAGTGTGCCCTGTGAGCCCTCAGGAATTACTTGTCAGTTGCAATCTTGCTGACTGACTCAGTGGACTGAGGATTGGAGCCAGTCCATGCTGGGCAACGACAGCGTAAGGGAAGTGGAGATGACCTTGGTCAGGCTACTTAGAGCCTCCTAGCCCCATTTTCAAAATCTGCATCGAAGGTATAATTAATTAATGACTGCTAAGCCCTTGTTGGAGCTACAGCCTTCAGAAGATCCTCCAAATATCCTGGTAGGAGACAGTGCCCAAAGACTGTGCCACCTTTTGAAGGAGATTAAAAACAACAACAGCAACAGATATTGTTCTTTGGTAATTGATCAGAAATCAAAACCTAAACTCTTGTTGTTTAGGATTTTGATTTCATTGAATCACCAAAAGTTGGAACCAAAGAAGATTATAGGTCATCTGGTTATACCTTCTCTTTGACAGATGAGAAGGTTTATGCATTCGTTCATTCAACAAACATTCATAAAGCACTCATTATGTGTTATGGTGTGTGTGTGTGGAGGGAAGAGGAGATAAAAATAAATGAGACAGGTCCCTATTCTCCAGGAATTTTTTTACATCTAAAGAAAAGTAGGGGAGTATAGGACAAAGAGCTGTGGCTTTAGAGTTAGAAGACCTGATTTCAAATTCCAGCTTTGTTACTTATGATCTGTATGATGCTGGGAAAGTTGGTTCCTGTCTCATGATCTCAATATCCCTCTCTGCAAAATAAGCAGCATGGTACAATGAAAAGAGTGTTGGATTTGAATCCAATGGACTCAGGTTCTAATGACACTATATTATCAACCATGTGACCTTGGGCAAGTCAATTAACTTCTCTAGGCTTCAATTCCCTTGTCTGTTTAATAAGAGGGTTGAATTTGATGACCTTTAAGGTCTCTTCCAATGCTAAATCAACAGTCCTATGAACAGATGATTTTAAAATTTCTTTCTAACTGATATTCTAAAATTGAAATGTCAGCCTTACTCCTTAGCAAGGCTAATTCCTCTGCTTGTTCAAGTGATCCCATTCTGTGCCGTTTCCTCCAACAGATTTCCCCCTCTTTTATCTCCATTCTTTCATTTACTTTCAATCTCCCTCTCCACTGGCTCATTCCCTAGGACCTACAAACATACCCATGTCTCTCCTAGCCTGAAAAAAACAAACACTTGATCCTTCCATCTCTGCCAACTATTGTTCTATAACTCTGCTATCTTTTGTAGTTAAACTCCTTGAAAAACTCTCTACAACAGGTGCTTCCACTCTCTCTCTTCTTAATCCCTTCTTAACCCTTTACAATCTAGCTTCCAATTTTGTCATTTCACTGACATTTCTTTCTCCCAGTTTACTAATGATTTTTTTTTCTTTTTGAATGGAGGAAGGTGGAGCAATTGGGGTTAAGTGACTTGCCCAAGGTCACATGGCTAGTTTTTTTGTCTTAAGTGTCTGAGGTCAAATTTGAACTCAGGTCCTCCTGACTCCAGGGCTGGTGCTCTATTCACGGTGCCACCTAGCCACCCCCTACTAATGATTTTTTTAGTTGCGAAATTCAATGACCTTTTCTCAGTTCTCATCCTTGACCTCTCTGTAGCCTTTGACCTTGTTGATCACTCTCCTCTCTTTCATACTCTCTTCTCTCTAGGATTTTGGGACACCACTTTCTCCTGGTTTTCCTCTTACCTATTTGACTCCTCCCCCTCTATCTCCTTTGCTGAATCTTCTTCCAGATCATGTGCTCTTGCCATTAGTGTCCCTCAGGGTTCTGTCCTGGGACCTCTTCTTGCTCTAGTTGAGATCAATTGGTGATCTCATCAGCTCCTATGGATTTGATTACCATCTCTTGGCTGATGACTCTTAAATCTATCTGCCTGCCCCAATGATCTCTAATTTCACCTCTTTAACTGCCTTTTGGACAACTCAACCTGGATATGCAATAGACGGCTTAGACTCAACATGTTCAAAATAGAACTCGTTCCCTTTCCTCTGAACTTGCTCCCCCACTTCCCTATTACTAGCAAGAGTAACATTATCAACTGAATCTTGAAAATGGATGGTAAACAAACTAACAAAGACCAAAAAAAAGAGTCACACTGTCCCTCCCAGTCCCTCAAGTCCACACGCTAGGACTGACCCCAGAGTCCTCGTTATCTCTCACTTCCACGTCCAAGCTCTTGCCAAAGATGACTGATTTCGCTATTGCAATGTTTCTTGAATACTCCCCCCTTCTCTCCCCTTGCATGACCGTCACTCTATTGCAGGCCCTCATCACCTCACACCGTAATTAATTCACTAATTCACTAATCCCTCAAATCTCTCCTTACACCAATCCATCTCCCACTTAGCTATTAAAATGACTTTCCTAAAATGCAGGTCTGATCGTATTAGTTCCTTACTCAAACTCAAATTCTTATTGCCTCCAGGAGCAAATACTCTGGCTTTCAAAGCCCTTCATAGCCTAGTCCATTGCCACCTTTCCCATCTTCTTATGTCGAACTCCTGATTCAGTGACACTGGCTTCCAAGTGATTTCAAGAACAAGACACTCCACCTTTCAGCTCCAGGTATTCTCTCTGGCTATCTCCCATGTCTGGAATGCTCTCTCTTCTCCAGTGTGGCTGCTGATCTCTTTGGCTTCCTTTAAGTCCCAATTAAAATCTCACCTTCTACAGAAAGCCTTCCCCAGTTCCTCTTAGTTCGAATGCTTCGCCTTACTAATTATTTCCTATTTATTCTCTATTTAGCTTGCTTTGTATATATTTGTTTGCATGCTGTCCCTCCATTAGACTGTAAGCTCTTTGAGGGTGAGGACTATCTTTTGTCCACTTTCGAATATCCAGTGTTTAACACAGTGCTTGGACCATAGTAGGTACTGATAAATATTCATTGATTGATGTCATACAGCAGAAATAAAGAATAGACATTTGATTCTAGTGTTTCAAATCCAGGCTGATGTGATCTGCCTTGCTTCCTGCTTTTTTTAAGGATCATACCAACATGATGTAGGAGATGGCTAAGACTTTTGTTGTTTTTATTATTAGTTTTTGCTTATATATAGGCTTGGAAATCTATCTGGGTTTCCCCTCCCCCACCAAAAATTAATGTAATATATGGCTGATTGTGAATTGAATAGGAATGAAATAAAATGAATAAATTAATGTAATTAAATTTAAAAAGACGTCTGGGAGGTTATTTGGCAAGATGTCATATTAAATTTATGATTGATTTAGGTTTACTTAGAGATACCATAAATACAATGTTAAGTGATAATGCAGTAATGATATTAAAAAGGCAGAGTTTCTACACAATTCTTGGATTAGTGGTAATAGATAATATATATATATATGCCATAATAATAATATGGCAAAGAATTATGAGTGATGTAATATTCCTACTTTGGGGGCACTGTAAGTCTACTTGGGAAAAATATGGCATTACTTTCAGTGTTACATTTTTCTTAAAGTACCTATGTTCAAGTTCATGTGATGACATCAGTGTCTAGGACGGATGGTAAGGAGATGGTGATAAGGTTGAACTAATAAACTTTTATTGTGCTGCTGTCTAGTCTTCCAGTTAAAATGATCATTAGCGCAGGAATGATACATGAAAACTTGTGTCCAGAGTGGGAAAACCCAAGAGAAATTAGGTAACATGTAGCTGCCCTCGAGAAGTTTACCAAGTCTGAAGGTGGGAAGGCGGATTGGGGGAGGTGACAGTCAGAAGCAAAACACTTTCGAGGATGGACAGGGTGAAAGGAGGAGAGAGTAGGATAAGTGGGGGAAATAGGATGGAGAGAAATACACAGTAATCATAACTGTGAAACATTTTTAATAGCAAGTTTCTCTGGCAAAGGCCTAATTTATCAAATATATAGAAAAGTGATTCAAATTTATAAAAACAAGAACCATTCCCCAATTGATAAATGGTCAAAGGCTATGAATGAAGTAATCAAAGCTATTGATAGTCATATAAAAATGCTCTAAATCACTTAATTAGAGAAATGCAAATTAAAACAACTCTGAGGTACCACCCCACACCTATCAGGTTAGCTAATGTGACAGAAAAGGAAAATGACAAATGTTATAGGGGACATGGGAAAATTGACATACCAGTGCACTGTTGGTGGAGTTGTGCATTGGTTCAACCATTCTGGAGAGTGACTTGGAGCTATACCCAGAGAGCTATAAAAATTTGACCCAGCAATATCATTACTAGGTCTATATCTCAAAGAGGTGTTTTTTTTTTTTAAAGGAAAAGGCCCTATATGTACAAAAATATTTATAGTAGTTCTTTTTGTGGTGGCAAATAATTGGAAATTGAGGTGATACCCATCAATTGGGGAATGGCTGAACTAGTTGTGGTATATGATTGTGATGGAATACTATTTTACACAACAAATGATGAACAGGATGCTCTCAGAAAAACCTGGAAAGACATGCATTATCTGATACAAAGTGAAATGAGCAGAACTAGGAGAACATATATAGCAATGACAATACTGTGTGATGATCAACTGTGAATTATTTAGCTATTCTCAGCAACACAATGATCCAAAACAATTCCAAAGAACTTATGATGAAAAATGCTACCCATCTGCAGAGAAAGAACAAATGGAGTCTGAAATGCAGATCAAATAATCTATTTTCAACTTTATTTGCCTTTTTTTTTGGTCTGTTTTCTTTACAGTATGACTAATATGGAAATAGATTTTGCATGACTACGAAACATATATAATATATGTATATGTACATACACACATGTATATGTGTATATATAATACATATATATTATACACACACATAAAAACTATATCAAATTGCTTGCTTTCTTAATGAGGGTGGAGGAGAGTGAGTGAGATAATTTGGAACTCAAAAAAAAAACCCAAACATTAAAAATTGTTTTTACACGTAATTGGGAAAAAGAAAATATCAAACAAATTGGATTCAACACTTGGGGTCTAAAATAAAAATCTAAAATCAATCTAAAAATTAACTAGATAAATATAGGATAGGGATGTGTGTGTGTGTGTGTGTGTGTGTGTGTGTGTGTCTATGCATACCTATGAATAAGCTCTTGGAGTATAAGTGTAATGCAAACTCCTAATGAATCAAAAGTAGTCAAAAAAGTTAATACAATGTTAGGCTACAGTAAGAATGGAATAGTGTTTTTGACAAGTTTTTCCATATTCTGCCCTGATCATGCTCCACATGGAACATTTTTCATAGTTCTGGATATCACATTTCTTTTTTTTTCTTTTTTCTTTTGCTTTTTTGGAGGAGGAAGGCAGGGCAATGGGGATTAAGTGACTTGCCCAAGGTCACATGGCTAGTAAATATTAAGTGTCCGAGGTAGGATTTGAACTCAGGTCCTCCTGACTCTAGGGCTCGTGCTCTATTTATTGCACCACCTAGCCACATTTGGTATCCACAATGAATACCACATTTCAAGAATGATATCCTCAAGCATTTGCAGGACTATTATATAGAAAAGGGATAGACTCATTCTTCTGTATTCTGTGATTTCTAAGGTCCTTTCCAAGTCTAAATTTTTTTTTGTTGTGATTTTCTAATTGAAAATACTGTCATTGACCATGTTTGCTGTAGGTATCAGAAAAAAAAAAACCCAACAACAATATGTTCTGAGTAGTCCTTATTTATGACAATGTGCTGCTATTCTTTCTCAGGCTTCTTGCATAGTCTGCCAGCTTTTTGGCTCTGTCTTTGAACCCCTGGGTCACTTATCAATTCAGTGTCAAAATGAACTAACCTACCCTAAAAGCCATGTACCAGAAGCTGCTATTGCTTCGTGGCTAGGCTACTCTGTTTCCAAAGCTGCTTTTCAGGGACTCTAAGGTTTATTTTTTCTCCCATTTTTACTTTTGTCATTTTAATTCACCATACAATTGTTACTTGAATATAACAGAGTTGTGAGGCTATGATCATCTTTTCTGTCCCTTTTTTACATCTCTTCAGGATGTCACTTGGGAGGACCCACTAAGGAAATATTTCTTCACTTTGTATGTTTAGAAAAAGGCTGAACTTACATATAAACAATATTTGTTAAGGTTTGAGGATTGATAGGTTCCATTATACAAAAAATACTTCCCCAACAGTTTACCACACCTGCCTGAGATTCTTCCATTAACTAGACATCCTCTTGGGGTGAGGCTATCCTTGTGGAAGGTCACCACATTAAGGTACTAATAGCCATTCATCTATCCATCCATCCATCCATTCATTCATTCATTCATTCATTAGCATTTAGTAGACAAAAAATGGGTTCTTTTTCAATCAGTCAATAAGCATTTTCTAAATTACTGTGTCAGGAATATTTCTGGGCACTGAGGATACAAAGACATGAAGGAAATAGTCCCTATTTACAAAGAGGTTCCATTCTATTGGAAGAAACAACACATATTAGAAAATAACAAAAAGATGTATATAAAGTATTTTTTTGGGGGGTAGGCTCAGAACAGGCTTCCTGTACTAAATGACACTTGAACTAAGCCTTGTAGGAAGCTAGGAATTGTACAGCATAGAAGATAGGAGTGAGTGCAATTTAAGAATGGAGGACAGGCTAGAAAAGAGTGTGGACATCAGATGTGGAATGTCCTGTAAAGGGAACAGTGAGCAGGCCAGGTTGGCTGAAAAGCAGCATGGATGAAGGAGAGTAATGTTTAATAAGGTTGGAAAATTAGGCCTGCTTTTGAAGGGGTTTAGAAAGTCAAATAGAGGAGTTTGTATTTGATCCCAAAGTTCTGAGGGAACTACTACAGTTTCTTGTGCAAGGGAATGACATGGTCAGACATGAACTTTAGGGATATCAGTTTTGCAGCTCTGTGGAGTACGAATTGGTGAGACGAGACACCAGGTAGCAAGAACAATTGTAAAGTTATACCAATAGTCCCAGGATGGTTAGGGCTTGCACTAGAGCAGTAGTTATATAACAGGAGAGAAGGTCACAGAAAGGAAAAGTATTGCTGTATAGTAATGTGCATATTTCATGAGCACATTTGAGGTTTTCTTAGAAAAGACACTGGAGTGGTTTACCATTTTCTTCTCCAGCTCATTTTACAGATGAGGAAACTGAGGCAAAAAGGATTAAATGATTTGCCCACAGCTAGTAAATACTGAGGCCAGATTTTAATTCAGGTCTTCCTGACTCCAGGCTTAGTTCTATATCCACTGTGCCACTTATTTTGAAGGTACAATTAATGAGATTTGGCAAATGACTGGATTTGAGGGGGAGTGAAGGAAAGTGAAGAACTGAGAATGACCCAGATGTTGTAAGCCAGGATGCCTAGGATGAGGAGATTCCCTTCAACAGAAGTGGGGAATTTTAGAACAGGAAAGGGTTTTTGAGTAAAGACAATGACTTCTGTTTTGGACACATTGAGTTTGAGATGTCTATGCATTTGGAGAGTGTACTAGGTAATTGATGATGTTGATCTGGAGCCAAGAAAAAGCCTTTCACTGGACAGTGTCTGCACAGAGGTAATAGTTGAACGCATTAGAGCTGATGAGATCACCCAAAAAATAGTAGAGAGAAGAGAAGAGAATATGACAGCCAATGTCAGAGATATACTCATTTGTAGGGGCATGAAACAAGGATGATGATCCAGCAAAGCAGACTGAGGAAAAGCCAGAGAGGTGGAAAATGAACCAGGAAAGATCAATGTCATAAAAACCCAGAGAGTGGAGGACGTTAAGAAGATAGTGGTAAACAATATCAAATACTGCAGAGAGATTAAGTAGGAAAAGAACTGAGAAAATCCACCAAATTTAGTAATTCTTAGATCATTGATAACCTTGAAGAGAACAGTTTTATTTATGAGATGAGGTCAGAACCCAGATTATCAGGCTCTGAGAAGTGAGTGGGAGGACAGGAAATGGAGGTAACGAGTGTAGATAGTTTTTCTTTATTTCTTAGAGTTTGGCTGTGAAAGGAAAGAGATACAAGATAGTATTTTGCTGTAAATGATTTTTCTAGCATACTTTATTCTCACAGGGGCTGTTTTTATAATTTCCTATTTCCTAAAAGACTTCAATTTCCACCCCTCCCCTCCTCTCACAAACTCTCCTACCTGTTACTTTACTTTGACTCATTTGAACTCCCTCAAATATCTTTGTCTTTGATTGAAAATATCAGTTTCTGCATCTGCCCTCTCATCTTTCCTGCTAGCCTCAGAGGATGAAGACCCCTTTTCTCTCAAAAGCTAGTCTTTCTAGGATCTTCTAGGAGATTGCCCATTGGCTCTTCCTGCCTCCCTGTATCAGCAAGCACCCTAGCACACCCAGGACGGAAGCTAGCACAGGTTCTTTGATCTGCTTTTCTAAAGGAAAGAAACTCAAAATGGGTTAACAGTCTTACTTTAATCAAACATATATATATATATACATATATATATACATACATATATGTATGTATATGTATGTGTGTATATCTATATCTATATACAGATATATAAAATTCACTTAGTTCAGGGGAAAAATTTAACACCCTGAACTTCAGAAAATAGAAGCAAAA
>CM053580.1:414388446-414404764 GCA_028627135.1 Pseudochirops cupreus | reverse complement strand
CAGAATAGACTGGGGAGGGGGGATACACCGGGATGGCTGTTTTGGGGTGGTGGGTAGGGGAAAGATGGGGAGAAAATATGTAACTCAAAATCTTGTGGAAATGAATGATGCAAACTAAAATAAAATAAAAAAAAATAAAGTGGCTTGACCAGGGTCACACAGTAGTAAGTATCTGAGTCTGAATTTGACCTTGGATCTTCCAGATTCCAGCCTCAGTACTCTATCCACAGGCTTTACTTAAAGTCACAAAGCTAATATTGTTAGAGGCAGTCCTTTAACCCACATATTCCTTAACCACAAGGCCAACTCCAGCTACTACAAAACACTGCCTCCCAAATACATTTCTGAGTGTTGTCAAGGTCTATGATTTCATTGATGTTTTGTTTGGGACTCATTTTATCATGCCTTTGGGCACTGAAATAAAGACTATATTTTATTAAAATGATAGGAAGTCCTGGTATAGTGGCTAGAGAATTGGCCCTGGAGGCAGAAAGATCTATTTCAAGGTCTCACTCTGACACATGTTGATTGTATGACTTTAGGCAAGTCACTTACTCTCTGAGTTTTAGACTGGTCTCCATGAGCTATGATGTGACTGTGAGTTGCAGAGAAGGTACAGCCCTACATTTATAGAGGTAGTTTCATCTCAGAGTTACCTACATCATGAGAAATCACAAATTCAGTCCTTATCCAGTCCTGAAGAATAAAATGCTGTTCATAGCAGTGCACCCAACACAGGACACCAGAGCAGAAATGGAAACCGGAAGAGGAAGGTGTGCAGTGGTATAGGTTGCCCTCTGCTGCCTGCTTTCAGGATTCCCACAGTAACTTCATTCATTGTTTTGGGTCATAACAGTGTGAAAGAGATCCTTAACTTTTGAACTTCCTAGAAAGACAAGGAAATCTAAAACTGAGTCCGGCAGAAACATTCATTATCAAATAATAAAGGAAATTGCCTTTAAAAAAGTGAATGTTCTTTCTGGCTTATAATTTTCATAACATTTCAATAAATTTAAGGTCATAGTGCTACAAGATCATAGCAACTCTAAAACTCACACCTCAGCACCATTTGTCCCTGGGACCCTTCCTTCACTCTGATTAGAGAAGGTAGAGGCTAGACAAGGAGAGTTCCTCCCAGATCCTCCACTTAAGGAGGGAGTTCAAGGCAAACATCTCGTCATTTCCCACCTGGCTGCACTCCTCCTCAACCTGTACCTCTACCTCTAACCTCCCTTTTCCGGTTCATTTTATGCATTACCTTACCCCATTAGATTCTAAGTGTCTTGTGGACTGTCTTTTGACTTTTTGTACCCCTGTTGCTAAGTGCAGTGCCTGACACATAGTAGGCACTTAATAAATGTTTATCATGATTGTAAGCACACATATATGTGAAGGAAATCAACACATAGTGAGTTTTCTCCTGTGTATTAAGTCCAGTGCAAAGTACTGCTCTGCAGAAGCTTTCTTTATAGTCTAGCAGGGTAGAAAAGGATGCATATGCATACACAGGAAAGCCTGAAAACAATGCATTGCAAATGTCGTCAGCTGAGGTTGTTATAAATGCTGTCAGAAATTAGAGCAGGGAGAAACACTTTTAAAAAATTAGTCAGTAGGGGCAGCCAGGTGGCACAGTGAGTGGAGCAACGACTCTGGAGTCAGGAGGACCTGAGCTCAAGTCTGGCCTCGGACACTTAACACAAAAACCTAGCCATGTGACCTTGGGCAAGTCACTTAACTCCAATTGCCCTCCAAAAAAAGAAAAAAAAAGAAAAAAATTAGTCAGTAGAGAACACTAGTTTTTAAAGTCTCTTCACCTTCATGTCTCAGAGTTAGAAGGAAAAGTCAGGCAGAAAAAATGGGATTAGTGGCACAGCAGAAAGAGTTATGGAGTTGGGATGTGAAGACCTGAGTTTGAATCCTAGCTCTCCCCCTTGCTTCTTAGGGAGCCTTGGGCAAGTGGTTTAAATTCTCTTGTCCTCAGTTTTATCATCTATGAAATGAAGAGGTTGAATTAGATTAGCCTGGAAGTCTCTTCCATCCTTTGCTTGGCTCTTAAGATCTCTATGAACCCATTTAACAGATTGTTGCCAGAAGCCTGAATTGCTTCTACAACATCCTAAGAAGTTGGAGTTGGACTCTGAAGACCTTTAATAACAGGGAACTAATTCATTAAAGTAGTCCACTGCATTTTGGAGCAGATCTGGTTGTTAGGAAGGTTTCCCTCATTCTCCATTATTCAAATGGATCTGTGATCTTCTTGATTCTAGATGCAGATTTTAGTAATGCAGTGATCACAACTCATCCTTAGTCTTTTTGTCAGACCGAAATCTTTCTCTGCCTGTAATTTCTACTCATTGCTTCTAATTCCATGTTTGAAGTCAAGCAAAGCAAGTCTTATCCCTCTTCCAAATGACAGCCTTTGGATATTTGAAGGCAACTCTCCCATCTCACCCCTAAATCCTGATTTTCTTCAGGCTTAACAGCCCCAATTCCTTCAGCCAAGGTGAGTAAAGTTGATTATGGGATGCAATCACTGCCCTTAAGTATTTACAACTGAACAATATGAACAAACCAAGCACACAAATAACAACTGTATATGGTAGGACAAGATCAGCAATGCAAGAGGGATAGCTAAAAAGATATTACTGAGGTGCAGAGAAGGAACAAGAGGTTGTTATTTACTTGGAGAAGATTAAGGAAGGCATCAGGAAGGAGTTGGCAGTTGATAGAGATTCTTTTTAAAAAACATAATTTAATTTTAGATTTGATTTCCCCCTCTTGAATCCACAGAACCATTACTTAATAAAGAATGAAAAAGAAAGTGAAAGAAGCAATTCAACAACATCAACATATCAATGGAGCCTGCTGACATGTGTGGTTTTCCATACCCGTAATTCCCCAACTCTGCAAGAAGGGAGGGGGTTGCAATCTCATCTTTTCCTTGGGGTCATGCTTGGCCATTATAATTATGTGGTATATAATTATATACTTTATGATTGTTTTTATTCTTTCCTGGTTTTTCTGATTCTACTTACTTCACTGAATCCTAGTTTCACATTTTCCCATCCTTCTCCGTAGTCTTTGTAGCTATCATTTCTTAGGTTTCCTAAGATTCTCACTGGCAGAGACAAAAGGAGAAGGGAATTCCAAGGGGAGGAAATGACAGCAACAAAAGCACAGAGATAGGAAATGGCAAGGTAAATTTAGAAACCATAAGTCATCCAGTTTAGTTGGACTTTGGGCTCTAGAAAGGGTTGTTGGGGAAGGGAAGACAAAGCAGATGGGCTGGGGCCAGAGTGTGGAGGGTTTTGAAAGACAGAATGAGAAGTTTAGATTTTATTCAGCAGGTAGTGAGAGAGTCATTGAAGACTGGGAGACAGGTCCTGACTTTTAATAGATGACAATAAGGTATCAGATGACCAACCTAGATATAGGATATCTACAAACAATTACACATTCTGTTCTCCACGAATTAGTAAATTGTTGACAAGTGGAGGTGATTCTGGGCCAAGAGAACAGTATGAACACACAGAGGAATGCAGAAAGGCACAAAAGGGTCAGAATGTAAAAGTGTCATTCAGGGCTCTCTACAATTGTGTTCTAGTCTACCTTTTTGACCCTATTTCTCATAATTCTCATACATGAACTCTGTTCTCTCTTTCCTCAAATGATACATCTCTCATCTCTGAACCTTTGCACGAACTTTCTACCATGCTTGGAATGCACTCTCTCTCTTCACTTCTGTTTCTTAGAATACCTTGTTTCCTTCAAAACTCTGATTATTATCTTTCCTGATCCCTTTATGTCTCATCTCAACCCCATCCCCAGTATTTTGTGTCTTTCCTGCCAATCCCCACTGTTCCTGCAAAAACCCCAAACCCCAAACCAGAAACAAATCAACCTAACATTACCTTATATTTATGTTGCAAAAATTTATTTGTCTATATAACATAGTGCTTTAAAATATATTATTTCATCTGATCCTCATGAGGACCCTGTGCTGTTATCTCAGTTTTACAGATGAGGAAACCAAGGCTTAGAGTGACTTGCAGAGGGTCACACAGCTAAAAGGTATATAAAAGCAGGATATGAACTCAGGTCTTCTTGGCTCCAACTTCTAATGTTCTATCCACTGAACCACCAAGAAAACTGCGAACTCCTTGAGGTCAGGATCTGTTTCATTTTTTTTTTTTACTTCATCCCCAACTCTTAGCACAGTGCTTGGCACATAGAAGATACTTAATATACATTGCTTGGTTTATTGCATTTAATTATTGACTTGCACATTATATAACATATAACTGTTAAATGAAAGTTATATATAATATATAATTTAATTAGATGTGTAAACATATAGACACAAAGATATATATGTGTATGGGGGAGGGCAGTTAAGTGGCAGAGTGGATAGAGTGCCAAGCCTGAAGTCAGGAAGACTCATCTTCCTGAGTTCAAATCTGGGCTCAGACACTTACTAGCTGTGTGACCTTGGGCAAGTCACTTAACTCTTTGCCTCAGTTCTTCATTTACAAAATGAACTGCAGAAGGAAGAAGTAGAGAAGTGCTCTAGTACCTTTTGACAAGAAACACATGAGATCACAAAGAGTTGGACACCACTGAAATGACTGAACAACACAAATATATGTACACATATGTATATATGCATGTATGTGTACATGTGTGTATATATCCATACACAAACATAATACACATATACACGCCTATCTACATGCAAACATACATATATACGCATGCATATATATCCTTCAGTAAGACGTAAGCTTCTTGAAGGTGAGAAGAGTTTTTCTTTTTTGTCTTTGAACCCCCAGCACAGCTTGAACAGGAAGTTACTTGCTACATATTTGTTGAATTAAATTAAATTTTCTTCACCTGCTCTACTCTTCATCCCTTCGGTGTTTTCCTGCCTCCATGCATTTGCTCTCCCTCCCAGCCTAGAATGACCTCCCTCCTCGAAGCTGTCCTTGACCTTTTCTAGCCCACAGCAATGTCTTCTGTCCCTAACTTCCTGAAGCACTTATTGATTACGCTATTTATCATCCTATTTCCTTGTCTGTATTAATAAAATATTGGGTGTATTTCTGTCTCCTCCACAAATAGACTGTAGGATTTTTCAGGACAAGGATGAGATCTTAAATGACTTTACACTTTACATATTATATTTACTCAATTAGTATTTGCTAAACTACTTGGCAGTAAAGTACTCCTGGATGTTTGGGTGTGGCAGTGACATGAAACTGCTTTAGTAAGAGTCAGTGGCATAAAACTGCTTTAGTAAGAGTCATCTGGCATCCGGGGTACTGTATGGTGGGGGAGTGGGGAGAATAGAGACTGGCAGGTGAGTTAAGAAGTTGTTTCAATAGTATCATAGGTTTAGACCTGACAGGGACTTTACCTTAGAAGTTATTGAATCCCATTCCCCACATTTTCCTGATTAAGAAACTGAGGCTACGTTAAGTAATTTGCCAAAGTTATGAAGATTATAGGTGGTAGAACTGAGATTAAAGCCATTTGATGGCATCAGAAATAGAAAAAAGGAGACTGAGGCTGGAGGTTGAGGTGGCTCCCATGTTAGCTTTGTCAAAACTGTGGGAGAAACTGTGGTCATGGGTATAGGGAAAGAAAAGTCAAAGACAAGGAGTGGGTTCTGGTCACCCATCTGGGCTATTTAGTCAAGGACATAAAAGATTAAGTTCTTTTGAGATCTATCTTCTCTCCCTTCCCATCAAGTGTTCAGAGATCATAAACTTCTTTCTGGGAACCTCAATGAAGCATAAGCTTCAGAAGATCATGCCTGTTCAGGAACAGACTAGAATTGGTTAGTTTACCAGGTTCAAGGCTTTTGTGGAGACAGGTGACTACAATCACCTTGTTGTCCTGAGTGTCAAGTACTCCAAGGAAGTAGCTTCAGCTCTCTATGGCTCTGATCAAGCTGTCTATCACTCCTCTGTGGTCGCTGGGGGAACAATGTAATTAAGCTCCACACAGTGCCCTGTAAGGCTTTGTGGATCCATTCTGATGTTCCCAATCTCTGCCGCTAGAGGTACAGTCATTGTCTCAGCTCTTATGCCTGAGAAGCTATGAATAATTATTGGAACTGGTGACAACTACACATCTGATAAGATCTCTACCGCCACTCTGGGCAACTTTGCTAAAGGAACCTTTGATATGCCATCTCCAAAACCTATGGCTAGCTAAACCTAGACCTAGAGAAAGAGAAAGAGTTCACTAGGTCTCCTTATCGGGTACCTTAATACTGTAAGGACAGTGTAGAGATTTCAAAAGATTGAAGTTGAAACATTCTTCTCTCCTCTTGGCAGTTTATGGTTAAATATGCAGAACAAAATACACATTTTCAGAAATGGCCAGTGTGCTAATTTGTCTTGCTGGACCATACATATTTCTTGTAGGGGATGTCTTCTGTGGAGGTGTCAGTTAAGTTGGTAATAAGAGATAAAAGAGCATCAAAAAATATTTTTTTTTCATGAGGAAAATAAGAGGAGATGAATAGTAATTTTGCAACTACCTTGTTAAATCATATGTATATATGTATACAATATACTGTTTGTGTGTGTGTGTATATATATATATATATATATATATACACACATGTATATAGTACCTAGTATATAAATCTATATTTCTCAATATATATCAAGTTCAGTTTCTTCCATAGTTCACTTTGAATATTGAAATGTTTGTGTTGATAAGTTCACAATAAACAATTTTATAAACAGAAAAAAATAGGAAAGACAGGGATGGTTGAGAGAAACATAGGCAGAATTGGGCAACTTCTTAGGTGCCCTTACAGGATTGCTCACTTAGCTATCTATGTCGACAGCACAATTACAAACTAACGCCTCCTTGCTTTCTAGCATGTTGGAATGGAGGGCATAGTTATGCATCTTTCCTTTCCCCCCATCTCCAATCAGAATAGTAGGTCTCAGGAAAATAGACACAAATAAGCCATTTGCCTAAGGAAGAAACTTTCTGTTGTCAACAGGATTAAATCTCTGTGATTCAGAACCTATTTGTTCCTTGAAAAGGAGATATTTCCATTGACTCTCAGATCTGGGAATGCAGAAGGTATAAATTTGCCTTCCTGATGATGATGAGTAGGTATAGGCTAGAGAAGGAGGAAAATAATTATTTTCAGCTTGATTAGACCAATAGTAGTGGTCAAGGCTTAAAGAGGAAAAGATTCTGAGATCTTTACTCTTTAATCTTTTGGCTCTTTTCCTGATGAGCAGAACATCAGGAAAGTACTCTGGTCTTTACCTTATTTTTGAGCACTTCCTATTGACTAAGGGAAGGAAGAGCAGCATTTCTCTTTTTGTTTCAAGACCCTAGAAGTTTGATAGTCTTCTGTATCAACAATGCAGCATTCACAATGCCCACAGTAACTATAAGTATGCTGATATGGTTATTAATCACAAAATGTAACAGGCTCTCTACGTGAGAAATATAGCTAGAGCATTTATTTAAATACTAGAAAACTGAGTCCCCAAACTAGAAAGTCAAAGCCAACACAGTAGTTATGAAGTTGGCACATGTAGTTAAAGTAGTAAACACCCACATTCTCAAGCCTTCAAAACTGGACAGGCTACCTCAGGTAAAGATCCTCCTCTCCTCACTCACGACAACTGCTCAGTGTCCAGGCAGCTTGCTCCCAGCAGCTCCGGTCCCCCTGGCCACTCCCCCCCCCCCCCCCCAGTTCCCATCTCTGGAAGTCCTCAGCAGGAGTCCTTAGTGGAGATTCTGGCAGGCTCAAAGAAAAAGGAGTTTGCACTGCAACCACAGTCACTGCCTCTGCCTCTGCTTCCAGTCACCATTGCATGGACACTAGCTTGGTTCCAGCTTTCTCTTGCTCCATCCCTTCCTGCTACTTCAGCAAGTTCAAGGTGGATGGAAGATCTTCAAATCCCAGTATCATTACATCTTCTTATTAATGTAGGCCTAACAGGACTCAGTTAACCCAATCTAATTCCATCCTATCTACAGCAATACTTGTATGCCTTATATCTTTAAGCGTACTGTTAAGAATTATATTATCAACCTATATAATTGCTTTTGATAGATTTTCCTTTTTCATTGAATGGCTAATTTTCCTGAGTCCCTGTTTGTTAGACCATGTAAATATCTCTTCTTCTCTCAAGAAAAACTGTCATTTTTTCTGGAAGGATTCAGTTAGTTAAGTGCCCAGTGGTTTTTGTCTAGAATATCCTGGGTTAATGCCTAGAAAGAAAATGGAGGTTAATTTGTGGACCATCCATTTTCCATATATTGTCTTTAACAGACCTTGTGGTATAGGGTTTTAAGGAGAATAGGATCCTTAATAATATGGGAACAACAATGAATGATTATAAGATTTCCAACTTATGTAACTTGAGAGAAAAGAGAAGTCCAGGAATATAACTACTTTGACCAGGTGTGTGTGTGTGTGTGTGTGTGTGTGTGTGTGTGTGTGTGTGTGTGTGTGTGTGTGTCTGTATGTATATCTGTGTCTGTGTCTGTGTAGTGGACAGTGGGAAGGGAAGTCAGTAATCATCTTGTACAGTTTCCTCATTTCATAGATGAAAATCCTGAAGCCCTAAATGATCACCTAAGTTCACACTGATGATCAATGCTTGAACTAGGATTTCAATCCAGATCCACTGACCCCAGACCAAGAATTATTTTCTGTTGCTTTGTGCTTCAGATGCAGGCATATTGTTGCTAACAGAGGTGGTCATTAGGAAATTAGAATTATAGACCATAAAGGACTGAAATGTACAAGAAATATCAGGGCTAAAAATAGATGTGGGAGTTTTTGGTATAGACATGGTACTTGAAGCCATAGATGTGGATGAAGTTGCCAAGGAAGCCATTGCAGGGAGAACAATCACAAGAAGCTACAGTCTAGGAAAGTCAACAGGCATTTATTAAGTACCTAAATATACCAGGTACTGTGCTAAGTGCTTGGAAAGGAAAAAGTAGACTATGTTCTGAAGTTCATGAAATCTAATGGAGGAGCCAACATGCAAATAACTATGAACAAGATGTAGACAGGATAAATTGGAGATGATCAATAGAGGGAAGGTAATATCATTAAATGCGACTGGGAAAGAATTCATATACAAGACGAGATTTTAGCTGGCACTTGAAGGAAACTAGAGAAGCTAGCAAGTAGAGAAGAGGGAGAAAATGGAAACTTGGAGACAGACATGGAAGGCAGACAGTCCTGGAGAAATATTATTCCACTTAGGGATCAGAATGAGGAGGGAAATCTTTGAAGGAGATAGAGGAATAACAATCTTGGAGGGAGGTAGGAAATTAGCTAGGGTAGTAGCTTAAAGAAGATTTAACAAGGACCTTGTGGTTAACAGCATTAAATGTTGCTGTTAATCAGGAGAAGAGACCAATACATCTCACAATTAAGAGTTTATTGATGACTCAAGAGAGAGATCAGTTTCAATAAAGTGGTGGAAATGGAAACCAGCTTGCTAGTAATTGAGAAGAGAGGATTTGGTGAAGGACAGTAACCTGTATGTACTCTCAGGTTCAGGTGCTGTAGATGCAAAATTCTTGCTGTCAGGTCCCTCTGTAAAGCCAAGCACTAGCAGCTTTTCAGAAGAATGCTATTGTGAACAGCTTTTAAGGTTATGATTACACAGTATAGTGAACACTCTATTTATTCGATAACAAATCAAAGCAAAACATTCACAGTAAATCAAGGTACAGCATTCACAATGTTACAACTTATCACAGAAAATCAAAATATAGAATTCACAACAACTTATCATAGAAAGTAGCCATATAGTTTCCACTACAGTGGTCACAAAGTTTTGAACAAAGAACAATCATTTAGTAACTCAAGCATTCACAAAATCCTTAATTCAATCACAAAGTACAATAGACAAAGTTTTCCTCTCATGGGGCATACTAGGTTACAAATCAATTACTTAATCAGTCATGAATCACTTAGTACAATCATTTAGTCAATCATCATTCATTATTCACTATTCAATCATTAGAAACTACACAGACCCTCCACCCCTAGGTCACTAGTAAATGTACAATTTCTTAGTCAGTACACAGTATCCAAGTAAAATCTTCTTTCAGCTTAACTCAGGGTAGTTTCTCAGATTCCCTGGATACCCTTCCATGGTCCCAGATCCTACCTGGATTCACCAAACTGTCACCAGGGTTCAAAGGCAGACAGCTCCCTTGTCCAGCTCTCTATGCAGTTCCTGCTTCACATTGGAGCTCACAGTGTCAAGTCCATCTCAAATCCTTCCCAGTCTCTGTTCTCGGGAAGTCAAGGCTTAATGAAGCCACAAACAAGTGCAGTCAATGTACCAGCATCATGATCATGCTTCCTCAGTCTTTGGAAGCTCTGGCTGGCCCTTGGAAATCCTCTGCAACGCCTCAGCAGTTCCGGCTCTCAGAAATCCTCAACATCTCTGGCTAGCCCTTGGACTCATCAGAAGTTTCAGCTGGTTCCCAAAATCAAAATCACTCTGTTCAGATTTTCAAAATCAAAATCATTCTCTCAAACCTGGGAGGGGATTTCCTCTTCATCCTCCTTGGCTCTCTTCAGCCTCCACTGAGCCTGCTCCAAGAAAATCTCGCTCTCCTTCTCTGGGCTTTTCTTATATACACTCAGTATTAGCTTCCTGTTTCAGTCAACCCCTTCCTGTTACATCAGCAACAGGAGACAGGAGTTCATACCTTCTGTTTCCCCAACAGAGGCTTGATTAATTACTAAGTGCTAAGTACCTGCTACCTTTGCCAACACAAAGGAATCTTCAAATTCAAATTACATTACCATTACACCCTCCTGTAAGAGAAAATGTTAAGCAGGGTTCCTATGGATACCACAGTCAGGAATATATCATTAGTAGATAGATTTAGTAGACAATTACTTCTCTTCACCCTTTTACCAATTCCAGGAAAGCATTTCTTTATGATCCTAAAGGGAGTGAAAAAGAATCTACTCAGACTGTGGGAAGCCCTGAATAAAGCAAAGTAAAAGAAGAGGGGCATGCTATTCACTTGATACGTGACATTAGATAAGTCACCTAATCTAAGTTTTTTTTTTAAATTCTATGAATTGGGGACAAAAATACCTATTCTGATTACCTTATAGAATTGATGAGGAAGCAGGTTTTAATTATTGAAAGCAGTGAAGAATTTCCCAAACATTGTAAACCCAGTATCATCCTCCTGTGCAATTTTGGATTCAGATCATTATCTTTAACACCTGTCTAAGACATCCCTCTTTCTCCATACATGCATACATACACCCACATATATGTATATGTCTAATATATATGCATATACATACACATATATACATACATACACACACATACACACAACTGTGTGTATGCTCATACCATATTTGACCTGTATAGTGGATTGCCTGTCTAAATGCATGTTATAAGCTGATCAATATTCACCTTTTATCCAATTTGTTTTTCTAGTCTGAATCTCATTTGAATGACTATGAATCTCTTGAATAAGGCCTTTTAGAAGAATATAATTGACAGAATAGCTTCAATAAGGCAGTAGGCTATAACATGTTTGGCTGTTAGGTGGCACAGTATGTACACTGGTAGATATGGAATCAGAAAATCTTGAATTCAAATGTTGCTTTAGACACTTACTGGATGTGTGATCCTGGGCAAGTCACTTAACTTCTCTCTGCCTCAGTTTCCTCATCTATGAGTTGAAGATGATAAAAATTGCACCTACTTCTATGAGTTGCTTTGAGGAGAAAATGAAGCAACATTTGTAAAAAGCTTTGTAGGTCTTAAAGTACTATATAATGCTAGATATTATTATTATTACTGTTGTTATTAAATTAAGTCATAAAATCAATAGCATTTTGATATTGTAATAATAAATGCTAGGAGAAAGTAATATAAAGGAAAGTTTCATTTGAAATAATTACAAAAATGCTTAAAATATCTGGGAGTCAGTATGCCAAAGCACACACTGTATCTAGATGAATATAATTACAAAATGGTCTCTAAAGAAATAAAGGACAAGCTGTTAAATAATTGGAGGGATATTTACTATTCATGGCTGGACTGGGTCAATATAATAAAAATGACTATACTACTTAAATTAATTTACAGATTAATGTTATGCCAATCAAACCACCAAATGGCTACTTTTTAGAGCTAGATAAAACAATAACAAAAGTCATTTAAAGGAACAAAAAAATCTAGAAAATCCAAGTAAATAATGGGAAAAAAGTTAAGAATGAAAAGAGAGTAGCACCTCTAAACTTCTAACTATAATATAAAGCAGTATTTTTCAAGAGCATTTAGTATTAGTATGAAATAAAAAAGTGTATCAATGGGCCAAACCCTATACGGAAAAAATTAGAAATTCAAACTATATAACTTTATTGTTTGATAAACACCAAAACAAATTACCCAGGAAAGAACTTTTTTTGGGCAAAAATTGCCGGTGAAACTCTCAAATGTTCTGGCAAAAAAAAATAATGGATTTAAACTAAACCTCTTATATTCTATGCTATTTCAAAATTAAAATGCACATATGACCTGAATATTAAAGATATAAAAAATGAGAAAAAAGATCATATCACCTTCACTGAAAAGCTTTATCATAAGGAAAATTAATGGGACTAAAAAGGGAAGCAACTCAAATGGGAAATAAACTGTATCAAATATTTCTAATAAAGGTTTCAGATCCAAGATATATTGACAACTAACAACAATCTACAGAAGCTGAAGTAATTCGCCAATAAGTAATTGATGAAAGACGATGAACAAATATATCTCAGAAGAACTGCAAACTCTTTACAATGAATGCCCTAACTAGGGGGACCTGGAGCAACATGTGGCCTTCTAGGTTCTTGGGTGAGTCTTTTGACTGAATCCAAGTTTTACAGAACAAATCTTTTTATTAAGGGGATTTGTTCTGTGAAGTTTGGAGTCAGTCAAAGGGCCATACTTGAGGACCTAGAAGGTCACATGTGGCCTCCAGGCTGCAGGTTCCCCACTCCTGTGCCCAAATCACTAATAATTAGAAAACTGCAAATCGAATCAACCTAGAGGTTTCAGCTCACACACAACAAACTGACAAAGATAAAAATAAGTGAGAATATGTAGTTAGTGGACCTAAGGAAAGATAGGTACATTAATGCATTGTTGGTGAAGTTATGAATGGTTTTAACCATTTTAGAAAGCTATGTTGAATTATGCAAAGAGAGTGACTCAAATGTAACTTTTCTTTGATCCAGGATTTCCCCTGCTAGGCATATATATCCTAAGGAGATGATTGTCAAAAAGAAAGGTCCATTGAATATAATGAACAAGCTTGGCCACAAAGAAGAGATAAAATAAGACATTTGCCCCTTTCCTTCCAGACATGGTGGACCATAGCTGTGGAACACCATATATAACATTAGACTTTTTTTTATACATTACTCAGTTTTGCTGAAATTTTTTTCTTTCCTCATTTAAAATTCTTCCTCATAAGGGATGACTCTCTGGGAGGGGTTGAGGAGAAAGATACAGTAGGAAATTTAGGTGATTAAAAAACAAAAGATCCAAACAAAAATTGTATTTTATAAAACAAAGAAAGAAAAGGCTTTTTAGGATTTTAGGGCTTGCTAAAGTTGGTACATTATCTTTGAGGGTGGGAGCCTCTTGAGAATCTAACCATTGATAGAGACTCTTTCTTATATTTGAATTCCATTTAGGATATCTTTTTTTTTTTTTTGGTTTTTGGAGGGGGGAAGGCAGGGCAATTGGGGTTAAGTGACTTGCCCAAGGTCACATAGCTAGTAAGTGTTAAGTGTCTGAGGCCAGATTTGAACTCATGTCCTCCTGACTCCAGGGCCAGTGCTCTATTCACTGTGCCAACTAGCTGCTCCCCTGTTTAGGATATCTTGTACAACACTGGTGATTTGTATTCTCTTTGGTGAATGTATATCTCTCTGTTTTTAGTCTTGCTTAATCTTGCTAATGATTGCTGAACAAACTTTTATAGATAGAAAAATAGATAGATATTAATTATATATATATATATCATAGAATCTTTTTTTAAGCAAGAATATTGATACTTTAAAAAAAAGCACTATATTCATTTCTGGATAGACTCTTTCCCTTTGGAACTGAATTTTCTCTTTGAACAAAGAAAATGTTACTCAAAATCTGTCATGGGATTTTGTTAGATTTTAATGTATATGTAATGTAATGTAATGCTATTGGAGGAGAGTCTTTGGGCCACATTTTATTCAATTGAGTCATGTACATTAAACACAAGCAATAAACAGCGCAGTGTCACTTCATGTTCTCTATACCTTTCAGTAATTTATGTGACTGGGAAAATACAGCGTGCTCTAAAAATCACTTGCAAAAGTTACTTTAAAAAAGTTGATTAAAAAAAATTTTTTTGGTGAAGTACAGATAAAAGTACCATAGATGATCTTTCCTACTCTTTAGCAATATCTGATTGTGATGTATCTTGGAAACTGATCCCTTTAAAATTATGTCACTTCTGGTATAGATTTCTTCTTGATCCTTTGGTCTGATCTAATAATTATTTCTGTTTCATCATTACATGCTATTGCCATATAAATATGATCTATGTGATAATAGGTACAGAGGTCATAGAATACTGAGAGGTGCTATTATTTTCACTGAAGAGAACACCATAGAAGAGACAAAAGATTTATTCCATTTCATATCAATTTTTTTCTTCCCTTTCTTCAAGTTTTCTCTATAAACACTCTAGAGATGTTCTGGCTAATGTTGTTCTTACACTTAGCTCTTCAAACTCATTTCCCACTCAACTATTCATAACCTTAAGTCATTCAGTACAACGTAATCCTACTCTAATGTTTTTGCCAAGCTCCTATTTTTATTAGATAAGGACATTGACTGTTTGCCAGGTAAAGCAGTTTCTAGACTTTTTTTTTCCCCCAAAATCCTTGTAGTAGTTACTGGTATGTATTGGTTAAACATCTATAATAATGATAGTTCTAATAAATATCTTCATTGTTGTCCATTTTTTTCAGTGTGTTTAAACAGGTTTATTTGAAGTTTGATGTAATTGTATTTAGCGCCTTCTTATCTTTATCCTTTCTTATCAGATGGTTCCAATTTTCACCTTTACTTTAATCAGTTGATGGTCTAATTGGAAAGACAGTGATTCTGAAGTGATTTCCACATGGATAAACAGTCTTTTCCTGTCTGTTAAGATATAGTCAATTTCATTTTCATATCTGTAATACTGTTCAGTACTTTTCAAACCCAGTACTTTCCATAACTTTTCTTGAAGTATTTGAGAGAAATGATTATTTTTCTCTCATATTAATAATCAATCATTAAGTTAAAATTAAGGTTTTCCCTTCCTATTTCAACATTCAGAAACTAGCTTCTGCAGTCTATTCAGCCGGTCTCTGAAGGACATTGCTGATAGTTGGCATTGTCCAAATCCTCTGGGTATGTGCTTCTTGATCTTGACCACCTTGACCACCATCTTGAAAACCTTACAAATAGAATCCAGTCTAGGTGAGTCCTTGCCTTTAAGAAATAAGCCCCTGTCCTTGAAACCTTCCATTAGAATTTAGGTTGATCTAGCTTATGAAGGGGAAAACCAACCAGAGTGGTCTGGGTAGAGATGAATTCTTTTCCCCAGAGTTCTAGAGGCAGCTGAGACTCATGATCAGGTCACATTCTCAACAGAAGAAGCTGAAGAGGGCGGAGCCAAGATGGCGGAGTAGGAGCAGCAATGTATTGCAGCTCTCACATAGCCACCTAAAAATACCCATAAAATATGACTCTAAACTAATCCTAGAACTCCAAAACACACACAAATATACTTTCTACTAAAGTCAGCTTGGCTACAAGGAACCATATCAGCACTGCGAACCGAAACCACCTTGGGCTACCCGGGGGCGACTGGACCAGAGGAGCCAAGCCCTGCCTGGAGCTTCGGGTGAGCGGATAGGCAGCAGCTGTGGCAGTGTCCAGAACTAGGTCAGTGGGACTTGCGAGGTTGTGGGAGAAAAGCGGTCCGGCCAAACTGGCTCCAGAGCCGAGAGGCGAAAAGTGGAGGTCCTGCACCCACCTCTGCATTGTGGCTTCAGCACTCTCAGTCTGAAGACTGCAGGGGGACCAAGAGATCATTCAGAGGCCAAGTGCTCTCATGTTGAGTGGCCTGGATCCAGATTGTGGCCTTGGGCTTTGGTCTTGTGGTCCTTTTTCCTTCAGTGAGCCGGAAGTGGGGGAGGGACCCAGCAACTTCCTGAGAGCTCCAGCAGCTGGGAGGACCCCAG
>CM053580.1:414338454-414387946 GCA_028627135.1 Pseudochirops cupreus | reverse complement strand
ATATATATATATGTATGTATGTCTATAGCCTTCTCCAGGGTCAGAGGACATCACAACCTTCCTGACCTACTGCCTAATTACAGAGTAACAAAAGGTGTGGGCCTTCCTGGTAAAACAAGCCTTCCCTATGCAAGTTTCTCTTGTTGGGTTCCAAGTGAGGCCCATTAAGGGGCAGGGAAGATCTTTAAATTCCTTTACATTACAGTGGGTACCAACATAGCAAGAGGGCTATCTGTATATTATTTTTTTGCCTATACTACACGATCAGTCCACTTGAGCCTACATCTTTTTGGTATCTTTACACTGCTTTTTGCTTACAATCTGAAGCCAGGTACCATGACTGAGTTGGGTGACAACTGGGCCTAAACCACCAAGTACTAGCAGGAGAACCTGGAGGCTGTAGGTGATCCAAGAGTTCCATTATGGTTTACCATCTCTGGGTCTATTAGAACCTGCAGTGCTAGGAAGAAATCCTCAATGTAGTATGTTAATGAAGATATGTATTATATAGTTCCTCTGATCCACTCTCATGTTATAATTTCTCTGAAGGTCTCTCCCTTTCAATGACACTGTGGACTCTTTCTTCATCCCTGGAGGGAACAGATTTCCAGAAGGATTTCTCCTCCCTCTCCTCTCCTTCCAGCTGTTGAACTTTCAGATTCATGCCTCTTTCTTTCCTTTAGGGCAGCAGTTCTCAACCTGTGGGTTGTGACTCTTTTGGGGGTCAAACGACCCTTTCACAGGGGTTACCTAAGATCATCGGAAAACATATTTCCAAGGGTCTTAGGAACCAAGACTTGCTCCTCTATTCATCTTCAGGCAGGTCTGCCTACATGCAGATATGCCCACATGCACATATTAAAGAGTCACAGTATTAGGAAGGTTGAGAACCACTGCTTTAGGGCTAGTAGGGCCCTAAGGGAGTTGGTCTTGGATGAGCTGAATAAGACTCAGAATTATTTCTGGTTTCTACCCACCTTTCTGTTCTTTAGAGAGCTAGGTGACCCAGTGGATAGTTTGGGACTGGGAATCTGGTAGACCTTGGTTCACTGGCTGTCTCAGTTGCTAGCTCTGTGATTGGGGGCATGTCGCTTTGTACCTTTAGGTCTTACTTTCTTCATTAGGGATGAAAATGGGGATAATAATGTAACCTGTGTCACTGGGCTGTTCTGAGGAACAAACGGAATGTTATATATAAAGGGCTTTGTAAAACTTTAAAGGTTAGATAAAGTTAAAGTAAACCTTAAATAAATACTATTATTATTATTCAGTTAGATGGCAATACCATTAAGTACATCTTTTTACTCTCTTGTTAAGAAAAGCTTTTTAAAACTCACACAGTTTAATTTAAAGAACATGGCATCAGAGGCCAGTCCTGGGTCATGCAAAATTTTCTGAAGCACTTTTTCTATACAGTGTTCCTCAGTCAGTCTCTCATTCCAAGTAATGCATGTAGGGAGGTAAAGTCATCTTTAAGATCACTATTTAGTTCATTATTCTTAAAAAAAAATACTGATACCTTTTGTTTTTATATCAGCATCATTTCTGGAAATGCTGCTTTCCCACCCCCACCAGAAATTGAACTGTCTCTTATCAAAAAGCAAAACAACTAAAAACCCCCTATATAGTGCAAATGTATATAATATTTTCCCTAGTAGTTACCCAACTCTGCTGAAATGGGGGAGACAAATTTTACTATCTGTTTTCTAGGACCATTTATTTGTTTTTCTTCTAGTTCTTACTCTAACAGAGAACTTGGGACACTTCCTAATTCAGTATACTAATGATGTCCATAGGTATGGAAGAGTGGGCATGTCTTCTTAAGTGTCTAATAATGATATGAAGAAGTGACTTAGATTCTGGGAAGAGGAGAGTTCAGTGAGTCAAAATATAATAACTCAGGTACAGTGACAACCCCAGCTTAGTAGATTTTAATCACTCATATCTTCCTTTTCCATGGTGATACCTGACCTTCTTTTGCTCCTTTCACATTGGCAGGATACTCCTTTTTATTCAGTTTGCTACACTCAAAATGACCCTGGCAGTTTCTGCTCACAGTTTCCTAAAAATAGCACCGTACAGCTTTTGATGCTTGGATTTCTTTGAAAAAACTTCTGAAGAGTCAGATAGAAGGAAAGGGCCAAGGAAGAGGTAGTGCTGTACTCATTACAACATATCTATTGTTCCCATATTCTGTTGGCAATGGGCGGCAGTGGTTAGGCTTAGGCCTATCTCTGACCTTCCCTGATGTAGGGGACTCACCTAGACCATTCTAGCTCACAATTTTCCCCAGTTTCTTCTTTCAATTCCTATAGAACTTCTCTACATTGATTTTATATTTTCTCAGGGATTTCCTTGTATTATTACTTAAGTGTTTTGAGGTACTCACTTTATTCACTAGCCATCTCCTCATCAGTCGCCTGAATATCTCTTTCTATCCTCTCTTTTCAGTTCTAAGCCTATAATCAAAAGAACACTTCCACTACTCCTGGAAATACATGTTGATCTACTCCCCTATGGCTCCATTCTCCTTCCCTATAACTTTCTAAATGAAAATTTTGCAACCCAATACTCCTGTATGTGTGGTGTCTCTCCCATTAGAATGTAAGCTTCTTGAAGGAAGAATTTATCTTCATTTTTGTCTTTATATTTCTAGTCCTCAGTCTAGTACTTTGGCACATAGTGCATAATAATTATTTTTTCATTCATCCATTCTCCCTTGAATAGGATCTTTCAGTTTTTCTTATATCATCCTCTTTTTTCCATTCACATAGCTACAATCATCATTCAGACTTCTATCACTTCTTGTTGAGATTACTGTGGTAGCCACTTAAGTGTTTTCCTGCCTCCATGATTTTTTACCCTGGTCTGTCCTTCACAAAGGTACTAGAATAATCTTCCCAATGCACACAGCTCTGATCATGTTACCTGTTTCCTCAAAACCCTTTAGTGGAACCCCTTGCATTATGAATAGAATATATACTTCCTGGCATTCAGGGTTCTCTAAAGACCGAACTTATCCTTGTTATACTATTCTTTTTTGTATAATTTACAAATGGAAGTTTTTAAAAAATAAATTATTTATTTTTAGTTTTCACCATTCATATCCATAAGTTTTAAATTTTCTCCACTTCCACCACTTCCCTGCCCCTCCCCAAGACAGCATGCAATCCAATATAGGCTTGACATATGCATTCTTATTAAACATATTTTCACAATAGTCATGTTGAACAGATGAATTAGAATGAATGGGAGGAACCATGAGAAAAAAAAATAAAGCAAAACAAAAGAACAAAAAGTATACTTCAATATGCGTTGAAACTCCACATCTCTTTCTCTGGATGTGGATGGCATGTTCCATTTAGGTCCTTGCATTGCTGAAAAGAGCTAAGTCTACCAAAGTCAGTCATGGCATCATATGGCTATTACTGTGTACATTGTCTTCTTGCTACTCCTGACTTCACTCAGCATCAGTTCATGTAAGTCTTTCTAGGCTTTTTTGAAGTCTGCCTTCTCCTCACTTTTATAGCACAAAAGTATTTCCAAATGGAAGTTTTTGCCATTCTTTGGTCACCTCCTTTCTTCACCCACTTCTGTGCCCTTGCTCATACTATACCATACCTGTACCTGAAGTTGGACGGAACAAGATCAAAAACAGGTATCTCCAGGTTGACGTCACTCCACTAATCTTTACTTTTTTGGGTTTATTAATTGAATCAGTTCTACATCTATATAATTTATCATAAGCCAGGATGCAGTCTTCCATCTTGTCACTAAAGATATCATAAGAAGTTTTGTCAAACACGCTGTTGGAATCTGGCATATGAGGTCTATGGCACTGATCTATCGCTCCAGTTGAGCTGGTGTTACCCCGCCACAACTTGTGATGTACAAGTCTGCACTGATTCTTAGCAGTTCTGTTATTTTTAATTGTTGTTCTGGTGTGTCTGATTCTTTGCAACCCCATTTGGGGTTTTCTTGGCAAAGATACTGGAGTGGTTTGCCTTTTCCTTCTCCAGCTCATTTTATAGATGAGGAAACTGAGGCAAACAGGGTTAAGTGATGCAGCTAGTAAGTCTAAGACCAGATGTGAACTCAGGGAGATGAGTTTTCTTGACTTCGGGTCTTGCACTTTGTTGACTGTGCCAAATAACTGCTCGTTAACAGTTGCTAAGTGCTTATAAACTGTCCCTATTAAAATATGTTCTCAAATTTTGCCAAAAGTCAAAGTGAGATTCATTAAGCCTTTTCTAGTTCTGTCGCAGCAGTAACTTTTGCCATGTTATTTTGAAGATCTTTGACAATGGTTCATCAATCATATCCCCTCCTTAATCATCCCCAGCTGTAAGATAATGCATGTACTTCTGCAAAGGTATCAGTTACGGTTTTTTTGGGCAACCATTTTTTTCCTTATTGGTCAGAATAGTAGTGGGCCTAAAGGACAATCCTTTGAGTCTGAAGATTACTATATTCTCTTGTGGTACACAGATCAATTTAATTTTCTACTGTTTCTTGACTTGAGAGATCAGAAAAACATAATACCTTTCAGCCAGACTCCATATGGTGCAATGGAAAGTAGACAGTACTACATATCAGAACTCTGATCTCGTCCTGTATTTACCACTGGCTAATTACGTGGCTTTAGGATAGTTAATTAACTTCTTTGAGTTAAATAACTAAGAAGCTTTTCTTTACCTGTAAATTTCCTTCCAGCTCTAAATTTCTAATCCCAGACCATTGAAGAACAGAGAGCCTAATGAATGTAGCTACTTTGCTCAGAAGGAAAAGGCATTGTAGATTCCTTCTACATTTCCTTCAGCATTCTGTTGTTATTGTGGGTAGAGAAGGTTTAGAAGAATTCAGGACAGTATGGGGAGGTGAAATCAGAAAGATAAATAGATATTACCAGAGACCGAGCTTACTCTGTAAAGGTAGGCAGGGTGATAATCTTTTAATATAATATTTTAGCCAGAGTCTGATTTAATCAAACACACTGCTTTTCCCTGGGTCTGCAGCTTCAAAGACCAGAGATGAGATTCCCCTTATCTTGGGACTTACTCCACATGAGATTGAAACAGACATCCTGAGACCATAAAATGTAAATAGACCCTGCTCTGGTCATTGTCAATTTGCATTTACAACCAAGAAACTCTGTATCACATACAGATGGTAACAAACGGAAGTCATAAAGTTTTGTGACATAGTCATCCTGAACTGGGATGGTTCTAAAAATGTATTTATGATTCCTCTGTTCATCAGTTAGGACTTTAGTCCTGCACTCCTTGAGC
This sequence comes from Pseudochirops cupreus, assembly GCA_028627135.1. Taxonomy (NCBI): domain Eukaryota; kingdom Metazoa; phylum Chordata; class Mammalia; order Diprotodontia; family Pseudocheiridae; genus Pseudochirops; species Pseudochirops cupreus. Next base: position 414,382,658 of record CM053580.1, on the reverse strand, counting down.
TAGTCTTACGGGAATAATAAGGAATAAATTCTGTAATTTTTATATTAATATTTGTTTGTCTCTTTAACCAAACTTTTAAAGTGTCAATGAGGGTTATTTGACAAATGCAAAGATTAGGGTGGGAAACCTTGAGACCACAGGTTCCCCACTCCTGGGATATTTAAGAATGGTAGTTTAGCAAATAAATCTGAATTCAAATCCTGGTGTGTTTGTGTGTGTGTGTGTGTGTATGTGTGTGTGTGTATGTGTGTGTGTGCGTGTATGTGTGTGTATGTGTGTGTATGTGTGTGTGCGTGTATGTGCGTGTATGTGTGTGTATGTGTGTGTGTGTATGTGTGTGTATGTGTGTGTGTGTATGTGTGTGTGTGTATGTGTGTGTGTGTATGTGTGTGTGTATGTGTGTATGTGTGTGTGTATGTGTGTGTATGTGTGTGTGTGTATGTGTGTGTGTGTGTATGTGTGTGTGTATGTGTGTGTGTATGTGTGTATGTGTGTGTGTGTGTATGTGTGTGTGTGTGTGTGTGAGAGACAGAGACAGAGAAGCAGAAGGAGAAAAGGAGAGGGAGGAAGGTGGGGTAGTTGTTATTTGGAATTACTGGTGAGGAGGGGGATTTTTGGGCACGGTGCAAAAGAATGGGAATTAAAAATCTAGGTCTATCTCGATAAATGGGAAATAGCTGCTTGGCCTAGAGTAACAATGATAATTTGCCTTTCAGGGCTGTTAAGAACAACAAATGTAACTGAGGCTGCGTTAACACAGTTGTCTAGAATGGTAGAGTGTTAATGCTGGGAGGGATCTTAGATGTTATGGAGCCCAAATACCCATTTTACAGAGGAGGAAGCTGAGGGTCAAAAGCTAAGTTCAGGTGATGTTGCATCAGAACTCGCATCTAAGAAATGGCAGCGTCTAGGCGAGGTTTTATACCTCGGTCCAATGCCCCAAGTGATGCCCCATCTTACCTCTCGCAATTACCGCTGGGCAATACGACTCACTTTAGGGTTGGAGAAAATGACCAAAGTCTTCATTGCGAAAAGTTAAATATGGATTTTATGTTCTATCCTTAATTAACCTTAAGAATTAAAAGAAGGCAGATGAGGAAACTTGCTTCTCCTGACAACAAGCTAGGAAGAGGCTCCCCTGGTAATCAGAGCCACAAATGCTTCTGGACCTCCCACTAAGCAGCTAAGGCTCAGGTGGAGGCTCCTTTATGTTACTATCCTCCTGCTAATTAAAGATCAGTTTGCATTATTTATATACATAACCATTGGAGTCCTGCTGCTGGTGTCTCTCTTGGCCTTTTCTCACCCAGCCTTGAGTCTTCCATGCTGCCTTTCCTTCCTCTGCTAATTATAGTAGTAATGTTCCCTGTTGGCTTTCAGGCGTGGTGTTACTGTTTGGTTTGCTAAGTGAGGGTAGGAGGAATTTTAGTCATAGAATCATAGGATTATAGATCTAGAGGGCCTCAGAGACTACCTAGTCCACCCTTTCCCCACCTCTTTTTACATATGCAGAAATCCCAGGAAGGTTAAGCAAATTGCCCAAGATCAACCAGGTAATAAATACGAGTAAGTCGGATTTGGACCCCCATCCTGGGACTCTACAATCAACAGTTTTTCCATTGGACCCACACTGCCTTCCCATAGTCCAGGGAATATAGTTTCATATCCTTTGATACTCTATTGCCTCTGTCATTTCGCTGATATGGTGACTTCCTCCAAAGGTGCAGATGAGTTTCCTTGGACATCTTCTCATTTTCTAAGATTCTTGTACATGTCTTCCTAGAGATCCCCCACAAAGGATCTGCCTAATGTACAGGAGCCACTCTTAGAGGCATTTGAATCCTCTGTAGATGTCATTTCAGCACTAGGGACTGTATCTTTCTACCCCTCACTTTTCACATGAGAGCGAGATCCATCTTTTTTTTTTTTCTTCTCCTGATCATTCATTGCCTCGATGACATCTTTTGCATCATTTCTCGATGACTTTGTGATGAGTCACTGTTGCTCATATACTGCAGCTTTTTTATTCTTGTGGTCATAGACTTTAGCACTGGAAAGGACCTTAGATATCATTAATCCAACCCTCTCATTTTTCATTTGGATTGAAACTGAGGAAACTGAAGCTCCAAGAGGCTAAATTGCTCAAGGATATGCACATCACAAATACCGAGAAAATGTCTTATTTGGGGAAAAAAAAGATGCTTCGGGGTCACTGTCTCAGTGCAGCCTGATCCCAGAGAGGTCTTTATTTGTGCCCTCTTCTTCAGCTAAAGGGGATATTATATATACAGCCCTCTGGAAAGGAGCAGGGAGTCGTTGCCTTGAGAGATTGAATAGGATGGTACTTAAAACAGGAAGAAAAAAAAAAAGAACTCCAGCTGATGAAATTTAGGGCACTGAAAAAAGCCCAAACTGAAAATATCCTCTGGCTCTGGGCCCATAGCATTTTGATTTGGTTGTAAATTGGATACATTTTCATTCACTTGAAGCTTTCACCTGTTGGTATTTTGTTCTTTTGCAACAGACAGATAAGTGCTGATAGTCATGTTGGTCCTAGTAATACTGCTGCATATGCTTAAGAAAAGCCTTGACATTTATGTAGGGGTTTTCACTTTCTAAAGTGCTCTCATTGTTTCATGGGCTACTGATGTTTCATTTTTCAGATAACAAAACTGAGACTTAAACAGGGTAAATGGCTTGTTCAAGAAGACCTAGATAATAAATGGCAGACCCAGGGCTAGATTTCTTTCCTCCGTTCTGCTCCAGTGCTGCTGCGTTGAAGAAAATAGTGAAATAAAGCTGAATTTATTCACTATAAATTTATGTTCCACAATATCAGCTGGAAGGATGATGCTCTTGGAAAATCTTTCTACCCTGCCCTTTGACTTACTATAGCATTCCCCAGCATTTATGTTCTAAACCTTCTTTTCTCTTTGACTGCTCCCAACCCGTTCCCACATCCTTTACAGCAAATGACTGCCAGCTACTGATTTTATCAAGAAGACTGAACCCTTGGCACTCCCTCCTCCCTTCCTCAAAATTTCTTATCACAGACTCTCCTGTCTGCCCACTGAAGAGATGTCCCTTCTCAAGGCTAATTTCTCCAAATGCGCCTTTAATTGGATTCTCTCCCGTCTCCTCCAACAGTCATCATCTATTATGTATTTTTAACTGGATATTCCTCTTGGACAGGATGGAATGCTGACCTCCTCAGGGAAGAAATGTTCTTGAGATTCTAGCTGAATTTCTTGGGATTTGTAGTGCAGTGTCTCAAAGAAACAGTATGTATCTTGCAGTTTATATTGGACTCGGCAGGGTTACATCAACCAGTAAAGTTGGAATAAGTCTGCAGTGGGGATAAGGAGAGCAAAAAGTGGTGGAAGGAACAGGGCAGCCAGAGGAATAATGTAGAGCTACTTAAGATGACTGACAATAATATTGAGCAGATGGTAACTTAAGGAATACTCTGCTTGGGAAGATTCCTGATAGACTTCCCACCCTGATATGTTACTGAGACCTGGTGAATTTCTTATCTCTACCTGACAAATGACCAGCATTGTTTACTCTTAAGTGTTTTCCTGATCTTTTCCATAGTATTTTAATGAGGGCTTTCTTTAGACTAGAGGTTCTTAACCTTGTGGTTAGTGAACTTGTTTTAAAAAATATTTTGGTAAATTTATTTCAATATGATTGGTTTCCTTTGTAATCCTATGCTTTTTTATTTTATGCATCTCAAAATATTAGTCTGAGGAGTCCATAGGCTTCACCCGACAAACACACTCAAAAGAAGTTAAGAACCCCTGCTTTAGATAAAGACAAGAAGGTTTAAGTTGCTGTTAGAATGTGTTTCTTCATATTTAGAGAATGTGGATGAAGGGGAAATCAGTGACAATTTGAATTCACAGAAATTAAGTAGAATGGACAGATAGACTTCAGCTTATTCATTTAAGAGTGTCATCTGGTTTGGGTGCTCAAGAACTTTATGGTAATGATTTTTATCAGTAACCTGTGAAAGTGGTGAACTTGAATCAGGCAGTTACCTTGGAAGTTCAGGTTTGGGGTCGGAATGAAATGAGATACTTATTGAACATCATTCCACAGTTAACAAAAGGGGATTTGCCACTGGAATGCAGTGGAGAGAATGCTTCTTCTAGAGTCATGAAGACCTGAGTTTAAATCCAGCCGCAGATACTTACTGGCTGTGTAACCCTGGTCAATTCACTTAACATCTGTTTGCCTCAGTTTCTTGAATTGTGCGATAGGGATCATAATAACACTCACTATGCAGGGTGATTGTGAGGATAAAATATAACAATTGTCATGTGCTTAGAACAATGACTGGGACATAGTAAACCCTATAAAAAGATTAGCCATTATTATCATTATCATTTATTATTATTAGCCATGGAATAGAAAGGATATTCAGTATGGGTAATGGAGTAATTAGCTTGAGTAGATGCAATACACCACGCACCTTCTCAAGTTCATATGGTAACATGTCTGGTCAGCAGTATTTTGACTCATCATCTTGGAAATTCATCAAATTTGAAGAGCCTCACCTTTTGTGGGCTGGTCTTTTTATATTTTTCCCTAGGGAAGGGTAGGAAATAAGCATGTATATAGTGCCTACTATGTGCTAGAAAATGTAAGTGCTTTTCACAAATGTTATCTCCTTTGATATTCACAACAAACGTGCAAGATTTTACAGCTGAAGTGACAGACCTGTGGAAATAATAAAGAAGCTCGGAAGAAAAGTGTGTTTTTATTTATTTTTAAATTTAGCTTTATTTTCATTTCCAAACTTCCTCTCTCCCTCTTCCTTTCCCCATGCATTGAGAAGGCAAGAAAAATAAAACCCATTACAATTCTCTCTCTCTCCCCCCATATGTGTTTGTGTGTGTGTGTGTACACATGTAGGAAAATTATATATAGATATATATGAATGAGAAACTTATGTTGGTGATGATACAGTTTTGAGGGCATCGGGAGACCTATGTTTAAGGTTTCTGGAAGAAGATACCATAGAGTATGGAAAAAGTTGTGACCTTATTAATATCAAGAGAACATCATTAACTACCAACATAGATATCTATTCTCTTATTATAAACAAATCATTATGATGGTATTAGTGGGGAACAAACAGGAGCTAAGTATCCCTGTTATGCAATTTGTAGAGTTCTAGAGAGAAGGAGAGAGTTCGGTGGATCAGTGGGTAGAGCCCAGGTCCTGGGGTTAGGAAGACCTGAGTTCGAATTTGGCCTCACACACACACACACACACACACACACTTACTAGCTGTTTGACTTCAGGCAAGTCACTTAAACTCTGTTTGCCTTAATACACTGGAGAAGGAAATGGTAAGCCATTTCAATATCTTTGCCAAGAAAAACCCATGGACAATATGATCCATATGGTGGTCACAAAGAGTTGGACACGACTGAGCAACCACAAAAAGAAGTAATGTGTCTATACATACATTCATACATATATACATATATGTATTCTATGATCTAAATATAATCTCCAAATTCTATTTTATATATATGTACACACATATGCAGGTATGTATGTAAACACACACATGCATGTATTTGGCTAAGTATGTAGAAATATCTCTATCTTGATCTATATATCTATCTTTTTTTTTAGTGTGTGCATGTTAGTGTCCATCAGAAGCTTTCAGAAAGCTAGTTGGGAAGACAAATGAGGTATAGGAAAAACGTCTGAGTCTTCTTTTCAAGGGTAGCTAGTTCTTGTACCATAAGTGCCAGAATATCCACATGACCTTTTGCAATGCCAATCATGGCAGCACACCTGAGAACTGCTATTGTGAATAATTTTAAGGGTCTAATCACATAATATAATGAACCTTCTATATTCAGAACTAAACATTGTTCAGTAAAGTGAAACATAATACTCATAGTAACATCCTTAGGCAAAATGTATCATTCAATATATATATATATACATGCATATTTATATACACACAAATATGTATGTATACATGCATGTATGCATGTGTATGCATATGCATATGTGTGTATATATGTGTGTATGTCTATCTATCTATATCTATATGTATGTATGTATTGGTTGTTTTCTTTCGTTCTTGAAGAGGATCAAAATGACATCACCATTGCTAAAGTTAAATTTCAATGTGTTCATATGAACTTGGAATGCTCTACCACAGGTCAGGCACAAATAGTTCATGTGAACATTTAGGGTGGAATTTCCAAATTTGCACATCTTGTATTTCTTTTGAGCTGCTTCAATTCTTCTTTGCTTGTAGAGCACAGCACCTTCTCTGGTTGTGGGCATGCCATGCTGAGCAGTTCTGTGCCAGTGTCTCCCATGTCACTCAATCAATTCCAAAATTCTTGACAGTATACTTGTTATCATTTCTTCTGACCACCATGTGAACTCTTGCCCTGTGTGAGTTCTTCATAAAATAATCTTTTTGGCAAGCATAAGTTTTACATTTGAACAATGTGGTCAGCCCATCAGAGTTGTTCACTCTGAAGCAGAGTTTGAATGCTTGGCAGTTTTGTTCAAGTAAGGACCTCAGCGTCTTGCACCTTATCCTGCCAGGTGATCTTCAGAATTTTCCTAGGACAATTAAAATGAAAGTGATTCAGTTTCCTGGCATGGCTCTGGTAGACTGTCCAGGTTTCACAGGCAAACAACAATGAGGTCAGCACAATGTCTCCGTAGACCTTCAGTTTGGTAGTCAGTCTAATACCTCTTTTCTCTCATACCTTTCTTGGGAACCTCCCAAACACTGAGCTAGCTCTGGCAATTCATGCATCAACCTCAATGTGTACATCCCTAGAAAGTACACTACCAAGGTAAGTGAACTTATCCACAGCATTCAAAACTTCTCCATTTGCTGTAACCAATGGTTCCATGTATAGATGGTGTTGTGGTTGCTGATGGAACACCTGTGTGTTCTTGGTGTTAATTGTTAGACTAAAATTAGCACAAACAGCAGAGAATTGAATAGACACACATACACACATATATACAAATATGTATATGTATCTGTCTCATAACACTTAGTATATCATATGGCACATACCATACATCATTGTATTCAGTAGCATTGCCCAAAATACTTGTTTACACACCCGGTCCCAGGCTCGGGTCTTCCTTAGCACAACACATCTTTAAGAGGTAGCAGAAAATACCACACCATCTATCCCTGGGTTACAGTAAGAACAACCTCTTTAATATCAAGTGTTGAAGTCCTTTTTCATCTTTTTTTTTTTGCTGCTTGGTGTCTTTTTAAAAAATTTATTTGCTTTTAGTTGATAACTTTCAGTTCCACAAGTTTTTGAGTTTCCAATTTTCTCCTCCTTCCTCTCCCCTCCCATCCCCTCAACGGCAGCATGCAATCTGATAGCCTTTTTCATCTTGACTTGAGGTTGACTTCCAAGTCCTATGGCTCTTCTTCTGTGGACTGACCACTCTGATTCTTGCCTGGATTCTCATGTAGGCAGCTCTCTGCTCCTGTTCCAGATCTCAGCTCACAGAGACTGCTCCACTCCAAGCTCCTGTGTGACAGTAGGCTCCAGGGTCTCCTGCACACAGCTTCTGACTCTGGGAAAACAAAGCTTAACAGGGCAACAACACACAACCAACATCACCATCTCAATTCACTTCCAAAGTCCAGAGGCTCTGTGTTAATAGCTCAGTTCACTTTAACGGCTCTTAAAAGAGGCTTAAGCTGAGCCTCCTGCCCATGGGCAGGTTTCTGCCTTATAGCTCTACTTGCTTTTACAGTTTGGAAACTCCTTCAGCAAGTCTCTGTTATCAAAGGGCTTCACTCTTAGAGGTCTCCTCTCTGCTCTCAGAGGTCTCCTCTCAGCTTTTTGAGGTCTCCACACTCTGCCAGTCAAGCTGCTTCTCTCTCTGAGCACTGTGTTGCTCTCTCAGCTCTTTCAATGCTGGCTCCCTTAATGTCTGCTTTCTCAACACTGCTCTCTTTATATATAGTTCTACTCAGTATCTGATTGGCTAGAGCCCACATGTATGTATATGGTTGGTTAGAGCCCACTTCCTGCTTCACCCATTTGGCAAGCTCCTCTAACCATGGGCTCCATGTGATCACATAGGTCTATTAAGGGGCAGGGAAGATCTTCAAATTCCCTTAACATTACACCTTTATATATTGATACATTTGGACAAATATACAGATAAATCTATATATTTATGTAAATATACATTTAGATATCTACATAAATATTTTGTTCTGTAAATTTGTCTAAATATATAGATATACAGCTGGATAGATCTATATCCTTATCTATCTATCTATATAAGAGAGAGGAAAATGAGTGAGGGATGGATGGAGAAGGGGAGGTAAGGGAGAGAAAAGAAAAGATGAAAGGGGAGAGACAGAGAGACACAGAAAAAAAGAGAGATAGAGCCAGAGAGACAGAGAGAGACAGACACAGAGAGAAATATCTTGAACAAACATTATAAATGGTCAGTAGTACAGAGTTGAATAGGAAGAGAAGAATGAATTGTATTGCCTTTGGGAAATTGTCCCATACTTTTTATCAACCTTAAGCTTCTCTCCAAAAGCAAAACACATCTTTTTAATACCGATATTCTTCTGATATTGCTAAGAATATAGAACAATTTCATGGAACTAAGAATTAGAATTGAAATCACTGAAAGGACAAGAGTGATATGAATTGTGGGTGAGAACAGATTGCCACATATTACAAACAAGACATGAAGGAGAAGTAAAGAATGTTACCCAAGAAGTACTCAAATCTATCTGTGATCATGTCAATTAAAAATTTCCTCCAACAATGAATAATAATAACTAGTATTGATATAGAGCCTTAATGTTTCCAAAGCACTTTACATTACCTAATAAAACTAACATTTATATCATGTTTTAAGGTTTGTAAAGAGCTTTACTGATCTTATTTTATTCTTATGACAACTCCTTGAGATAGGTTCTATTTTTCCTGTTGAGGAAACTGAGGCAGACAGAGGTTAAGTGACTAACCCAGGGTGACACAACTAAATAGGTATCTGAGGCAGGATATGAATTTGGGTCTTCCTCTCTGCAAGTTCAACATTCCACTGTTCCATAGAGGTGGAAAGGAGAGGGGAAACATAGATGATGGAATTTTATAATATTTGCCTTTGAGGTCTCTTCTAGCTCTGTGAGTTTATGACTCTGTGAATCTGTGTGAATATGTTGTGAGACACTAAAATATTCTACCAATGGGCCCTGTGAAGTTACCACATCTAGACATTTAAAAAGATACTTCCACTACTATTGCTTTGTCAAAGTGTAGGGAAAACGGTTCTTGGATCCTGAAGGAAATCCTGGGTGATTAATTCCAGTAGAATGAAAACTCTCTGAGCGCAGAAATGTAAAAAAAAAAAATTGGCTTCATATTCCTAGAACCTAGCATAGTACCTTTTACAAAGAAGATGCTAAATAAATGTTTGATAAATTTTTTGCTGTTGAACAATCTCTTGAATTTCTTATTGCCCCATGGCTCTGTCTTAACCATTCTCTGAGGTGATTCTCCAAAGGAATCATCTATGAAGGTATGTTATAAGTTTAGTTTCCTCAAAAACTGATCAGACCCAAAGCTTGACATTGTAAACTTGTCTGTCAGTCTATCTATTTTCCCAGTTCTTGTCACCACAATCCCCAAGGCTACTGGGCATCCTACAAAACAATAACTTCCTCATTTATCTTTTCTTTAAGTCCTAAAATCAGGAATTGGCTCGGCTGTTGGAAACTAACTCCTGCCAGACACAGCATGATGTAAAATTATTCTGAAAATAGGAGGAAAGGGGCACAAAAAGAAACAAATCAACAACAGCAAAATTTCCATTTGGCTCCCCAGCCCCTTGGCAGTTCTCTTCTCCATATGCCTCCTTCTCCTTTAGACATTTCCTTCTTAACCTTTAACTGGCTTTGCTATTATTAAACCTTGGATAACTGAAGCAGGCAGGGAAGGTGAGTCACCATGACTCATCAGCTGAAAATTGTCCTCTCAAAATAATAACAACTATTTCCAAATAGATATTTCCTTTTCGACACAAGGCCATCAACATCCCACATATTTGCCAGGGTTCTGGGGGATGTGAATGAGCATAGCATTTCTTTGGTTCTTTGTTGATGGAAGTGGGGTATTCTCTTACTCTGTTTGGGTCCTTTTTATAGTTTGGTGATTGTAAAGGTTTCCCAAGACCTTGAATTAGGAAATAAAAATGGAAACAGAGCCTGGTGCCATGAGAAGTGTTAGTTGACATGTATTACCAGAGGGACAGCTAATGGTGGGGGTGGGAATTCCAGATAATTTAGAGGATTGACCTGGAGATGGAGTAGGGGATAAAAGGGGAAGAATTCATTTCCTAGCTTTGTCCTGGAGACCATGAAAGAAGTTATATAAATTTCTGATGACTCACTAACCTCTATGTCTTCCTCCTGGAGCTCGGCATCTTGTGGGATAGTAGAAAGTGGCCTATAAATAGGTTTATCTGAGCTCTAGTCTAGAATCTGCCACTTATTAGTGTTAGGAAATTACTTTACTTCTATAAACCTCAGTTTTCTTATCTGTAAAAGGAGAGGTTTGTTCTAGGTGCTCTCCAAGTCACTTTTTAACTTGAATATTTTCTGAAATCATCATTGTTGTAATTATCATCATCATCGCTGAAATATGGCATCTTCGGCTTACAAAATATTTTTCTCAAAATCCTATGAAGGAAGCAGTGTGAGGGCTATTTAAACCCATTTTACAGATGAAGAAACTGAAGCTTAGACTTTCCAAAATCACATGACTAGTAAGTACCTAGTAATAAGGTGCTGGAAAAGGATATTCAATATAGCCTGAGTGGGTCACAATCAATCAATCAATCAAAAAATAATTATTAAGAACATATTATGAGCCAGGCACTGTTACAGTCTCTGGGAATATAATAAGTACAAAAAAGTGACAGATCCTGACTTCAAGGAAATTGCATTTTATCAGGGAAGATGACAAAATTATGGTATCTAGCAGGCAAGGCTTGAGATAAAAGGGGCCATTCTAGGAAGCAGAAGTAAAGAGGAAGAATCTTCCTCTTTCCTCTTCAAACCACCTATGACTCTCTTTCCTCTCACTCTCTCAGCCAAGGATCTTGTTGCATATTTTACAGAAAAAAACTGAGGCCATTAACTGTGAACTCCCCTCTTTTCCTTCTTTCTCGTGTCCTGTCACTCAGGTACCTTCTTCCACTTTCCCGTTCTTCACCACTGTCTTACATAATTAAGTGGTCTTACTCTTTTCCAAGGCTAAGCCCTTTACTTGCTCAAGTGATCCCATTTTATCCCATCTCCTCCAACAGATTACTTCCTCTATCATCCTCATTCTCTCACTTCTTTTCTTTTTTTTGTTTATCATTTATTTTTAACATTATGTTCTTTTAAATTTTGAGTTCTATATTCTTTACTTTTGAGCATTCTTCCTCACCCACTGAGAAGGCAAATAATATATCAATTATACATATGAAATCATGCAAAACTTATTTCCTTATTAACCATATTACAAAAAGCAAGAGAATAATAAAGAAAATGAGTAAATTATGCTTCCATTTACACTCAGAATTCATCAATTCTCTCTATGAATGTGGATGGCGTTTTTCATCATGAGATCAGAGTAGCCAAGTCTTTCACAGTTGATCATCATTACAGCATTGCTGTTATTGTTCACAATGACCTCCTGGTTCTCACTTCAGTTCCAGATTGTTCTCCAAAATGGTTGGACAAGTTCACAACTGTACAATAGTTCATTAATGTACCTATTTTTCCTTATCCGTCCCTGCATTTGTCATTTCTGATAGATGTGAGGTGGCATCTCAGATTTATTTTTAATTTGCATTTCTCTAATTAATATTTGAAGCATTTTTTATATGACTATAGGTAACTTTGATTTCTTCTTCTGAAAACTGCCTATTCATATCCTTTGACCATTTATCAATTGGGTAATGGCTCTTATTTTAATAACTTTGACTCAGTTCCCTATATATTTGAGAAATGAGGTCTCTATCAGAGAAACTTGCTGTAAAATTTTTTGATATTACTTCATTGTCTATGGTTGCTTTTGCAAAACATAGTTTCCCTAATTATCTTTTTCAATTAGGTCTATTTTTGCTTTTGCTTTGTCTGAGATAATGATAGCCACCCCTGTCCACTTCACTTCAGCTGAAACATAATAGATACTCTATTCCAGGCCTTCATTTCATCTCTGGGCATATCTTTCTGTCCCAAGTGTATCTCTTGAACACAACATATTGGATTCTGGCCTCCAATCCAGTCTGTTATTTGATTCTCCTATTGAATTCATCCCATTCACATTCACAGTTATGATCACTAATTGTACATTTCCCTCCATCCCATTTTCTTCTATCCTTCTCTTTTTTATCCTGCCCCTCCTGAAAAGTCTGTCTTGCTTCTAACCACAGCCACCCTCAATCCACCCTCTCTTTTATCACTGCCTCTTTCTCCCACATCTCGTCTCCTTTTCTCTTCCTTTTTCCCTGTTGGGTAAGATAAATTTCTATACCCAACTGAGCATTTGTATATATATTCTTTCCCCTTTGAACCAATCCTGATATGAATGAGGTTCAAGCATTGCCCACTAAACTCCCATTTTCCCCATCCAATATAAAAGCTCTTCTTTTATGGGAGAAAATTTGTCCCATCTATCTCTCCCTTCCCCTGCCCTTCCAGTGTATCCCACTTTCTCATTGCTACATTTTTTATTTTGCTTTTTTTTTTGGAGGGGGGAAGGCAGGGCAGTTGATGTTAAGTGACTTGCCCAAGATCACATGGCTAGTAAGAGTTAAGTGTCTGAGGCCAGATTTGAGCTCAGGTCCTCCTGATTCCAGGGCCAGTGTTCTATTCACTGCACCATCTAGCCACTCCCCTACATTCCTCTTTTGGAGATCATCCCAACATAATCAACTAAGTCCAAGTCCTCTGTCTGCGCATGCAGGTTACTTCTAACTATCCCAATAATGATAAAGTTCTTAGGAGTTAAAAGTATCCTTTTCCCATATAGGAAAATAGACAGTTTAATTCCATTGAGTACCTTATGATTACTCTTTCCTGTTTACCTTTTTATGCTTCTTTTAAGTCTTCTGTTCAAATGTCAGATTTTCTATTCAGCTCTGATCTTTTCATTAGAAATATTTAAAAGTCCTCCATTGCATTAGATGTCCATTTTTCCCTAATGTAGAATTATACTGTTTTTTCCCACTTAAAAGTATTTTATTTTTTTTATAACTTTCTTTTTTTTAAATTTCTTTTTAAAAATTTTTTTGCTTTCTTTTTTGGAGGGAGGAGGGTAGGGGTTAAGTGACTTGCCCAAGGTCACATGACTAGTTTTTGTGTTAAATGTCTGAGGCTGGAACTGAACTCAGGTCCTCCGGACTCCAGGACCAGTGCTCTCTATTCACTGTGCCACCTAGCCCCCCCAAAAGTATTTTATTTTTTCCAATTATGCATACAGATAATTTTCAACATTCACTTTTATAAGATTTTGCTTTCCAAACTTTTCTCCTTCTCTCCTTCTGCATGTCCCTCCCTCCCCCTATCCCTCCCCAAGACAGCAAGCAATCTGATATAGGTTATTCATTATACTCAGTTTCGCTGGGCAGATTATTGATGGCTATAAGCCTAGAACCTTTTCCTTTTGTAATATCATAATTTTAAGTTTCCCATTCTTTTATAATGGTAGCTGCTAAATCTTGAGTGATCCTTACTCTTGCTCCTCAGTACTCATATTCTTTCTTTCTGGCTCCTTGTGGTACTTTTTTCCTTGACTTGGGAGCTCTGAAATTTGACTATAACATTCTTGGGAATGTTCATTTTGTTGTTGTTGTTTTTTCAGGAGGTATTTGGTAAATCTTTTCAATTTCTATTTTGTACTTTATTTCTAAGACATCTGGGCAGTTTTCATTTTTCTTTTTTTCCTTTTTAAAAATATGTTATTTAGGCAATTTTTTAATTGTTGTTTATCACTTTAAGGTAATTAATTGATTCTTAAATTATCATACTTAAATCTTTTTTTCCCAAGCCAGTTATTTTTTCCTATGAGATACTTCACATTTTCTTTTAATTTTTTTAACTTTTTGATTTTGTTTTATTATTTATAATGTCTCATGGATTCATTAACTTCCATTTGGCCAATTCCAATTTAAAAGGAATAATTTTCTTCAATAAGAGTTTATACCTCTCCCCAAGCTATTACTTTTTCATATTTATATACCTAATTCTTTCTTCTTTTCCTATTTTTCCCTCTACTGCTCTCATTCATTATTAAATATATATATATATATATATATATATATATATATATATATTTAGCTCTTTTTATAACTCTTGATTATGTCTTCTAGGCATTCTTGTTACATTATGTGCAAGCTACATTTTTCTCTGAGGGGTAGAATTGTGGAACTTGTAGAATTTTTTGAGGGGTCATTCTTTTCTTCTGAGTTTGTGTCTTGAGCTTCCCTGTTGCCATGTTGTTGTTCAGTCATTCAGTTCTGTCCAACTCCTGGTGATCTCATTGGCTTTGATGACTGGCCACGTATGAGATTTCTGACAAGACCAGAACCTGTGAATTTTTGTATTGCCCTGATGATAATTTCATTCTTAAAAATACAAGTGAAACAATATTTGTTATTCAGATGTTCAGTTGTGTCCAACTCTTTGTGACCCCATAAAACATAGCACACCAGGCCCTTGTATTCTATACTATCTCCTGAAGTCTGTCGAGGTTTATATTCATGACACTATCTATTCCTTTCATTCTCTGCTATCCTCTTCTCTTTTTGCCTTCAACCTTTCCTAACATCAGGGTCTTTTACAATGAGTCTCATTTTCTCATTATTTGGCCAAAGTATTTAAGCTTCAGTATTTGTCCTTCCAATGAGTAATGTGAATTATTTTTTTTTAAGTATTGACTGATTTGATCTCCTTACTGTCCAAGGGACTCTGAAAAGTCTTCTCTAGGATCCCAATTCAGAAGCATAGATTCTGAACTTTCCTCCCACTCTCACAGCCATATATTACTACTAGGAAAACCATAGTTTTGATTATATGGACCTTTGTTGGCAAGGTGATGTCTCTGCTTTTTAGTATGCTGTTCAGATTTGCCAGAGCTATCCTTCCAAGGAGCAAGCATCTTTTAATTTCGTGGCTGCAGTCTCCATTTACAATGATCTTTGAACCCAAGAGTGAACCCATTTATTCTCCTTCTGTTTGCCAGGAAGTGATGGGGGACTAGGTTTTTTTTTTTTAATGTTAAGCTTCAAGTCAGCTTTGACAGTCTCCTCTTTCACCTTCATCAAGAGGCTTCTTAATTCTTCACTTTTTGTCACCAGAATGGTATCATTTGCCTATCTGAGATTTTTGATATTTCTCTTGGCAACCTTAATTGTAACTTTTGGTTCACCTTGCCTGGCATTTTGCATGATGTACTCTGCATATGAGTTAAATAAAAAAGTGACAATATTCAGCCTTTTTGTACTTCTTTCCCAATCTTAAATCAATCAGTTGTCCCATGTTCAGCTCTAAATGTTGCTTCTTGACATTCATATGGCTTCCTCAGCAGACAAGTAAGATGATCTGGTATTCCCATCTCTTTGAGGACTTGCTACATTTTGTTGTGATTCACATTGTCAAAAGCCTTCGTGTAGTAAATGAAAAAAAGTGGATGTTTTTCTGGAATTCCTTTGCTTTCTCCATAATCCAAGGATTGTTGACAATTTGATTTCTACTTCCTTTGCCATTAGGAAAACCAGATTGTAATCCTGTAGTTCTTGGCTTATATACTGCTGAACCCTAGTTTGCAGAATCTTAAGAATAACCTTTTTGGTGTGTGAGATAAGCAAAATTGTTTGGCAATTTCAGTATTCCTTGGCATTGCCTTTCTTTATGATTGGGACATAAACTGATCTTTTCCAAACCAATGGTGATTATTAAGTTTTCTAAACTTGCTAATATATTGCACATGGTATTTTTAATGGCATCATCTTTTAGGATTTTAAATAGTTCAGCTGGAATTCCATCACGTCCACTAGCCTTTTTCTTAGCAATGCTTGCTACACTTGACTTCGTTCTCCAGGATGTCTGGCTCTAGATCAGTGACCACACTGTTGTAATTAATGTTGATGTCCAAGCTACATTTTTCTATGAGGTTTTACTTGTACATTTTTATGAAGGGTCATTCTTTTCTTCTGAGTTTGTGTCTTTAACTTCCCTGTTGCCATAATAGTTCTTTCTTCTTTTTTTTTTAGTTTGCTTATTCTTCCAGCCTACTTCTTGACTTTAGACTTTATGTTAATGTTGGGCCCAGAACACTTCTAAGAGGGAGAGGAGTGAACATCTGACCTTCACTTCTGTACTTTTTATGTCCTTCTGCTGCTTTTACAGCTCAGTTGGGGGGCCCATAAACTTTCAGTGGTCCCAAAGTGGTATGATCTGCTGGGATGATCTGTTCATCACTCTCCTGGTCTTAGTTCTGCAAGTTTCTGACCTAGGTTTGAGTCTGTTGACTTGTCCTTGGTTGGAATTTTCAGCAGACTGGTGCTAGAGTCAGCCAGGTTCTTTTGGTTCAGAACAACAGAACTGTTAGTTCCTCTTTGGTCTGAGATGCTGACGTGTAACTATTCTTTGCATCCAGAATTTATTCCTTGCTCAGTACACTGATGGCACTAATGCTCATGACCATTTTTTCTTCATCTTGTGTCTGTGACCTCAAACTGGGTACTGAGTAACAGAATTACCAAATAGTACCCATTCCTATACCCAGCATTTGTCCAGGGATCCCTGGAATTTCCTTCTGCTTTGATCTTATTGCCTTGTACCCTGTCTTGACCCTCTTTCAACCTCTGGACACTGAAATGCTCTGTGCCATGGTGATCTTGGACAGACTCTGTAAGGTCTAGAATTCCTTTGGCTAGGGAATCCTATACCTCCCCCATAACTGTGAGGTATTCTTTTTATACCAAAGGAAGAAGCCAAGTATCTCCAGATTGTTTATAGGTAATAGTTTAATCAATCATTATGAATATTTACAAAATGGAGCAATCTTTGATCTGGGATGCTGACCAGACAGTTTAGTGGATTCCTGCTAAGAATCCCCAAAATCCCTGTGGTAATTATTGAATACAGGAAAAGGTAGGAGGATCTAGGGAGTGTATTACTACTGATTGGTGGATATTTTTGGTTTTCCGCTTAGTAATAAGTTTGGGAGTTAAGTCAATGTTATATTAAAATACAAGTTTGTGTATTGATCATGTACTGGTCACATATGGTCACAATATTCTTGTTTTGGCTTTTATAGATCATATTATTATTGTCTTATTACTAAGTATCTAATATATAATTCAATATCTAAGTTATGATTCTAAAAAAAGTTACTATGTTTAGGCTTCCACCTTTCAGAGTTTAAATTTTTATGACTCTTTCACTTACTAGTATAATTTATAGCTTTTTCCCCAATTGGGACCCCACAGACCCCATTCCCAGTACTGGGAGCTCTCTATCTTCCTAAACCATTCCAGTCTGGAAAAACAACTTAACATGATTTTTTTCTTGTCTTTCCTAATCAGAATTTGACTTAGTGTAATTTCTAGATCTTTATTGAAGAGGTCTAGTTAGTGATCAAGACTGCAATGCTTCTTCTCATTCTGTCATCTTGATTCTACCTTCCTGAAGTGGTTTTCCAAATCCTTTTCATTTTTCTTCTCATTCTATTTTGATCCTTGAAGGTCTTTGGGATGGCTTTGCCTAGGTAAATATCTTATTAAGCTTTCTAAAAATTAATTTTACCCTTAACTTCTTCTTTTTGTTATACGAGATGATACTCTTCATAATTTTCCATTATCGTTCTTTGTAAGATTTACAAATGAGTTTCTATTTTTATGCAGTGTGTTGCCTTTGGCAGTCACTTCTTTCTATTTGGCAAGTAAGTCAGATGCTTGCTCTCTGAGATACTTTCTGGCCTCTTTTGGTCTCTTTGTTATAGTAATTAATTTAAGTGGTTAAACTGTTGGGTGAAATTAATAGAGTCAGTGTTGATATCATTTCTATTATCCATTTCTCATTTTTGGTTTTCAATTAGATGTTTAAATAATTAAGGGTTTCACTTGTACACTATTATTTTTTTCTCATTTTCTAATTATTCTTTATATTGCTGTCTACTGATTCTCATTTTAGCTTGGAGAAGTTAATGACTGACTTTATATATCCAAATCAGTAATTGATAGCAACTTTTCTTTTAAAATATAATCTATTTAATTCTTTACAGTTAGTCAACAAGTATTTCTTAAGTGCCTACCATGAACTAAGCTAACTGCAATTAACTGGGGTTAGTTACAAAGAAAAGCAAAACATAGGCCCTACTCTGAAAGAGCTTGCAGTCTAGTGAGAGAGGCAACATTTAGACAAATGTGTACAATTAAGATATATACAGACAAAATTGGAAATAAAAGAGGGAACTATTGGCATTAAGGGAGATGAAGAAACGCTTCTCATATAAGGTAGCATTTGAGCTAGGATTAGAAGGAGGCAAGGGAAGCCAGGAAGCAGAGGTGAAGAGGAAGTGAATTCCAAGCATGAGCAGCAGGCATTGTATGAAAATGCCCAAATTTCTTATGCCAAAGAACAACAAAGAGGCCAGTTACTGAATAGCTGAGTATAGAAGAGGCAAGAAGATGTATGAAGACTAGAAAGGTAGAAGAAAGCCAGGTTATAAAGAGGTATGGATGCCAAAAAGATAGCTTTCTCTATGATCTTAGAGATGATAGACACCCACTGGAATTTATTAGGTATGATGACAGTGTCAGATACTCTTCCAGAAGATCAATTTGACAGCTGAATGAAAGATGGGAGTAGGAGAAGAGTAGAATCAGAGAGGCCAACCAGAAGGGTACAATCCAACAATTAGGAGAAGATGACCTGCATCAGTGTGGTAGCAGTGGTAGAGGAGAGAAGGGTAGCATATAGGAGAGATATCATGAAGATATGGCAGCAGGTGGCATAAGGTGAGTGAGAGAGACTGAATAGTTGAGCCTGGTTCTGAGTCTGAGTGGGTAGGAAGATGGCAGTGTCCTTGATAGTAACAGGGAATTTATGAAGAGGAGGGGAGGACTTGGCAGAAGGATAATAAATTCAGTTTTGGACTTGTTGAGTTTAAAATGCCTATGGGGATATCCATTTCAGGATTTTTCCATAGGCAGTTGGAGATATGATTTTGGAGTTTAGGGAAGAAGTAAGGGCTGACTAACTGGATCTGCGACTCATTTACATAGACAAAAATTGAATCCATGGGAACTGATGAGATCTGCAAGTGAGACAGTATAGAGGGAGAAAGGAAGAGGACCCAGGACAGAGCAGTGGGAGAATGTCTATTGTTAGTGGCTAGGACCTTGAAGTCAAAGATCACTGAAGAGTAGTCAGACAGATGTGGTGAGGACAGCCTTTAAGACCCCCAGAGTCATTTTATGCCTCAGTGAGGCATCAGATTAGGGCTTTGTGGTGTTGACATATAAATTACATACATTAATTATAATTGAAATTTGTATATTATGTAAAGTGTATCAGAGACTCACTAATTTCCAAAACCCTTTTGTGCTGTCTTTGTGTATTTTTAGAGTGGTTTTGCATTCTGCTTTTGAATTAACAGCATTCATACCTATGTTCAAATTCCTTTTCATTCCTTTGCTGGAGAAGAATGATTGGAAGAGAGAAGTAAAATTAGATAATAAGAATTTAGATAACCCTCTAAAAAAACCTCATCATAGAATCAAGGAGTTTTCTGATTGTTTGAAACTGAATCTGGGATTATATGACACTTAAATAAACTCTGCCTAGCATGTCTAGGTGGAAGACCTCCTTAATGTATATGTAGGGAGAACTGCTCTGGGTCAGAAGATATTAATTCATTTGAGGGCCATTGAGAAGCCTGGTGGCTCCTTGGCTAGAGGGCATCATTAGCCAAGCTAATCCTGGGAGACTATGGCTAACTTTACTTAGATGTTAAGTATCATTCATTTTGGATCTAAGCATTTTTCTTTTATAAACCCTTCTAATTGCCTTACATTCTTGTATTAATTCTTTACTGGTACATTCTCTTTTCCTTTGTAAATAAACTTAAATTAAACTTTTAATAACCTTACAAATAATTTTTTAAAAATAATTTGGAGTGGGAGAAGATAGGGCATAGAAAGAAAAGTGGAAATGAATGCTAAATTCTGAAGTCCAGTTACCATACAGACATCAGTAGGGGGACACAGATAACTAAGGATCATTTCTAACATGTCTCAGAGGTCAAATCAGGCTCAAGGGGCCAAGAAGAGGCTGGAGACTCATTAGAGGCTGGAGCTCTAGAAAGACTGAGAAGTTGATGACAGAGGCCCAGAGTGATGGTTCATGCCTGTAACCCACTGCTACTAGGGAGTCTGAGTCTGGCTGATCTCTTGAGAACAGGTCTTCTGAGCTGCAATGGACTATGCTGATTAGATGTCTGAACAAATTTGGGCATTAATATGGTGAGTTTCTGGGAATGGGGGGGGAGGTATGGATCTGGTTGCCCAAAGAGGGGTGAACTGGTTCATTTTGGAAATGAAGTATGTCAAAACTCCTAGATGTGTAGCCTGGTTAGATATGGGGAACCAATGAAACAGATGGAGAGGGGGAGGAGATGGGAAGAAAGAAGAAGGAGGAAGAAAAAGAGGATGAAGAGGAGAAAAAAGAGAAAGAAGAGGGAGAAGAGGAGGAAGAAGGGTAAGAAGAGGAAGAGGAGAAGGAAGAGGAAGATGACGAGGAGAAGGAAGAGGACAAGGAGAAGGAAGAGAAGAATAAGGAGGAGGAGAAAGAAGAAGAAGAGGAAGAGGAGGAGGAGGAGAACAAGAAGATGAAGAAGAAACATAGCAGAAGAATGAAATACGCTTTTTAATATTTCTAGTACCATTGATTTAACTGGGAATCATTCCACCACTGCAGGTGGTGATTCCCACACCTGTGTAGTTGGTTTTCATAAGTCATTAAAGCCAAAAAATTTATCATGGTATAGCCAGCCTTCTGGTAAAGGGTCTCTCCATACTCAGTTTGATCTGTTGATATTTGTTCTGGTCCCATACTTGAAGGCTTTCCAACTTGCAAAGGATTGATGGAATTTGTGCTCCACTGGCCTGGCCTTTAAGTACCTACCTATGGTCACATGCAGGCCACTTTTAACCATAATCTTGTATTGGAATAATGCTTAGTGAAAGCAAAAGGAAAATAATACTAAATTGTTCACAGCATGAAATATGGATGAAATGAACAGAGCATAGCATGCCCAATCTGTTCATTTTAAAGGTGCCTTATGAACAAAGGAGACTTGAAGTAGCTCAAAAGAAACATGAGATGTGCAAATTTAGAGAATCCACTTCAAATGTTCATATGGACTATTTGTGCCTGACCTGTGTTAGAGCATTCCAAGCTGATTTTGGTCTGCTAAGTCACAGTTGGATGCACTATAACTTGACTCCAACCTAGTGATGCCAATTTAGTCCTCTTCCAGAGTGGAGGACAACAACCAATGTTGAACGCAGATGCTGATCAGACAGGTGGCCAAGATGCTTGGGATGATTACTCCATAGTCTAATTTGTCTTCCATCATCACGGTCTTACGTATAGATAGCCAGGCTTTTGCCGTGCAAAGTCAAATGGGGATTGATAGAATGGACGTGCAAAGTTAATACAGATAAATAACACAGCAATACTACTAGCTATTAGAAAGAACTGCCTTCCATTACCTTGAGTTGTTTGAAACTTTAAAGATTTCTCACTTTATAAAATTTTTCACTTTAACTTTAGTACAGTCAGTTCTTGGAGAAGGAATAACTGATTTACAAATGTAACTTACACTAATATTTGTGATTCTGTGAAAATGTGACTAGTTTTAACAAAAATGTCCTATTCTTTGTTGTGGCATAAGGGGGCGCTGTTGGCTAAAAAAGAGGGTGATAACCCATTAATTCAACATGTTTATTGCTTGGACTACATCTCAGTTCTGAAAGAATGACTTTATCATAAAAGGTTATAAATTTACAGACAACTTCATGGTTTTAAAAAAAATTCTTGTTGCCACATACCTAGAGGAAGTTAAGTTCAATCAATTTAAACATTCTATAAGCAACCTACAGGAGCTTCTTAAGTCCTTTGTGCTTTTCTTTTCAAAGAAAATTCATGATCTCATGTTCGTTGATCGATTTCAAAGTCAATGAATTTTGTAGGTGTTGAGATGGAAGGGAGATTGCTCTTTGAAAGGCATCTTTTGATTTTCATTTTCAACTTTTGGTTTTTTCCTCAGTTTATCCAAGGTAGAAGCTTATTTATTTCATATAGTACTTTGTAGAAATAGTAAAATATGTACAGAAACAGCTGTAGTGTTTTTGGTTTATTTTATTCCTTACAGCATTTCTTATTAACCTCCTTTCCCACAACAATGGAAGTGGTAAATTTCTCTTCTTTAAATTTTGTTTTCTTTTCACCACTGGCTCCTCACTTCCATGTAGTCTGCCTTTTCCTTCTACTATTCCATTTGTAACCACACTCTTGAAGAACGCCAGTGACCTGCTTGTTGCCAAAATCCAATGTTGTGGGTTTCTTTTTCATTTTGTCCTGCATCCTTGGACTTTTGGTTATCAACTGCCCCTCCCCGCTCCACTTTCTGCAAACTCTTACTTGAATTCCTTGACAGGGAACTATGTTGATTCTCCTCTTATGTATCCGACCAATCCTCAATTTCCTTCTCTTCCTGAGAGGTCTTGCTTCTTCCCTCATAGTTTTATTGATGCCAGTTTTACAGTGCCTGAGGACTGTACTCTCAGACACGAAGCCTACTAGCTTAACGTAGGGCCAATTTTCAGCAGTAGGTGATTCTACATACTATCAACTGACATGACACCAGCTTTTTTCCTGATGCCAACAGAATGATCCAGAAGAGCAGAATCTCTACGAGAGATCTCTGCTGTTCTGATAAACACAGAGTTGGGAAACCAATCCTTGAAGTCAGATCTGAATGGGAAGCTTAAAGAAAACCGTATCGGTTCACACAAACAGTTGATGGGGAAGACTCTCAGTACTGAGGGTGAGGAGGCCCAACCTTCATAGTCATTTATATTTCTCTCTCATGGAATCCACCAACAATTTTTAATGATATTTTGTTTTGTGTGGACAGTGGCAAGTGATTAGCCCTAGGTCATAGCTATTGTTGGTTTTTACTGCTTTGATACTGAGGAGTGAGTCACATTCTTCCAATTGTATGATTCTCATTACTACTATTACCTTGTTTTTCCTGTGCATTCATATTTTATCTGTCCTGCTTTTATCCCTAGTGTGTCTTTGTGTAGAGGAAGCCAACATAGGGTCATGAAAAGAAAGATGGCTTTCAACTCTGGAAAAGGGGTGGCAATGGAAGAGCTAGGTGGCAATGATAGAACACTGACCCTGAAATCAGAAGGACTTGAGTTTAAACCTGGTCTCAGACACTTACTAACTGTGTGAGCCTGGGCAAGTTACCTCAGTCTCTTCACCTGTAAAATGAAATGGAGAAGGAAATGAGATTCCACTCTGGTATCTTTGCCAGGAAAACCCCAAATCGAGTCATGAAGTCAGACATGACTAATCAACTAAACAACAACAACAAAAGATTCTGCAAGATGGATTCAAATTCAACTTCTGACCCTTACTAGCTGTGTAACTCTGGGTAAACTCCTTCACCTCTCTGTGCCTCAATGGGCTGATTTGTAAAATTGGGATCATAATACTTGCAGTACCAAAGGGCACCTAGGTGCCATAGTAGATAGAGTATCAGGCCTGAAGTCAGGAAGACTCATCTTCCTGAGTTCAAATCTAGCCTCAGACGCTTACAAGCTCTGTGACCCTGTTTACCTTGGGTTCCTCATCTCTCTCTTTCCAGTTTCTTTTCTTCTAATATCCCGCATATCATGGCTAGAAGACTTTTAAAAATACTATTTTCATAATTGTATACCCCTCTTTAAAAACCTTCAGTGATTCCCTACTATCTGTCAAATGGAGTACAATACCCATTCCTCATTTAGTTATTCAAAACTCTATATAATCTTGCCCCAAACTGCCCTTATGGGGGTGATTAATTTAATGAGTCCAGCCAACTTGAAGAGATTACAGGGCATGGGCCTTCATGGCAAAGGCATTTCCTATGGAGACATACATTTGCCTTTGTTCCTTGCTGACAGGACAAAGGAAATTCTTTTTGGCTTAAGACCACCAGAAAACACATATTTCCAATGGTTTTAGGAACTGAGACACCACTCCTTTATCTGTCTCCAGGTGGGTCTGCTCACATGCAGATACATCCACATACAAGTATTAAAGGGTCGTGGCATTAGGAAGGTTGAGAACCACTGATTAAGAGTTTCAATGGAGGCATAAGTCAAAGAGGTTTGGAAACTTACCCTCTTGGAGTCAGACCTCTAAGCCTGGAACCTGCCCTGGGTAAGCTCTGAGTCTTTGGGAGGAGTGGGTGAGGTTGGGTCATAGTCCATACTACTTTCAAAAATTCATCTAGCACTATTTGCATACCTATGACCTCTGAACTAGTCAAATTTGGTTATATACCACCATTCCTTGCACATGACTTAGTCTTTCTCATCTATTTGCTTTTTCTTATGCCTTTTTATCTTGCTGGAATACATTTCAACACATCAAAATCATTTCCATTCTTCAAGGCCAAGCTCAAAGCCTATCTGCTCTGTGAAGTCTTCCCTGATTAGCTCAGCCAGAAGTGACTTCTCTCTGTGGACTTCTTTAGCATTTTAGCTACAGAGCTGCTAATATATTTCAGAAGTATAAGTAATAATAAGAGTTAACATTTCTATAGCTCTTACTACGTGCCAGGCACTGTGTTAAATGCTTTAGAATTATTATCTCATTGATCTTTACAACAACCCTGAGAGGTAGGCACTATTATCTCCATTTTACAGATGAGGCAACTGAGGCAAACAGAGAGCAAGTAAATAAACTTAGTTACTTGATAGTATAGCGACTTACTATTTAAATAAGCCTTGTGGATTCATTTAAAAATGCCACCGAATTGGCTTTTGTGGGCTTGATTGGAGGAGTTGTAGGTTTTTTTTTTCATGGTTTGTTATATTTTTACCATCCTGCACTGTTTTCCCAGTCTGTGTCATTCTTCTCACACACTTAGATAAAAACATGAAAATAAAGGAATGAATCTTTTCTCCTGGTAGACTTTCAGGCATCATTCACCAGGTAGGAGGAGATATTTGGGGGAGCATCAGACCTGCTCAGCACTCCTGAAAAATATTGCAGTTTCCTTCTTTGCTATACCCGGAGTCAAGAAAACACAGATTCCAATCCCATTTTAGACATTTGGAGATGGTTAGATAGCAGGCAAGGGATTCAGCATTTATATAGACCTACTATGTGCCAGGCAATTGTGCTCAGCACTTTATAAATGTCATCTCATTTGATCCTCACAAAAAAGTCTGCAAAGTAAATTTTATCATCCCCATTTTACAGATGAGGGAACTGAAGGCAACAGAGGTTGAATGGCTTGCTTTAGGTCACATAGCTGGTGAGTAGCTGAGGTCACATTTGAACTTGTGTCTTCATAACTCCAGGTCTGGTACTCTATCCACTGAGCCACATTTTACTAACTGCCTCAATTTACTACTATGTATGACCCTGGGTGAATCATTTAAGTTCCTGGTACCTCTGTATCATCATCTGTACAGTGAAGGGACTGTATTGGATACTTCTTAGTTGTCTTAGAGCTCTAAATTTATGATCCTATGATCCTGTTAACAAGCTTTGATCTTCAGAATTATTTGGCCTTCTGGATAAAATGCGAACCAGGTGGGACCAATCAGTCCCATTGTTGGTTTAAAGCCTCAGTAATCTTTTTTTTTGTAGTAGCCCTTGGATCCCTGACCTTTCTTAAAGCAGATCTAACCCCTTGGGCTAAGTTACGACTAATTAGTTTACCAGGTTGAGTGAATTGGGTCAGCTTTGACTTTATTGCATTTGGTGTTTTGTTGAAGACCATATTTCAAGGAACAGAAAATTTCAATAATGTAAAAGCTAGCTCTGGTAGTTTCCCCTCAGAACCGTCTCTTTGGGAGACTTTGGTTTAATTAATTTTATATTTTGAGCATTTGTTCTACTACCCAATTAAAAATAATCTATGGTAGAATACTGTTAAATCATGGTTCATATTTAAACTTGCATTTGTTTCAGTTGTCTGATTCTTTGTGACCCCATCTGGGTTTTTTTTGGCAAAGATACTGGAATGGCTTGTCCTTTTCTTCTCCAGGCCATTTTATGTATAAGGAAATTGAGGCAAACAGGGTTAAGTGACTTGTCTGGGGTCATGCAGTAAGTGTCTGAGGCCAGATTTGAACTCATGGAGGTGTGTCTTCCTCACTCCAGGCCTAGTTCTCTATCCACCATGTCACGTAGCTGCTTCTGCAGGGCAAATAATTTTCCTGCAATATAGCAATGCCATATTGTGCCACAAACACTAGATGCTTACTGTATGTAGAGCACTGTACTAGGAACTAGGGGAAATCTCTGTCCTCGTGTTTCATATAATTTCATATAACATTGAAAAGCACATGGGATTGTACATAATAATTATGTACCTCCTGCAGAAGTATATAATCCAATTTCTCTGCTTGCAATCTGTGCAGCCTTAAGCAAATTGTTCAACCTATCAAGGCCTCAGTTTTTCCATCTGTAAAATGAATGGATTAGATTAGACAATTTATAAGGTCCCCCACAGCTCTAAAGGTATATTGTTTTGGTCCAAGGTCAGTTTTTAGCACAATGCCTTGAACATAATAATACTAATAATTATATATTAATATTAAGTTAATACCAAAATTAAAAAAGTATACTTACATGGTGCTTTAAGGTTTACAAAGTGCTTTTGTACAATAATGATTCTGTGACATAGTACAAATTAGAACAATTGTCATTTTACAGGGGAGAAACTGAGGCTTAGATGAAGGCACTTATCCTGTACCACACAGACAGTAAACATCAGGGCCCAGATTTGAACCCAATTATCTCCTGACTTGATGAGTAAATGAACAAATGAACGACTGGTGAGGTCTTATAAAGTGGCTTTTAGTTCTGGTTTATATTGTTTTGACAGTTGAATTACAAGTAACAAAATGGTCCCGCAATATCATGTCTTGCTTATGTGGCTTAGTTCATTCTGTATTATCACTTTTGGGAATTTAGTCTCATTCATTTTTTTTTTCTCTCCTTACTGCCACATATAGCTAAGCAGATACCGCTAAAGTGATGCTAAGCATTCATATAAATGATCCAACTGTTCCAACTATCTACTTAAAACATTCACATTGGGAAACAAATTTATCTCTCCCTTTTCAAGGTTCATCCCTTCAACTCATTTTTTTGGCTTGAATGTGCACCAAACCTTATCATATAGTTCCTCTTGCAAATGGAAAGCATATAGTCTCTTCCTTGAACCTACTGAGATGTCCCTTGGTCTGAATTTGTAAGGGCTGAAACTGTGTTGAGGGTTCAGCATTTCTATTCAGCATTGTGTTGACAGAGTGAATTCAGAATGGAGAAGTTGGAAAGAAAATATGTTTGCCTGGTCTGAGCCTCTTGGGCCTTCCAGGCATGTAAGCCCTTCATTTTGCTGGGCCATTTCCAGGCACCCTGATCTGTATCTGGCCGCTGGACCCAGACAGCTCCAGAGGAGAAAGTGAGGCTGGTGACTTTGCACAGCCCTACCTCACTTAAATCCAATCCACTTGTAAGTCATGACATCACCCCCCTGATGTCATGGGCCTCTTCAAGAATCAAGGACACACTACAAAAACAGCAACAAGCCCTTTATTTCAGAACTCATAAATGTAGAATTAGCCATGTAAGAAACAGATAATTTGCCAGGTGCTCTGTTCAATACTCCATTGGATTTGCTAGTTCATTGATTTGAGAGTTCCCTAAAATGAACTTGTACATGTCCTCCAAAAGTTTGCCATAGATTTTAGATAGATGGGGGAGTAAGCATATCAGTTGTTAGTTATTAGTGTTTTCTTGGTCACTTTTTTCATACCTTTGTTATCTTGTCTTGTTTCATATTCTATGCATATCACTCAATACCAACTCTATTGCCACCAGCATTGATATCTTTTATATGCATTTCGCCTAATCTGGCTGCTATGTTTTTACTTTGACCTTTTTAATACTATTTCTAACCACTCTCTAAATGTATCAAGGAAGTATGGTGGTTTTAATATCCTTGATTAAAAAAAATTGTTAAAATGTCTTTCAGTTCTCCATTTTTCTTCTGCTTTTAATCCTTCCATTTTCATGATTGACCTACCCTTGTGATAACTCTAATTACTTACATAACTTGCCAAGAGTTGTTTAAATTACTTTTACCCTCTATGACTTCTTTTTGCTTTATGAGATGAAGTTGTTTATAATCCTCCATCGTCCTTCATAATATTTTTACGAGTGAATTAATATTCTAACCAGGTATTGCCTTTGACAGTCATCTTTCTTCATTTGGCGAGTTAGTTATGTGTTTGTTGACTAAAGTACTTTCTGGGCTATTTTGGTCTTCTTGTTATGACAATTAATTTACATTGGTTAGCAACCTCTCTTCCTTTGAAGTTCACAATATAGAAAATTTCCCTCCAATCTTGATTGTGGTGATGGTTGTTCATGTGCCTCCAGGACATTCTCTCTCCTTTCTCAAGCTGTTCAGTACCTGACTCACTGTCCTTCTCTCCTCTCCAATTCCTGATCCTATATTAGGGGACTTCAACATGATGCTTCTTCAAGATCTCTAATCTCCCAATTCTTCAGTGTCCTCAAATCTCATTATTTACTAGATTTTGTCATGGTCTCCAGAACCTCACCATCCTGCAAGGGCATTCCTAACATCCAACTGGGGTCCTCTCTACTAATTGGAGAAAGTGGAAGGCAGACACTGAAAAGCTCCTCCCAGATCTTTCATTTAAAAAGGTTGTCTAGGTCAACCTTCCCATAATTTCCCACCCAGCTGCACTCCTCTGAACATCTTCACCTCTCCCTCCATCCCTCACTTTTCAGCTTCTTTTCATGTGTTGCCTTTTTTCATTAGATGGTGAGCTTCTTAAAGGGAGGGGCTGCCTTTTGCTTGTTTTTGTATACCCAGACCTTAGCACAGTGCCTGGCACATAATGGGCAATTAATAAATGTTTATTGACTCAATGACTGAATCCTTAACTTCACTTCCACTATACATAAGGATTGATGCACACAGGATCTCATAATTATCCACAAATATTCCATTTCCTTAATTAAACTGTGACCTCCTTACTATTAAACTATGACCATGACCTGCTATTATTCAGAACCCCCCTATGTCTCATCTTCCATTTGTTGCCCTCATTGAAATCTCTAATCTCTTCAACTCTCAGAACTTTCCAAGGCCATTACCCCTTGATGACTCCAATTCTCTCCTCCAATCTTGATCTAATTGTGAGCCAGTTTGATTCTATACTGTCCTCTACTCTTTAATCCCTTGCCACCTCTCCTATTATTGCTTATTACTTGCCAAGTCTCAGCCCGACATTACTCCTATCATCTGTCTCTCCTGACCCTAGACTTGTGACGCTGAATGAAGCTAGAATATGCCATACAACTGTGCTAATTATATGTTATTCATCTTCCTGATCTCCATCATCCAGTCAAACTAGCTCTCTCTCTCTTTCTCATACTTGGCACTCTCTTGTCTTTATGCCATTCCATTCCTGAATGAGCTCCATTCTTACATCTACTTCATGGCATTTCTCTCTTTCTTCAAGTTGCATCTCAAGTATCTATCACTTTTAACTTTAAGCCTTTCCTGATACCCACAACTGCTAGTGCTCTCCCTTTCATAGTTACCCACTTTGTATTTATATGAACTTTCCTTTATATTTATTCGGTGTATACTTATCTATAGGTTCATGATGTTTCCTCTGTTAGGAATGTAAGCTCATTGTGAATAGATATTCTCGCATTCTTTGTACTTGAATCTCCAAGGTCAAGCACAGTGCAGGTGCTTACTAAATGCTTGTTGAATGGTTAGTTCTGGATACAACTAATAATGATAATAACAACAACAACAATAGGTAGCATTTCTCTAGTGATTTAAGGTTTACAAAGCACTTCACAAATACTATTGTTAGCATTACATCAGATGAGAATTCATCTAATTTCACTTCTTTTTTGCTAACTTTCATTTTATTTGGCTTCCTCTTGGTAAAAATCATCAGATTGGAAAAATTTTCTTTAATATGTCAAATTCTCGTTCCTTTTTTCTGATTTAGATTGATTATATATATATGTGTGTGTATATATATATATATATTTATAAACACATATGTATATACACACATACATAAATATATGTATATACATACATGTTTTCTAAAATCATTTATCTGTGTATCCATATTTATATAAATCTGTGTGTATATGCGCATGTGTGAATGTATTTGTGCCTATATTCATTGGTTATCCAATTCCTTCACTTTTAGCTCTCTGGAATCAGTAAACCCTCCATGACCATCATCTTCATGGATTTTCTCTTTAGTAAATAGGATTGAAGTAAAAGTGATGTAGTCATTTCTCAGGAAGGCAGTCACTCAGCATGCTCACTGTCATCATTGGCATCTGTCATCACCTCCATCATCCAAAATCCCAGTGCTGGACACTATAATTTGAGTTTGACAGCCCTGCTGCCATAAAAGAATTGGTGATTAAAGACAGATGAAACCAACAGAGATGCCTGAGTACTTAAAGACACTCTGTATATGCATGAGACAAAGGAAATGTGCTTCTGTATTTATGTTCTGTCAAAACATCCCCAGATGGTCTGTACTTATGAACTTCTTTTCTAAAGTGTAAAGGAAAAGAAGAAAAATTTATGTCCTTTTAAAAATCTCAGGCAGCTCCAGGAAGTATGTAAAAAATAAATTAAGAATATAGTTTCCCTTTGGGTTTTTGCTATTTCTGCACACTAGGTTGATATTTCCCCTTTTAGTCCAAAGAGGGCACCAGCAGTACATCTTCCTAATCAATAATGACTTCCTTACATTTGTAAAGATTTAAGTTTTCATAGTAAGAGATAAGAAGGGCCTCTTTCTGTCCCATCTTTCCACCAACTTTGAAACTCATATTCTATTTTATTAGTTGTTATTTTGGGGGGCTCTGGGTTGGTGATAGTCCATCTCTGAAATGGTACAGATGACCAAAGTGTATATAAATGGAAAAGCATTGATTAAGGCCTTACTATGTGCTGGATACCATTCTAAGCTTTGGGGATGCAGAAATATGCAATCCAGTCCTGTTTTCAAGGAGCTTATATTTTATAGGGCAAGAAAACTCATATTTAAAAAAGGGGTGAGGTGTGGATTCATTTGCCTACAGCTTGGCACGGAAATGGCAGGATAATGATGTGCTGGGCTCGAGACCAGGAATAGATAAAATGCAAACTTAAGAGTCCAGGGTCACATAAGAGTTTTGAGTTCTGAGGGAGGTGGAGGCTGGAGCCTTAGGCAGCATAGAATTCTGAGTCCTGGACTATGTAGTGCTTTCTATCCTTCTGACTTGTCTTCTATATCTGAGGGACAGGGCATATGACAATATTTCTGTTTCACTTTCCTCTCCTTTCTCCAGTAGTGGGAGAGCAGCACTGAAGAGTTAAAAATAGTGATTCCCTTACTAATCCTTCACCTTCAGGCTCAAGGAAGATGCAGTAGGTAGTAAAGCACTGAATTTGGAGACAGGAAGACCTGAGTTCAAATCTAGCTTCAGACACTAGCTATTTGGCTCTGGACAAGTCACTTAACCTCTGTTTGTCTCAATTTGCTCATGGGCGAAATGGGAATATCAGTAGTACCTGATGAGGTACAGGTTCTGGGAACCCCCTTGAACTCTCCTTGAATCTTCCCCACATAGGGCATTTGCATGAGGCCATAAGCCTTTCACTATGGCTCTGCTTAAACCTTTGTTACTAGCTTGGCCCTCCATTATCCAGTTAACCCCCACCCTTGATCCTTCCAAAATATCTATACCCAAATTTGTAACACTCTTGAACTGGCCTAGCCCACCATTGTCCTCTTCAGGTAGCCTCCAGCAACTTCCTTAATCATTCTACTGGAGTCTGACCTCATCTGACTCTTCCTGAAGACCCTCCCCAAACTCCTCCTCTAGTCTATACCTAGATTCCTACCTCAACTTTTCTATATATCAGACCCCATCCGACCTCCATGAGAGGATGAAGGCCAGAGAATGACATAGCACAGATTTACTCTGTGTCAAATGATTCTGGCCTGCTTGCCCAATGCAAGCATCACAGATACTGAGGATCCGTAAGAATCTACCCAATATGGTGAACTTTTAACAAACTTTACTTTTCTTTGGCTGAGAGAAGACTTGAGTTGAATTCATTCAGCAGCACCTGGCATGTTGGTATTTTGGGGTCTTGTGCACCCCTAACCCTATGCCTCATCATTTCTATGGTAACCTCTTCAGTACCTACCTCCCAATGTCATTGTGAGGACAAAATGGGATAACATATAGAGAGTGCTTTGCAAACCTTAAAGCCTTATAATAATACTAGCTAATAAGAAGTGGAAAAGGAGAACAATCTGATAGACACATTATTCTTCCTGCATCCATTGCTGACATTCTGAGCGCCTTTAATCAAGCTGAATTTGGAAGAAAAAATGGTCTGGGTTATTCCTTTGAAATAAAGGCCCATCATTTCTTTTTAATGACATATTCTTCCAGAGGAGAAGCAGCCTGGTACATTGTCTAGAAAAGTGGTCTTGAAGTCAAGAAGTCCTCTCTCTGGTGCATGCTGACTGATCCACACACTGGGCGAGTCACTTAGACACAGGCAACTTTCTCCAACTTTTAAGTGATATACGAGATGTGATCTCCATGGCAGAGAGAGTGCCTCACTGGGACCTGCTTTTACGGATGAAATCAGAGGTCCAACAAAATAACGTAAGCCAAAAATTCTTCAGGTAATGTATGACTGTTAATCTCCGAATTGTATAATCTATGAAGAAGTAATGTTGAAGGTCCCTCAAAGGACAATAGAGGTAGGTGTGAGCAGGCTCCAACACTTTACAAATAAGGAAATATGGAGGAGGAGTGGTATAAAGGACATCATCAGATAATGAGTGAAAAAAGTATTTTTAATCACTTATGTGACATTGCAGTAAGTGCTAGGAATACAAATATGAGACAGAGAGACAGAGAGAGACAGAGAGAGAGACAGACAGAGAGAGACAGAGACAGAGAGAGACGGAGAGTCTGAGACAGAGAGGGACAAAAACAGACATAGAGAAAGAGACAGAGACAGAGAGAGACAGAGAGAGAAATAGAGAGAGACAGAGAGAGTGATTGACTTTAAGGAGCTTATATCCTAACAGAAGACAAGTCATATAGGAGAGTTATAGTTAAAGAAAGGAGTTTGGATCTGGGGAGTTAGAAGGGGGAGAAGGTGGAAGGAATGGTTCCCCATTGGAGCAAGCAGACAGGCTTGGGTGCATGTCTGGGTGGGATATAAAGATTCATAATTTGCTTTACAAAAATTTAGTCACCAAACAACTGGGCTGGGTCCTCGGGCAGGAATTCCAAAGATGAATGGGAGTGAGGCATGTATTCTGAATGCTTCAGGTGTAAAGAGCCATGTGTTGGGCTGGTATGGTGGGGACTGGTCCAGAGAGAGAGGATAGAAATAAAAGATGAACTGGTTAGGTAGGAGTAACTGATGGACTACCTGCATACCCACTCACTAAGCATCAATTAAGCACCTACTATGTGCCAGATACTGTGCTAAGCACTGGAAATACAAAGTAAAGGTAAACATAGTCTCTGCTCAGGAGGAGCTCACACTCTCATGGGGAAGGCATCATGTAAAATAACTCGATAAATACAAGGTACATACAGAATAGATAGATGGCAATCTTGGGAGAAGGCACTAACTCCTGGGGAGACCAGGAAAGGCCTGTAAGAGGTAGGATTGAAACTGAGTCTTGAAGGAAGTTAGGGAACTATAAGAGGTAGAGATGAGGGGACAGTATGCCATGCAGGAGGACAGAGTATAGGCAAAGAAATGGAAGATGGCGTGTCACATTT
Organism: Pseudochirops cupreus; assembly: GCA_028627135.1. NCBI lineage: Eukaryota > Metazoa > Chordata > Mammalia > Diprotodontia > Pseudocheiridae > Pseudochirops > Pseudochirops cupreus. Next base: position 414,348,415 of record CM053580.1, on the reverse strand, counting down.
TACAAACACCAAGTAGGCCATTGTAACTGGATTTTGTGTGTGTGTGTGTGTGTGTGTGTCTGTGTGTGTGTGTGTGTGTGTGTCTGTGTGTCTGTGTGTATGCATGTGTGCGTGTGTGTCTGTGTGTAAGAATATAAAATGTAAAAAAGACTGGAAAGAAAGGAAGAAGCTTGGGAAGAGCTTTAAATGGTAAACTGAGGTCCCATTTTTATCTGTGTAATATGAAAAGATTTTTAGATGGGGGTCCTGAGCATGTTGGTGCAGCTAGATGGCTCAGTGGATAAAACACTGGTCCTAGAGTCAGGAAGATCTGAGTTCAAATAGGGCCTCAGACCCTTACTAGCTGTGTCACTTTCAGTCAGTCACTTAACCCTGTTTGCCTCAGTTCCTTACCTGTAAAACGTGCTGGAGAAGGAAATGACAAACCACTTCAGTGTCTTTGCCAAGAAAACCTCAAATGGGGCCATAAACTGCAACAGCCAGAGTATGTTAAAAGAAATTCTTGTGGGTGATTTATAGGAAGAGTGAGACGTGATAGGCAGGTATGAACAGGGTGCAATCTACACTGTTGGAGGGATCACCCACATCAATGAGGTCATAGTTTTATGTAAGTATTAAAATGAGGTCCTTTGAAAAAGCACTTGATTTAAAGTCAGAGGATTTGATTCATATCCTGGCCCTGCCATTTTATTACCAGAGAAACCTTGGGGAACTCATTTTACCTCTGTAGGGTTGAGTTTCCTTATTTGAACAATGAGGAAATGGGACTAGATGACTTCAAAGGTCCCTTCTATTTTTCAATCTCTAGTTCTGTGCCTTCAGAATCCTCTTTGGTGCTTGGTGCCCTTATGTTACTTTGGACTTATCTAGGAAATCCCCACCTGCCACCCTCAAATTCTCCATATTTGACACAAATCACAGCATCACAGAATGTTAGACTTGGAGAAGATAGCAGAGACAACTTAGTGTACTCTCATTTTACAGATGAGGAAATGGAGACCCCAAGAGAAGAGTAGAATTGGCAAAGGTCACCGAGTCAGTAAGTGACAGAGTTCTAATGACCCCAGATATTTTTGGTTCAGTACTTTTTTTCCCTAACCTCTCCTCACCATCCCTCCTCATTGAAATCTACCCCAAATCATGGAGTTGTAGAATTTCAGAGCTGAAAAGAAATTTGGAAATTGTCTTATGTCCCATTCCCATAGGGTCTTGATCTACTAGAAAGCAGTGTTGTAATGGGCTAATCCAATACCCTTATCCCTTGCTAATGTGTTGGATAGTTAATGTATTGTCCTTCCCATAATGCTATAACCGAGTTAAAATGCACATGTCTCATTAAGAGGTCCATGAGGAGAAAGACTAATGGTGGGAATTTTATTTATTATTAATAACAGGTTGACGGCACAGACATTGTTGGAGGCTTTTAGTACCTCTCAAATGACATCATATGACACATGCTCAGCCTATGTGCAGGGTGGATCCTGATCCTCACTTAATTTCTACTATTATTCTAGATTTTTTTTTTTTTGGTCCAAATTGAAATTTCATCAGGATAAGGAATTCCCAATGAGGAAACTCCTAACAATGTAGATCAGCAATATCTCTGCAAGTTACAGTTTTAGAGAGTTGTCTGAGCCACTGAAAAGTAAAATAACTTGCCCATGGTTATATAACCAGTATGTGTCTGAGGGAAGGCTTGAGTTCAAGTCTTCCTGATTCAGAGAGTAGCTTTTCCATCCACTATGTTATAGCACATCTAGCTGATCCAGATTTATTGCCATTAATTATTGACTAGGAGACTATACTATATTTGAATTTTATAATTTTCTATTTTGGTACCTGCCCTTGTGAGGCAGCTATGTGGTCTTAGAGCTCTGGGCCTGGAGGCAGGAAGACCTGAGTTCAAATTCAGCCCCAGACACTTACTACCTGTGTGATCCTGGGCAAGTCACTTAACCTCTGTTTGCCTTAATTCACTGGAAAAGGAAACGGCAAGCCACTCCAGTATCTTTGCCAAGACAACCCTGTGGACAGGCATAGGTTTTCTATGGTCCACGGAGTTAGGAAGAATGGGACAGGAATGAATGATTGAACCAAAAAACCCTTTCCTTATAATCTACACTGTCTGTTGCTAGGTGGTGGTAAAGCTGAGGAGTCTATGAGGTTTCTGAGACCACCAAGGATCACAGGTACCTTTGTTCAAGGATTTTTTTCGTTTATATCTAGAGTCTTAATTAACATGGGACCAGTGGGTTTGTCTCCAGGGTGCTGACATGAGGGTGGTGGAGATGGATGCACTCCCTCCATTCTGCCCTGGTTTGTCACAGAATCATGGAATTTTCAAGTTGTAAGGAACTTTGTGGGGCTGTTGGGTCCAACCTACAGAGATTATTATCACAACAGAATTGACAAATGGCAACCTAGCTATACCTTGGAGCCCTCCAATATAGAGGACCTGTTATCTTCAAGGTAGCCCATTCTAGATTGCATAAATTTTAACTGTTCAAGAGGTTTTCTTGCAGCAAGCCTAAAGTGTATCTTTGTAACTAAACTCCAATGTGCCTGGTCTGTACTTTGGAACTAAAAGGAATGAGTCTAACCCTCCTCCATATGACAGCCCTTCAGATTCTTAAAGATAGCTGCTATGTGTTCCCTGAGTCTTCCACTTTCCATGGTAAGCATCCCCAGCTCCTTCAAGGCTTTTGGGGGAGGTGTGGAGAATTAGTGGTCACCAGAGAATTTGGTGAGGGAGGAAGAGCCAAAGAAAGCAATTAGCAAAAGAGGTAACTAAATCTGAGGATCACATGGGAAAATAATTTTCACTCTCTCATTCTCTCTCTCTCTCTGTGTCTGTCTGTATGTCTCTGTCTCTCTGTCTCTGTCTCTGTCTCTGTTTCTCTCTCACTCCCCTTAGCCCAAAAGCAAATTAAAGGAAATAATTTCATCTTAGACTGATAAATAGAAAGCAAGGATACACAGTACAAAGGACTGGAATTTTGTAGGTCAAGTGCATTGATGCTGACATAAAGATTGTGAGCTGAAATGTATCCTTACCTTAAAACATAAAAAAGCCCTTGGTTTTATAACCTGGGGTCTCTAGATCCCTAATGAGTCTGTGGATGGATTTTTAGGGTGCTGTAAACTTGCATAGGAATAAAAAAATCTTTATTTCACTAACCTCTAACTAAAATTTGATATTTTATTCAATTATGTACGTAGGTAACAAACCACAGTAGTATTAACCATACCTATGACTTTGTCGCTGATAGAAATGAAAGTTATTTTCATATCACATATTGTCGTTGAAGATATCTTGAAGTGCCGTTTATGCCTATCGTGACTTCAGAATGACTGTAGTCATTAGATTCACCACTAGAGCAGTCATGGTCTTCCTGTCCACAGACTCTATTTCAGTACATTTTGTCTCCTTTGTAAACCTAGTTTATTTTATGCATTTAAAAATACCATTCTGAGAAGGTGTCCATAGGCTTCACCTTATTGCCAAAGGCATCCATGACATAAAAAAAGCTAAGAATCTCTGACAATGCCTCTGAACTCTAGAAGTCTCTAGAAAAACAGACATACCATACACTTTTTTGGACTGACTGCCCTCCCTAAAGGCACAAATAGCCAGGGCCATATACAACACTATCAGGAAAGATAGAGTGATAAAGCCTATCTTACTAGCTCAGACAAGATGCTTCATATTTCTCAGAGCCTCATAAACTGTACACTTCCCCAATTTTTCCATGTACCACAATACAACTCACACAAGCATTGAGTAGATCTGGTCAGTGTTCACCATTGTAGTTTAAAGTTGCCTCATAACCCTACCAGATCTGAGCATAGTCCTGATGCTTATGGGCTTAAATCCAGCCTCCACTGAGTTTCTTTCCTCCTATGCTTATTGTATTGTTAAAATTATCCTGGATGATCATCCTGAGGCAGCTAAGTGGAGTGCAATGGGCCTGAAATCAGAAAGTCCTGAGTTCAAATTTGACTTCAGACACTCATTAGCTGTGTGGCTCTGGGAAAGTCAACTAACTTCTGTTTCCCTTAATCCACTGGAGGAGGAAATGGTAAGCCATTCTAGTATGTTTGCTAAGAAAACCTGATGGATAGTATGGTCCATGAGGTCAAGAAGAGTTGGACACATCTGAATGACTGAACAATATCCTGAATGGGTCTTTTTGATACTTTAAATTTGTGTCAAACTAAATGAATAGCATGGAACAATTTACTCTTATTGTTATAGTTGATACCAACAAGTAGTAAAGTTTAGCTTGTGTATTTGAATGAAGTGAAACAAAGAGTGGAAGAGAAGAGAAAAAAAGAACAAGAGAAGAGAAAAAGAGGACAAGAGAAGAGAAAAAAAGGACAGGCTGGGACTCACAAGCCTGTAGTGACGGGAGAAAGAACCTTGGTATGTACTTTGAAGCCAGACCTGGTTCAGGAATCCCCTAAGAATCATTGTCATTTGGGTGTGAAGATAGCTCTTGGTCATCCCCATTTAAAAGAACCATGGGAAGATGAGGGATTTCAAAAGCCCCTTATTTCTGACTCACCTTGGGGAAGGCATCTGGGAATCACACTTTAGCTTGAAAACCTCAAGGCCCTAGCTGAAGGTGCTCTTGGAATCAAACAATTCTCTCAGGGGTTTCCAAGATTTGGCTTCAAAATAATACGGTTTTGAATGGAGTGGACTTTTACAGATGCTTACCATCTCATTTGAACCTTCTAGGAGAAAACAGAAGTGTGGTGGGGTGTGACATTTTTTCTTTGACCTCACAGGGTCTGTGTGAGCCCTTTTGGCTAATTTAATAATGCAGCTGTGTGTCTAAAAGAACTGGCATTCAGACATATAACATACAAATGACCTGTTTATAGTCACATAAAATTTTCCCAGATTGCAACATATATGGTCTGAGCTGATAGTTAACAGCTCTTAATACCCTACTTAATAGGCAGAAATCTCCACTTTGCTAGGAGACTGAATTCATCTCATACACAGTTGCTTGTGTTACTATCACAAATTCATAACAGATTTCTGTTGTTGTTTGAAAAATGAATCAAGGCTAAACAATTTGTAAGGAGGCTGGTTATTTATTAGAAAGGTGGTTTTCTGATAATTATTAATTACTTCTCAAGTTAGGATATTTCCTTGAAGTTCATTAACTTGGTCATTTGTCTAATTCATGTTGAATCTTAGTTCTTAGGTCAGAGCCTCAGTATGAATGAGGGATTGTTTATTTAATTCAAATAAATCCATTACAAAGATTTGATTCCTGATAACATTGAAGGTTTTGATGTAGGACTGAAGTTTAGAAGAGAGATTAGGTATGGATATGTAGATTTGGGTGTTAACTGGCTAGAGATCATAATTGAACTCATGGGAGCCAATGAGATCACTAAAAGCAAGGGCATAGAGGGAAAAGAGAAAACAGAACAGGGAAAAAAACAACAACTGGTTAACTGCATGTTGTAATGGAAACAGCATTGGCTTGGTGCCAGAATACACAGATTTGAATCCTATCTTTGCCATTTCCTAGCTATGTGACACTGAGCAAGGTGCTTCATCTCTTAGGGTTTCAGTTTTCTAATTTGTAAAATATAGATAAAAATACCTACACTACCTTCCTTGTGGTTGAGTTCTGAGGATCAAAAGAGACAATGAATATAACTTGTAAACAGATTATAAAAATGTCAATCATTTCTAGCTTAGTGGATATGGCCAGAACTTCTGCCCAGTGGGTATGCCCTTCGAGAGCTGAGGATCACCTCTATTACTGTTCCTCATACACAATATTCCATTTTTCATCTCCATATTTACATACAAATGTCTGAATATTTGGCCTCCCTAGTTTCCTTCAAAGCTCAGCTCAAACTTTGCCTCCTACATGAGGTTTTTCCTGATCCCCTCAGTTGCTAGGGCCTCCGCTCTACAATGTGGCCTTGGGTTTGTTTTGTACATATTTCATATGTATTTATATACGTACATTTGAGACAGGTAGCATGGCATGGTGGATTAGTACTAAACAGAGTCTGTAAAAGTTGGATTCAAATTCTATTTTGGACACTTAACAGCTGTATAATTCTCAGAAAGGTGGTTGTGTCTATTTCTTCATCTTCATTCAGAGGGTTGGACTGGATGACCCCTAAGATATGTTGAGTTCTAAATTTGTGATCCCATGATTCAACAGTGTGTTTTCTCCTCTGAGAGAGTATAAGCTTCAGGAGAGTAGAGGCAGTGTCATTTTTGTCTTCCTATTTCTGGTGCTTAATACAATGTCTAACAATTAGTAGATGCTCAAAAATTCTTTTTTTTGGGGGGGCAGTTAGGAGGAACAGTAGATAAAGTGCTAGTCTGGAATCAGGAAGACTCATCTTCCTGACTTCAAATCTGATTATAGACATTAGCTGTGTGACCTTGGGCAAGTCATTTAACTCTGTTTGCCTCAGTTTCCTCATCTGTAAAATGACCTGGAGAAGGAAATGGCAAACCACTCCAGTATCTTTGTCAAGAAAATCCTCAATGAGGTTACAAAGAGTCAGGCATGAGTGAAACAGCTGAAGAACAATAAAAAGTGATCTCTGATGAATTACTCCTGGACTAGTACTTTTGTGAAGGATCCTCTATTCATCACACTTAAAAAATGAAGAAGCGTCTGAAACATGGAGAACTTCAGGGGGAATCTTCATGTTTTTAAGTTCATTGGCAAGTGTCAGGTCTGGTCTTTTGGCATCTTACTACCCTGACGTTGAGTCTCTTGTCAATGTTGCAATATGGCTTATATTTTGCTGGGAGTCCCAACTCTAGGGGCTGTTCCCCCTGATGCTGAGGCGTGGTGTTCTTGTATGTCTGGAACACTGACCAAGCACATACCAAGGTCTGGGTTTGCCAAGAGGAGTGTGAAGCTTGTGAGCACTGGATATGTTTGTTGCAAATGACTTCAGCCATGAACAGTGAGCATGCTTTATCTTTTTTTTCAGCTGGATTTTCTCTTGCTTAGGCTCTTTACAATGAGCTATTAAGCTGTGACTTCTTCCAGGCCATTGTTAAGAATGAGTGAATCACCGTTCTCTTAAGGAGAACATTAAAAAATTGTCAAAAATGGTAGTTCCATACCTGAGATATTATTTGTAATGGAAATCCATATCACTTCACTCGATTCTGGAAAAAAAAATCACATCCTTCAGGATGTTATAGTCAATTTAGTGATGTATTGTAACAAAAGTGTCTTTGTTATCTAATGATGGTATTAGATATATCCTGAAATCTACCCCATCTCAAACCCAAGGTATTCTCTTCACCTCTGCAACCCTACCAAGATGGTAATCCTGAATTGGTATGAAGTTTTAATCATTTGGGGGTCAGTCTTATGGCAATCAGCCTCTGTTAATTCAGCTAACCTGGTCCTTAGAGGACAAACACCTCTTTCCATATGTTCTCTTTTCAAGTCCTTGAATTACTTTGTTTTGATTAGTGGGTGGGTGTTAAAGTGGGTTTTGTTTAAGTTGATAGGATGTTTAAGGTTGGTTGAGGTTAGGGGAGTTAAAAGGTTACTTAATTAATGGCAGAATAAAAGATGTATAGATAACTCGCTAAATTCGGTTTAGTTTGGTTAACGACTCATACCACTTATAATCTAAATGGTGCATAGTGAATGTTTTTCTCTTTTTTTTTTGCTTTTTTTGGAGGGGGGAAGGTAGGGCAATTGGGGTGACTTGCCAAAGGTCCCACGGCTAGTTTTTCCTGTTAAGTATCTGAGGTCAGATTTGAACTCAGGTCCTCCTGACTCCAGGGCCGGTGCTCTATTTACTATGCCACCTAGCCGCTCCAGTGAAGGTTTTTTTCTTTATGTAGCATTTAAAAGCCTTTACCAACTTGCAATTTGGCACTCTCAGACCTGCTACCCCAGGTTCAAGGTGTTCTATGGGTCAACATCTGCTTAGAAGTTGTAGCTCACAACCCTTTACTCATGAGTTTAATTTTACTACTTAGTAAAAACACAAAATTAATTTAAAGCATAGGTATAATAGCTAATACCTAACATTTATAGAGAGCTTACTATGTACCAGACAGACACTGCCTAAGCACTTTACAATTATCACTTCATTTGATCCTCACAATAAGAGGCTGGCATTTAATAAAGTAACATACAATGAAAAAGAGTGATAGAATGTTTCTCCCATAAACTTGGAATATGCTCTCCCACAAATATGCACACCATCAGTTGTAAAAATGGACATACCTAGGGAATATGGACTGAGGGGCAACTTGCACCTGTGACCCTGCAGGGCCACTTATAGCAATGTTGTTATACCTTTCTAGTAGTCTCATGTGGTGTGCTGCCTCTTCCAGGTGTGTTCTCTCTACCTGGCATGTGGACATGGCACGTAATCTCTTCTGTGCCATGGCTCTCTGCTACATTTACATGATCACTGTTTGATATTGTACCACCGGTTCTATTTTTCTTGCTGGTAGAGATTCTATCACTTTCTAATAAGAAAAAGAGAGTTCTGTCACCTGTTTTTCTGCTTAAAGTGAAGAGGTTTAGGTAATAATTCTTTTAGGAAGGAAGGGTTCTCTCACATCCAGCCACAAGACTAGGAGGAAAATCCATACCTGTTTTTAATATTCTCATAAGCCTATGGGTTGCCCATAGGTTGCCATTAATCTTTCTAAAAGGAAGGTCTTCTACCGAAGAATGGTACTTCTCTGAAGAGCTAAGCTCATGTGATAGAGATATGGCAGCCAAATATTAACCATATATACTATTTTAAAAGCTCAACTAAAGGAAGTGTTTGTTTCTCTAGTCTCTAAATGACTTAAGGTTAGAAGGTCCTCATGATTCCTGCTTAATGTTCCATTGTCCAATTGAGCCATTCAATATTATTTCAGAGGCTGCCTTTCTAAAAAACCATAAAGGTCCATCTGGGGTTGAGTCTTTCTAGTTTTCTCAAACCCAACATTCTTTTTTATGTCTTATGTGAGTTTAAGAGGGAAATACACAGGGATAAGTATACCTTAGATCTTCTTGCTGGCACTGCCTTTATTCCTCAATATGTGTGTTAAATTTTCTGTCCCTTTTGTGTATATATGTGGTGTAGGGCATAACCTGACTTTGAGGCATGCCCTATATTTTTAGAGAGGGGAGTGTTACAGAGACTTCCTAAAGTACACATCTCCTTTTCCTTCTATATCACAGTGCTGTGTTCTTTGGAAGGAGGGATTTTATCACTGCTTAAATAGTGTTATTGTGTTTTCTATGATTTTAGATCCTCAATGCTCTTTGCATCACTTGACCATTGATATAATTAAGTTGATAGCTTCCAGCCCACTTAGAACTTGAGATCATCTTCTGGGAAAATTCAGACAGCATTCCAAGCAATTTTTAAGAAAATAAACATCATTGGTATTAAAGTATCTAGTTCCCATGGTGGGATTACTATTGAGAAGACATAAAGTCAAAAACCTAAATTGCAAAAAGTGAGCCTGACCTTGAAAAAAGATCTATCTATCCATCCATCTATCCATCCATCTCTTTATCAAAGTCAAGCTGACATGCATGTGTGTATTTCTTTTTTTTACTTAACTCTTTGGGGAGAATAGGAATAAGGGATGCTATGAAGAATACTTCTATTTCAATGAAAAGACAGAGTAGAAATGAAATATTGTTCTTTTTATAGCCAAGGGTTATTCAAATGTAGTGTAAATGTTAATAAGATTTTAAAATAATTTAAATAAAAGAAAAATGTTTTGGCAAATAGTAGAGGCATAATAAAAGAGGCAATAGGGTACATTGAAAAGAGGACTAGGGGGCGGAGCCAAGATGGCGGCGTAAAAGCAGCAACATATCGCAGCTCTCACATAGCCACCCCAAAATACCCATAAAATAGGACTCTAAACCAATCCTGGAACTCCAAAACGCACACAAAGATACTTCCCACTAAAGTCAGC
>CM053580.1:414303616-414337954 GCA_028627135.1 Pseudochirops cupreus | reverse complement strand
GGGGAAATACTGGGATGGCTGTTTTGGGGTGGTGGGCGGGGGAAAGACGGGGAGAAAAGATGTAACTCAAAAAAATTTAATAATCTCATATCAAAAAAAAAAATAAAAACGGCTTTGTATCTTAAAAAAAAAAAAGAAAAGAGGACTAGATCTTTTTATGAGCAAAGGGACCAGAATTTGAATCCTTGATCTGTCACTTACCCTCTACGTCACTTTAGGAAAGTCATGAAACCTCCATGGACCTCAGTTTCCTCATCTGTAAAATGAGGGGTTTGACTCAATGGCCCTTAGGGTCTCTTCCAGCTCTAAATTTGTGTTGATTCTGAGTATTTGTTGAACTGAAATGAAGTAAATGTTTCTTTACCATCAAACCCACTGCTGAAGGCAAAGCAGACAGATGGCCAGCATTTGAATGGTTCCCTTTGTCTGTATATAACTTATTGCTTTTAGATTCCATGCTGTGGTTGAAGTTACTTTCACTGCTACTAGAAATGTGAGCTATTATAGATGTGAGAGCTTCCTATCTACCTAGTCCATTCTTATGTATTCATGTATTCAAAGAGGTTGGGGAAGAGAGAAAAGAACATCATTTAAACTTACTCATTGTGCAGTTACCAAGCAACTAGCAGCTAGGAGTGCTCTCTTGGAATGCTGAAGAATTTCCTCTAATTAAGCAATACCAGATCTTTGCTCTTAGATCCCTCATTAGTTTTCCAAGTCATCTGACCCCATTCATATTGATAGTATTAAATTAGTCATCTGCCTCAGATCAATTAGATCAGCCTGTCTGTTGTCTTGCTGGCAGCCAAAAGACTTGAGTCCTCCAGCACTCAAATACACTGATCTTTGTATAGTCATATTCAAACAGAGTTCTGTATCACATGATGAGAACAGAATGTTTGAATAGGGGAACTTGTGTCCATATCCCAATCTTTCAGTAAAGGAAACCAAAGTATTGAATGACTAAACATTATTCAGCAAGTAACTTGTTAGGCAGAAAAAGTAAACAGAATTAGAGTCTATGAATTTGAGTTCTGTTAGGAAATTTTAGATTAAGGTACCAAGATGGAATATAAACAATCAAAGCATTAAAGGTCCAGTAGTTATTTACTCATAGGTATGCAAGGATGTAGCTCCTCAGTCCTACAGTCCCAGGGCAAGCACAGGCACTGTGTAGGTATAGAGAGGGATGCATATACCAGTCTAGAGCCAACCTCTTTGGGTCTCTGCTCTTATATCTGATTTTTGTTGCTGGATAGATTTATAAGGATTGAGGGGTGGGGATGGGGGCTTAGAGCAGTTACTTAGTGGCTGCCCCTCCCTTCCTTATAAACCATGAGGAATTGTAATTAGGAAAGTTTGCTAACTGTGCAACTAGGGACTAGATGAAGTTTGTTAAAGTGATTATGGTTAGAATCCTTGAATTCCTTGCTTAAAAGTAGCTGACTAAGCCAGTTATTGGATACGTAAGAACTTCCCAGTATATAGGTCAGTCAATTAGTGGTCAAACATGAAGTCACTTCTGTCAGCTAGCATCTAGAAATAAATCAATCCACCACAGGTTCTAAATCTATTCTATCCATTAGAAAACATTACTGTCATTGACAAATCTTGTCTGAAGAAGAGTCATCATGATGGTGAGGGGGAATTGAAGTCATGTCTTATGAACAATGGTAGAAGAATTGAAGTCTACCTAGGTGATCTTGTGCAGGCTGGTAGCATCTCTGTGTCTTCTTAGTTTCCTTATCTGTAAAACGAGAAGGTTGGATGAAATGATTTCTAATGATTTCTTTTCCTGTGACCTAATGCTCCTTTGCATGCAGAAGAGGATTTATGGAAGAGAAGAGATTTAAGAAAGACATAATAGTTATCTTCAAATACATGTAGAAGGAAAATCAAATTGAGTTTGTTAAGCTTTAGAGGGCAGAACTTAGACCAACTGGTGGAAGTTACAGGGTGAAAGAACATCCAGAAAATCATAGGGTATATGGCAATAGAATGGTCCCACAAGCTTTCTCATTCTCACACGTGATGCTCCACTTCCAATTTCTTCTCTTTGCAAAGTTATCCCCATGCTTGGAACGCCCTCCCTCTTTCCCTATTCCTCCTGGCTTCCCTCATGACTCAGATACAATTCTACCTTTTGCAAGAGGCCTTTTCTGATATATTTATCTCTCCCACCCTTCACCATCAGTTCTTCTCTCTGAGATTATCCCCAATTGATTGGTTCCTTCCAGAATATCCATTTTGAGAAAAGCACCTGTGTCTTCATTCCCCTGTAGGCTCTACTCCTGTCTCTCTTAACTTTCTCTAGTATGCCTTGCCCAGGTGTCTTCTCTCTTCCCCTCACCCCTCATTTTATCCATACCTGAATAGAAATTCTTCCACAGGATCCTTCAGAAGTCCTCATGCTCATTCAGACTTTGCTCAAAGATATCTAGTAACTCATTAGCTCCTGAGGAAGTTATTCCAATTTTGCACAGCTCTAATTGTTAGCAAGTCTTCCCTTAGACTCAGCTTATGGCTAACACTTTGAAACTCACGCATTGCTCCCAGGTTTGTCCTCTGCAAGTAGAACAAATCTGATATCTCATCAGTATGGTAGCTCTTACGTTCCTTTCAAGCCTTAACTAGGCTAAACCTTTCCAGTTTGCTTGATGGACGTTTATATGGTATGGTCTCTAGGCCTCCCAGCATCCTTAATGCTTTCTTTCACATGTGTTCCAGTTTATCAATATGCTTCTTTGATTATATATTATTTCCCTTCTCACCTTGTACTTTCTAGCCAAACTGAACTTGCTACACACCACACTCCATCTTCTCACTCTGTACCTTTCCATAGGCTATTTCCCATATTTGAAATATATTCTTTTTTCTTCTCCACTCCTAATTTCCTTTGAAGCTCATTTCAGACCAAACTTTCTTACAGGAAGCTTTTCCTGATTTCTCTAGCTTCTAATGGTTTCCTCCCAATAATGACCATGTATTCATTTTGAACATATCTTTTATACACACACACATACATGTCTCCTTCTGATAGAATGTAAGCTCCTTGAGGTGAGGAACTATTTCATTTTTGTGTTTGTTTTTTCAACACCTGATTCAGTGAGTTCTTCCTGCTGCCTTTTGTTTTGGCCAACTAATCTTCATTAGCCTCCCACCTGTGCTTCTTATTTTCTAGAAATCAACACCATGTCTCTGCTGAGACCTTTCTCAATGTGGACCGCAGTACCCGGAAGATTTACTCACCCCTGCAGCCTTTTCACAGTGGAATATTCCTCTGCTTTGTAGGTCCCCTTCTCCCATTGGTGAATTCCTCCTGGGACCTCCATTTTGGTCAAACTTCTTAACACCACTCTCCAGCAAGAGTACTTTAAGCAATACCTTTCCTTCCCTTTTAGTTCCCTTTTTGTGTAGTATCTTCCCCTATTCAAACGCTATCACCTAAAGCAGTTCTCAACCTGTGGGTTATGTTCAGTTTGTAACACTGAAAATACATCCTGCATATCAGATATTTACATTATGATTCATAACAGTAGCAAAATCACAGTTATGAAGTAGCAACGAAAATCATTTTATGGTTGGGGGTCACCACAACATGAGGAACTGTATTAAAGGTCGTACCATTAGGAAGGTTGAGAACCACTGATCTAAGAGGGAAGGTATTGTCTTTCTTTTTCCTTAAATTTGTATCCCCCAGTCCTTAGGATGGAATAGATACTGTTTTGAATAGATACTGTGTCTGGAATAGATACTGTTTTGAAACTATCTAGTATATATGTATACATGTACATATTTCTATTTTGGCCAGAAACCCTGAGGGTCTTTTCCTCTCAGATACTTTTTTTAAAAAATTGATTTGTTTATTTACTTTTAGTTTACAAAATTCAGTTCCACCATCCCTTGAGTTTCAAATTTTCTCCCTTCCCTCTCCCCCCCCTCCCCCATGGTGGCTTGCAATCAAGTATCAGATTGCAAATACTTTCACATTGGACACCAGTCTGGTTGTATAGAAGGGTTGTGACCAATGGAGTGAACAATGGGAAAAAAGAAAGAAAACCAAACATGGAAAAGAACGATAACATGCTATCGTACTTTTTTTTTTTAACTAGGTAAAGAGGCCATTCTCTACCTTAATCACTAAATGCATATTGCCTCAGTCAAACTGAGACTTGTAAAAAACCTGAGCTTGAAAAGACCAAGGTCCCCCACTGCATTCTGGGCCATTTCCAGTTGTCCTGATCTATATCTGGCCACTGGACCCAGATGGCTCCAGGGCAGAAAGTGAGGCTGGTGACTTTGTGCAACCCTCTCTCACTCAAATCCAATTCACTTGCATGTCAGGGCATCACCTCCCTGATGTCATAGTCCTCTCAGAGAATGAAGGACAAACACCAGCAACAACAGGAGCAGCACAGTGTCTGGCATAAAATAAATAATAAATGCTTGTTGTTTGTCTAATACATGGAAGATAGTAAACGTTTGCTACTTGAAGAATGATACCCCAAACTGGACACAGATGTGGTCTGAGGAGAACATTAACCTCTGGGACTGTCATCTCCCTTATTCTGGATTCTTTGCCTTTCAACATAGCTCTTCAGATTGCCTAAACTGTCTTTCTGGCTATGGCAATCAATACCCTTCAACATTAGCCTTGTTTCTATTTATAGTTCTTATCCCTTGCAAATATACATAAACTATCCTGGTTTGATAGGTGTGTGGAAGGTGCATGGTAGAACTGAAATCTTCTAGTCTGAATTCCTCTACCTTGAGTGCCCCAGCAGAATTCAGTTGTCTTCCCAAAGGGATTCACTTATGACTGTCCAGTCTAGAACAGCAGTTACTCTTTGTTCACACCTCATAAACCAAACTGATCTTTTCTTTTTAATTGAACTTCTTGATGTGAGGGGAAAAAAATGCCTTTGTTATTGTGAAATGTCATCATAGATTTGGCTGGTTCCAGAAAGCTGTAAACAGTGTGACCTCTGCAAATGCTGGCATTTGAATGCAACACACTCAGATTTCACCACCTCTGAGCCTGAGTTTTTACTGTGCAAAGACCAAGCTTTCATGTGGGAAGTTACCCCATTGCACTGGAGTGGATAGTTTTACAGTTGGACCTGGGTGATGATGGAGTTTCTGAGTAAGCTGGCCTTACATGTTCGCAGATATTGTGGCTAAGTGGGTGATTAGGGAAAAAGCAGTAGCTTGAGCTATATAGTATTTATAATGATAATATTATAATATATATAACACCGTAATGATAATACTGACAGTAAAAGCTAACATTTATAAAGAACTTTAAGATTTGCAAACCACTTTACTTAACCTTATTTGATTTCTCAACAGTCTAGGGAGATAAAATGCTTTTATTATTCTGCTTTCCATTTTACAGATGAATAAACTGAGGCTAAGAGAGACCCAATAATATCCCTGGCATTCCACAACCTGAAAGTATCTAAGACAGGATTTGAACTTAGGTCAACTAGGAAGACATGAGTTTTTTCATTTTAAGAGGGAAGAGTTAGACTGAACGTTATTTCTCTTCCTTCCTTCCTTCCTTCCAGTAGGAAATTGGAGTTAAGTGACTTTCCCAGGGTTGCACACCTAGTAAGTGTCAAATCTCTGAGGTCACTTTTTAACTCAGGTCTTCCTGATTCCAGAGCTGGTGCTCTGTCTACTGTGCCACCTAGCTACCCCCTGTAAAGTACTTTCTAGTCCTTTATTCATGATCTTATGAGTAAGCAAAATTTGAGGGATATGAAGCTAATATTTAATGTAGAGAGCTATGTTTTAGTTGATATAATAACAAAAATGAATAACATTTATTTTTTCAAATATGCACATTTTGCGAAAGTAATATTAAAAAGTATTCTTATATCCTCCCTTCCCCACTCCAGTCCCTGTGTGATTCTCTCTGGGCAAGTCCCTACCATGCCTACCCACAGTATTCGCACCACATTGGAAGTGATAACATTCTAACTAATTTTGGACCCAGATGTCAGTTCAATGAGCAGGAAGGGAGGGTTCATCTGTCCTTAACAACTTAACCGCTGGTACTTTTAAGATTGATAAGGAACTTCAGAGCAAAATTGTTGGGGCTCCAGTGTATGACTGCCACGGGCATTAAGAAAAGCCTGGGAGAAAGCCCATAGTCACAGCTGGAGGTCTTTGATGCCCCTAAAAAGGCAAATTATTTCAGCTTCTAGGAGTCTTATTTGACTACTTCAGGAGGATGAGTACTAAGAATCCTCCACAATGATAATGGCCAAACTGGTCTTGTAAGAGATTCAGATGCACGGAGTGATTCACATATGGGAAGGAATTCCTGGAGGGGACTTCAGGCTGGACTGATTCTTCTGGTTGCATAGATCCTTCAGGTTATCCCGTGACTGAGAGCATAGATTGGGGCTAAGGAGAGAAGGGCCAACAGTCTAATGGAGAGGTAGGTAACTAACTTCTTCAAGGTCAGACTTATGAATAGTCAATTTCATTTTGCTTTTATTGCTAATATTTTGAAAAAAAGTTTAATTTTTGCCTTTTATCTTTAAATCATTTTTTTAGGAAAAATGTCTTATTTAATTTTTTAAAAATTATTCTTTCCCATTAACATGCCTTTATTTCCCCTATTAGTAAAAAGAAAGGAAAAACAAATTCTTTGTAACAAATAGGCATGTTCAAGCAAAAGAAATTTTTGCATTAGCCATGTCCAACAATGTATTATGCTACTGCTACTTCCCCTACTCCCCAACTGAATGTAAGTTTCTTAAAGTCAAAGACTGAATAATTTTTATCTTTACATCTCCTTGTGCCTTGCTAATCGTAGACTCTAAACTCTAAAGCATATTCTTAACTTTTTTTTTGTATCAAGGACTCTTGTAATGTTAAGGGATAAAAGAGCTTCCCCACCCATTAATAGGCCTCACATGGAGGCCTGATGCAGAGCCAATTAGGCTCTAGGTCACAGGGATCCCCACACCTTTCCAATTAAGTGCTGATTTTGAAGCTTTTGGGCCCTAAGGCAATCATGTCTTTGATTGGAAACAGGATGTATTGTATTGCTTGGAAGGAAAGGGGAAGGGGGGGAAGGCTGAAGCTTGGCAGGGAGAAGCTGGTTGGGGGAAGAAATTGCCTAGGGCAACTTGTTTGTGGGGAGGCTTGAATGAGAGAACATTTGTGATGTGGGAGCTTCCTGGATTGGTGATGAGTACCTTAATAAACCTTGCTTTTTGGTATCCTAGTAGTAATGTCCCAAATAAATATTTTGGTTTTGTCTTGGAGGAGGAGTGTTTATTATATTTTTGCAAATAACCCTGGGAATACATATGCATATTCATAGCAGCTGCTATGGGTATCACATTGATGTTACATTCTCTTTGATAGTCTGGTGAAGCCTATGAACTCCTTTTCAGCATGTTTTTAAATACATGAAACAAAATAATAAGATTACAATGGAGGGCAATGTTATTGAAATATAGTTATCAAAAATGTTTTAAAAAAATACCCATGGACCCTAGGTTAAGAACCTCCATTCTAAATAAATGTTTATTGAATTTGAATGCTATAGTTATCCATTTAATGACACAGTCTTCATGTTTGATAAGAACATTATCATGCATCTTTACTAGGGTTAATGTTAATAGTACCTTACCTTTGTAAAGCATATTACATTTTATAAAGCAATTTATAACCACATTATCTCATTTGTTACTCATAACAAGCCTATGAGTTAAAGTAGGATTTATTCTGACCATTTTGCTGATGAAGAGCTGGAGACTACGAAAGGCTGAGTGACTTATCTTAGTAAGTAAGTATCCAGACTGGAGCTGGTCTCTTGATTCTTAGCAGAGTAATATATTGTGGACTTAAGTCATTATTTGAAGATTATATGCTTACATCAACTTCTTTACCTACTAGAAATCCTTAAAAACTCTCTTATTAACTATTTCCTAATCTTAGCTAGTATCTAGTTACATAGTCACAGATTTTACTAGGTTAAGGACAAAGGAAAGAACATCATTAGACAAACAAGAAAGTTTTGCTGAAGTATTATTGGCTACCCTCCCTCCCACTGCTTGAAGGCCAAGTATCTTAAATTTCACTTCTCTCCCTCCAGGGTTGTCCAAAACTCTTAAGGGGTTCTGAGGTATTTAGGCTCTCTGCAAATGACTTCGGTCTTCCCTGGTGGTGTTCCCTCAGTTGTATAGGGTGGTCTCCACCCCAGTTCCACTTAGCTAGTAGTCAAATTAACTTTTACAAAGGGATATTAACTTCAGATGATATAGTCACAGATGTACAAACTTGTTGCCCTAACATATGGGAGTTTTAATCTCTGACCCTCCTTGTACCACCTCATTCTCTGAGGAGGTAAAAGAAATTAGGTTCATTGTTTGGGTTGGTTCCTAGTTCCAAATCCAAAGACCCTTTTGGCTCAAGTCCTAGGCACCCTGGCTTCTCTGGGATTTCCTGATGAACTGGCTGCCTGCAACATTTCTCCTGAAAATATAGACTCCAAAGTCTTTATAACTCAAATTTCTAGTTCTGGTGGGGTGCCCCACTGGCACCTGAAATTGAGATGGACAAACAACTGAGAATAGATATTCCAACCCCTCACCCTAGGTCCAATTTTTGGGAAGCCTGAGATAAAAGAGAGGAAGAGCTGGGGAAGGAACTCCTTCCCCTCTTACTGGTTCAGTTCATGCCACCTGAACTGTGGGTGTGTAATGACCTCTGCCCTCTGGACTCAACAAGCAAAAGTCAGAGAGGCAGAAGGAGCTTGACCTTCCCAGTCTCCCTAGTTTTAAAGACCAATCTGTTCCAGTTATGCAACTAAACAAAGGATGCCTCACTCATTCATTCTCTGTCTCTTTCAATCTCCGTTTTAGGAGATCTGGGCATATCCAGGTAAGCCCCCTTAGGGATGCCTTGATGTTAGTTGAGCTGAACATGCTCCAAAGATCTATTCCTTATACTGATACAATTCAACTAACCCTTCCATGCCTAGAGCAGAAAAAAAAAACTCATTAAATTTTCGTGTGTTATATAACCTATATCAAATTGCTTACCTTCTTAGGGAGGTGGGTGGTAGGTAGAGAAAAAATTTGGAACTCAAAATTTTATTAAAAAATGAGAGTTAAAAATTGTCTTTATTTATAATTAGAAAAATTATTAAAATTTTTTAAAAAAGTAAATTTCCATGCGTAAGGCCACTATTTTTTCAGGAATTTTTGATTATTAAGCTTGAGGAATTCATCTTCAAGGGCATCATTCCTAGGGTCAGAACTTTAGAGTTGGAATAGAGCTTAAAACTTGCTTGAAAAAGATAGCTTGATGTATTGGAAAGAGCACTGGACTGGTTCAGAAGCTCTAGGTTCAAGTCTCAGCCTTGACACTTACTAGATGTATGTCTATGATCGAATAAGTTTAAAGCTCAATTTTTTCAACTGGGAAATGGAAAAGTCAATAATACTTATGCTACTTATTTCAAAGGGTTATTGTTGCCATGATAAAATATTTAGTAAAAATTGGATCAGAGGATTTAAGAGTTGAAAGGGACATGGAGGAGTGGGTAACCTGTGGCCTTGAGGCCGCATGTTCCCCATCCCTGGGCCTTAGCAATCATGTGGTCCAACGTCCACATCTTAGAAAAGGAGACTGAGATTCTTCAGCCTACGATGTTGTTGATTACCCTTGTTTCCTTGATACTTTCTTGTATCTAGGTTTTTGTGACACTACTCTTTACTAGTTCTTCTACCTATCTGATTACCCCTCAGTCTCATTTGTTGGATCTTTATCTAGGTCATGCCTGTCAATCTTGGTGTCCCACAGGGCTCTGTTCTGGACCTTCTATCTTCCTTCTATACTATTTTCACTTAGTAATCTCATGAGTTCAATTACCATCTCTATATTGATGTTTTTTAAATCTAATCCAGTCCTAAGCTTTCTGCTGACTTCTAGTCTTTCTTCTTCAACTGTCTATTGGACATCTCAAACTGAATGCCCCTTAGGTATCTTAAACTCAACATGTCTAAAACTGAACATGTTATCCCCTAACCCTCTGCCCCCCCTCCCCCACTCAACACTCTACTCTTCTTAATTTTCCCATTACTTTCAAGGGTAATATCATCTTCCCATTCACCCAGGCTGGAAACGTTAAGTGTCATCTTTGATTCCTTACTTTCTCTTACTCTTCTCTATGAATCACCAACCTCCTGCCAAGGCCTGTCAATTTTGCCTTTGTAACATCTGTCATACATGCCCCCTTCTTTCCTTCAACACAGCCACTGCCTGGAGTGAGCCTTTATCACCTTGCTATTACAGTAGCCTTCTAGTTATATCTCTCCTCATTCCTTTCCATCCTCCATTCATCTGCCAAAATGATTTTCCTAAAGTCCATGTTCAACTGTATCATGTCCCTATTCAACAGACTCCAGTGTGTCCCTATCATTTCTAGGACCAAATGTAAAATCCTCTTTTGTCCTTCAAAACCCTTCATAACTTACCTCCCCACCCTTAACTTTCCTGTCATCTTACATATATACATCCTACCATGTAATTTCTGATTGAGTGACACTGGTCTCCTTGCAGTTCCTCAAACAAGACATTCTGTCTTTTGGTTCTGAGTATCATCTTTAGCTACCCACCACCCCCAACCCCTATACCTGAAATGCTCTGCCTGCTAATCTCTACTTCCCAGATTTGCTGGCTGGTTTCAAGTCCCAGCTAAAATCCTGTCTTTTACAGGAAGATTTTCCTAATCCCTCTTACTTGTAGTGCCTTCTCTCTGTTGATTTTTTTTCATTTATACTTCATATAGTTTATTTGTACATAGTTATTTGCATGTGGGTATCCCTAATAGATTAGGAGCTCCTGGGGGGTAAGGACTGTTCCCCTCCCCCCCCCCTTCTTTGTATGTGTAGTACTTTGTTCAGTGTCTGGCCCATAGTAGATGCTTTAATAAATGTTTCTTGACTGACTGATGTGGAATTGACCAAAGTCAAATTGGCAATAAGGAGTAGAAATGGAATTGAAAGCCAGGACTTCTGACCTTAAATTTAGAGTAGTTTCTATATAACATTAATATATATATATATATTATTATAGTAATATATATATATACTATATATATAGTAATACTATATATATACATATATATTACTATAATTTTTTTTATTACAGTAGGAGTATTTTAGGAAACCTGAAATCCATCTTGGTTAGGCCACTGATGAGCTTTTCAACTTTAAACAATTTGCCTAATCTCCCTAAACTGATGTAGTTGGATTTTAATTTTTTAATCTGTGATTCCATCAGTCCAGGGGCTTCCCTGTGAGGAAACTCCCTCTGTTAATGTGAATCAGGTAAAAGCCTCATGATTTATAATCTAGTGAGAGTGCCTTGCCCAGGATCACAGAGCCAATGGGAGTCAGGCAATACTTGGGAACCTGGGAGGTCATTGCAGAAGAATAATAATTAATTTACCTAAATGATTTAATAAAAATAACCTGAGCCATATCACCTATAGGTCTCAAGAATAACAGGAACGCAGACTAGGGCAATGAGAATGAATTTTAGTTAGTTAGAATTTTTCACCCACAGGCACCTATTTCCTCAACATTCTTAATAACGAAAGTTTTTCTATGTGTCATTGGTAAAAATATTTTTAAAAAAATCTATCATAGATTAACATTGACTTTTCCCAACTACTGATCACAAGACTAGCTGGATCTTTATTCTCCTTTTTCAGAATGAAATAGGTGAAGTACAGAGAAATTTCTTAGTGTCCCAGAGGTAGAAAGAACACCAGATTTTGTTGAAAGTAACCCATCTGAAAAGAAATTCTCTATATAACATTCTCAGCAAAAAGATCATCTAACTTCTACCAAAAAATGATCATTTATTGTTAAGGAAAGTTTTATTAATAATGAGTACCAAACTCCTTTTCATCTTCCACCTATAGTTCCCAATTCTTTTCTTTGGGCCAAGCCAAGCAAATTTCTTTCTTCTTCTACACACTGGCCCTGCGAATACCCAAACATAGCTTTTGTATCTCTTTTGTGTTTCTTCTAATTCCCCTGCTACGCTCCCCCCCACCAGGAAATCAAACATGAGCTTGTTCAAACCTTTAACCCTCACATGAGATGGTTTTAAGTACCTTCATGTTCCCTATTGTCCTCTACTGGAGTTTCCAGAGTTTATAAATAGTTTGCATCTTCTTTCCTCTCTGGACCCCCATTCCTGATTTTCCAGACTTCTTTCTTCACTGTGCTCTAGTCACCTTTTGACCCTAGAAGAAGCCTTCACCACCAAGCTCCAGCAGCTTTCTTAATTCAGCAGGTTCCTCTCCCTCCATGGCAGCTTCCGTCGATTCTTGATTTCTTTTTGGAATATCCAGTTATTAAAAAGTGTCCTCAGGCCAGTCATATTCACTTCTCCTTTTCTCTCAGGCCAGCTCCTGGTTCTGGATTTTTTTTTTCTACTCTGCTCTGACATGAGTACTCCTCTCTTCTTTTCACCTTCTGAAAAATGTTCTTCCCCCACTAGAATGTAAGAACCTTGAAGCCATTGATTGTTTTTCTTTTTGTTTCTATTTGTATCCCGGCCACTTAGCATAGTGCCTAGAAATGCTTAATATGTTTGTTGACTTGAATCTTTGACTTGACTAAAATGTAGCACTCAACACAGCATTCCAAATGTATTCTGCTGAGGAGATTGCCAGGTCATCTTTTCTCTTGATAATATGCAGCATTAATGTAGAAAAAGCTGCCATTTGTCTGATACTCCAAGTATAGAATCACGGACAAGGCAAATAACATCCCTGATTCTAAACTTCCTTATTTTTAAAATGGAAATAATAACACTTTGGATTATTAAAAGGAAAGAGATAAAGAAAAACACTAGTGAGGATAATGGTAATTATAATTCACTGTACCTTTTCTCTGAGCTCTATAGTTGCAATTTCAACTGTCTATAGTGTTTTGCTATTATATAAAACTTTATATGATAGGAGCTCATGCAATTTCATGAGGGGTTCCAGCTATGCTTACTTCAATCTTGGTTTGACTTACCCTTTAACTTCTCTACTTCCTGGCTAGTTCTCTTCCCACCCTGCCCCAGAGCAGAAAAAAAAATCTCATTAAATTTTCATGTGTAAGGCACTGTTCTTTTAGGATAGCAGTTCTCAACCCGTGGGTCATGACCCCTTTGGGGCTCGAACGACCCTTGGAGTAGCCTAAGACCATCAAAAAACACATATTTCTGATGGTCTTAGGAACCGAGACACCGCTCCTCTATCCATCTCCAGGCAAGGTCCACCCACATGCAGATATGCCCACATATGAGTATTAAAGGGTCGCAGCATTAGGAAGGTTGAGAACCACTGTTTTAGGACTTTTTTGATTGTTAAGCCTGAGGAATTCACCTTCCAGGGAACCACCTCTGCCCTGTAGCCCCCTCTCCTTACTGATGAATCTCTACCCGGGCCATTATTGCATTAAGGGGTCTTAGCCATGCTCCCTTTCATTCAACTTCCCCTCCAAGCTTCTTCTTCTGCTCATATGCAGCATTCCTCATTTATAGCCCCCTGGCAACAAACTCTAGATTTTCACCTTCCCTCTCTACCATGCAAGGCAAACCTCTTGAGGGTAGGGACTATCTTGTTTGCTTACATTTGTATCCTCAGTATCTAATACAATTCCTGGCAAATAATAAGTGTTTAATAAATACTGTATGTATGTATGTGCTAGCGATTGTTTCTGATCTGACCAGAAACTGTGAGGGTCTTCCTCTTCCAGATTTATTCTTTTGTGAAGGCAAACTAGGCCAACTTTTGCCTCGTTTCTTACCTAGTCTTAATCATTGAATGGGCACTGCTTCAGACAAACTGAGACCTGGGAAAGACCTTAGCTTCAAAAGGTCAAGGTCTCCCACTGCATCCAGGGCCATCTCCAGTTGTCTTGACCTATATCTTGTCACTGGACTCTGATGATTCTGGAGTAGAAAGTGAGGCTGATGACATTGCACAGCTCTGCCTCACTTAAATCCAATGCACTTGCAAGTCAAGACATCACCCTCTTGATGTCATTGATCCTCTTCCAGAACAAAGAACAAACAACAACAATAATGTAGTACACATAGCTCTCTATCATTTATCTGTCTCATGGTTTCAGATATGATATATTGTGGAAAAACAATTTTGTTATTATATTTAAAATATTCAAAATATTTAAAATTATATTTAAAATATATTTAATAATACTTAAAATATTTGTTGTATTTAAAATAAATAAATGCTGTTATTTTATCAGAAGCTTTCTCCACTTTCAAAGATATGGATCATGTAACCTTTATTTTTTTACACTGTTGATAAAATTTAGTAACTTGTTTTCCTGACATTAAACTTTCCTCATATTACACTTATCCTCCTTGTCATTACGCATATTTTTTGGATGTACAAGTACATTTTTCTATAGGTATTTTGATTAGCATTTTCGTGTCTCTTTGTTTTCTTTCTCAGCCTTGTCTTTATTTGGTTTAGTAATGGTCATCATATAGCTAGCTAGCTGCCTTGGAGAAGGAGCTGGGTAGTCTGCTATATTAGACTGTATCTTGAAACCATCTACATAACATAGACATTCCTTGTTTTATAAAAATGTGGTACAAGAAGTTCATGTATCCATTTGGGATCTGATCGTTTTGCAGGAAGCTCTTTAGTGGCCTCTTTGATCTTTCCTTCTGAGACTGGTGACTAAATCTGAAATAATGATTATGCCATTGGGAAGATCACATTTCAGAATTAGAAATATTCTAGTATGGGAGCTTTTAATGCTCATAAAACAATTTTTTAAAGGCTTTCCCTCAAATGATGATGGGTTATAATCTGAAATATGCTCTGTCTGATTACAAACTGCTGGGCAAAGCATAATACATGGTCTTTTGGAGAAATCAAACGCACATACAGACACATCTAAGAAATTCCAAGGGAATTTGTAAATTGCTTGGGGTTGTGATCCTCTGGTTGCAGTAAAACAGCATCTGCTTTGTGTGGGCTGCCCTGGTCCTTTCATAGGACCTCCGGGGAAGCAGAACAGACAAGCATGTTAACTCAATCTACGAGAATACAGGCGCCCGACCTAACAGTTAGTGTACACATTTTTCTGGGCTGTAGAACACAAGTAGTCAGTGGTACAGGGGCCTTGTTTATTCTTGGCACTCATTTAATTCATTCAACATTTCTAGAGCACCTATTTTTTTCTTCCTTAGTTCAGAATGTTATCCTGGCTTCCTGGGGCTTTCTGTCCCCTCTGCTCGAGGGCTCTGAAGACTTAGTACATGCGTCAAGCCTTGAAGACCATGTGGTCAAATACTTTTGCCAAACTCCATTGCATGTCTCACCCTGGTTCATTAGAGGAAATTATATTTGGAGAGTTAAGGAATTTGTGATGTGCTGTAAACAACAACAACAAACAAAAAAACCCAGCAACAAAACAGAAAAAACCCCAAAATCAACCAACCAAAAAAGACTATAAGCATCTATTTTGTGTGAAGTGATCTGGACTAGGCATCAAACATACTTTTGCCTGATTTAGTCCCATTCACTTCCCCTTCACTGGGAAGACTCAAGGGCAATTGGCCTAGTGATTTTCCATGCTATTACTGTCCTGTGGGTGGGTAGCCATGGTCATCCATTAACGCTTTATTACTCCAGGGGTTCATGATTCAATCAGTATGGATTTCCCTCCACTGATACAAGCTTTTTCACACCTTAGTAGATGGTCTTTATGATTTCCTATCGCTAAAAAAAAATGGATCACTTGACAGTGAAACTTCTGGTAGTAAACCAATCTGAACTCCCTTAGGGATTGTCTTTGTACAACAAAAACAATCTGTTATTGAGTCCATACATAAAGCCTTTCTAATGTGATTGATCTGTCATTGTATTATTTGTTTATTCACATTTAACTTAATATCTCTTTTCTAAATTTCCTGTGAAAATGTTTTATAAAAAGACCAGATTGCAAACAATCTATTTCGTATCTTCAGGAAAGATAGGAAAAACTATAGAAAAATTTTGGAAAGGAAAAAAGAGGATAGTTTTCTCTTTTTGAATAAGGTCAGAAAAAGATTTTATTTGTGTTTTAAATTGTAGTCACCATTATAATTTAGACACACAAAATAATAATAATAATATGTAGATATTTATATAGTTAAGCACTTTAAAGTTTTCAAAGCATTTTATATTTTATTACATTTGATCTTTACAACTCTGTGTAGGTACTATTATTATCTATACTTTACAGGACAGGATAAATGACTTGTTCAGGGTCACACAGCCAATTAGTATTAGAGGCAGGATTTGAATTCACATCTTTCTCATTCCAAGTCTAGTACTTTGTCCACTACTGTACTTCCTAACTGGTGTAATTGGTGTAAGTAAAGATCTTTCATTCTGTCTTTTTTCTCCAGGTGAAATGGACGTGGTTTCCTTGAACTCTCCAACACATATCAGTGAGTAACTAAGGGAAAACCTCCAACTGTAAATCTGTCACATTTTCTGTTGATGCTCTAGTTTTGAATATTTAAATATTAATGTGTTTGGCAGATGCATTAGGACAAGAGTGGTAAGTCTGAAACATATAGATGGTTATCTGAAACATTAAAGTTAGAAGAAGGCCTTTGGGCTATCAGGGATTGACCAAGTATACATTATTAATTCAGACTGTTACATGTCATTACAATCCAAACCCATTTTTCTTTCACTTCCTTATGTGCTACAAAGCTAGGTACATATATTGACTGAAACAAAGTATATTACAGATCAATATGATCAGCTTTAAAGGGAACTGGCAGTACAGGGTTTGTACAGAACACCTTAAAAGAGCTTTGATTTCTCCAACTGGAAATAATCTTATTCCAGATATAGATCATCTTAGATGTTTTTTTAATGTTTTTTAAAATCATTTTGAGTTCTATATAAAAGTGAAATTTTATATGTATTCTCTTCACAATCAGCTCTACTATGAACAAGATATGAAGTAGCTAGTAGATTTTATGTAGATAAATGGACAGCTCTCCAATGTCTAGAAAATGGTATAACAAAAAAAAAGTGTTGGACTTCAGGGCAGAAATGATATGGTTTTGAATTCCAACTTTTTATTCCATTAACAACAATGGTTAGTTGGGTGAGTCACAGGCAAATCATCTAACTTTTGCAAAAGAGGGATAACAATATACACAGTAACTTTGTCAGGGGTGATGGTGAAGGTCAGAAGAAATGGATATATGAATGTATCTGCTATCTAACTGATGTGGCACTTTCTCTTATGGTGTATATTGTAGCATATACATGTCTGGCATAATTCTTGTTGATATCCTCCCTAGATGATCTACCCCAGGGGTAGGGACCCTGACTGAATTTTCAAAGGCCTGCACTTGAGGACTTAGAGGGCCACATGTACTCTCAAAGCTGTAGGTTCAATGTGCTGGATGTTGTCTGCTCAGTCTTTTGACATGCCATGGGTGCCAACATGTCACTTTGGCTATCAACATGTTGTTCCTTCTACTTGCTACATGACCACCCCCTCCTTTTTTTCTTTTAAAAAATCCAATATTTTATTTCCCCTTCAATTACATGTAAAATTATTTTTAACAATCACAGTAAAAAATTTTGAGCTCCAAATTCTTTCCCTCCCTCTTTTCCTCCCCCCTCATTGAGAGGGCAAGCAATTTGATAGAGGTTATACATAAGCAGTCATGCAAAACATATTTCCATAATATGTTGTAAAAGAAAACATAGACAAAAAAAACAAAAGTAAAGAAAAGGTACGCTTTGATCTGCATTCATACTCCATCAGCTCTTTTTCTGGAGATGGATGGCATTTTCCTTCACAATGGTCTCAGATCATTATATTGCTGAGGTACGCTGTCATTGATCATTGTATAATGTTGCTGTTACTTCACCAGCTCTTACTGTATGCAATATTTTCCTGGTTCAGCTCATTTCACTTTATGTTAGGTCATGTCAGTCTTTCCAGGTTTTTCTGAGAACATGCTGTTCGTAATTTCTTATAGATTCTAATCCTTCCTAATGCTATGACCCTTTAATACAGTTCCTCATGTTGTGGTGACCTCCAACCATAAAATTATTTTTGTTGCTACTTCATAACTGTAATTTTGCTACTGTTATGAATTGTAATATAAATATCTGATATGCAGGATGTATTTTAATTGTTACGAATTGAACATAACCCACAGGTTAGGAACCAGTTATAGAACAATAGTATTCCATCACAATCATATAAAACAACGTGTTGAGTCATTCCCCAATTGATGGACATCCTCTAATTCTTTGCCAGCACTAAAAGAACTGCTATAAATATTTTTGTACATATGGGTCCTTTTAATTTTTTAAAATCTCTTTGGGATACAGACTTAGTAGTGGTATTGCTTGATCAAATGGTATGTATGGTTTTGTAGCCCTGTGGGCATGGTTCCAAGTTGTTCTACATAACAACTTCACCAGCTATGCATTAGTGTCTCAATTTTCCCACATCCCCTTCAACATTTGTCATTTTCCTTTTCTGTCATAGTATCCAATTTGATAGGTATGGGATGATATCCTCAGAGTTGTTTTAATTTGCATTTCTCTAATCAATAGTGACTGAGAGCATTTTTAAAATATATATGGCTATAGATTGATTCGATTACTTTGAAAACTACCTGTTCATATCCTTTAACCATTTAACAACTGAGGAATAGCTCTTATTTTTTAAACATAAATTTGACTCATTTCTCTATATATTTGAGAAATTAATTTTTTTTATCAGAGAAACTTACTGTAATTTTTTCACAGTTATAATTACTATGTATTTTCCTCCATCCTATTTCCTCTGTTAATCCTGTCTCTCTGTCCTTTCACACTGTTCATTATCAAAAGTGTTTTGCTTGTCACTTTTACCCCTCCTCCATGCACCCTCCCTTCTATGCCCCTCCCCCTCCTTCTCATTCCCTTTTCTTCCTCTTTTTCTCTATGGTAAGACAGATTTCTATATTCAATTGAGTGTTTATGTTATTCATTCTTTGAGCCAATTCTGATGAAAGTAAGGTTCCCCCAAGTACCTGTAATGGTAATAGAATGTAAAGATTCCCCTTTACTGGCTTGGTTTTCAGGTTGGGTGTTCAGACCCAGAGCTTGTGAATTCCACTTGTGGGAAGGACTTGTTGATGCAAAGAGAGAGGGATGAACTTGGAGGAGCTGGTGCCTTGGATTTAGAGCAGTGGTTCTCAACCTTCCTAATGCTGCAACCCTTTAATTCTCTTACGTGGGCATATCTGCATGTGGGCGGGCCCGCCTGGAGACAGATAGAGGAGCAGTGTCTTGGTTCCTAAGACCATCAGAAATACGTGTTTTCCAATGATCTTAGGCGACTCCTGTGACCCCTGTGAAAGGGTCATTCGACCCCCAAAGGGATCGTGACCCATAGGTTGAGAACTGCTGATTTAGAGAGAGGCCCAAGTAGAGAGAAGGCCCAAGCAGAAGAGGACAGAAGGGCTTTTGGGAAGCAGTATCATGGAGGCAGAGAGAGGAGAATTGCCAGGGGCCAGAGTTGCTGACAGAGAAACTGCTGAGGGCTAGTTGGAGCTGCCCAGGCCTTTTGAGAACTGCTACTGGGAGCTGCCGAGAACTGAGGAGGCATGGCTATGATGCAAGTATTTTATCTGTCTGTTCTGATGTTGTTTTGCCAGATTTGCTTGCTGGGTGAAGGACAGTGCTGTTGTTGCAGAGGTCCTGGAACCTTGCTGTTGGTTCAGAAGCCCTGAAAGAGGATTTTCTTGTACGTTTACAGAAATCCTGGAAGAGAGTCTTGCTAATGTTTTCAGGGGTTCTGGGACTGTTCTGCAGGCAGAGAGTGAATTAATGAGGACACTGGCAATGTATATTGTGGTTTTGTTAAGTTTTATCTTCCCAGGAACAGAGATTGTTGAGAACTTGCCTTGTGTCAAGATGAAGGAAGGACCTCTCCTTGGGTATTCAATGCTGTGATGATATCTTAACCTTGTTGTAGCTTAAGGGTGGATAGCTTTTTGTGCTCTCCTACTCCTTTTGAGAAAGTCCTTGGCATTAATGGATGGCATTGTAATTGGTTGTAATCCAGAGGTGGGAAACTTTTGACTTTTTTGTGCTCTGTGACTGACCAAATGAATGTACTTTGTTTATGATTGGAAACTAATCTCCATTTGAGAAGAGAGACTTTGGGTGACTGACTAAATGAATGTACCACCCAGGGGTGGGCTACTTGGACCTTAGTACTTTGCAATTGAATTGAAGACTTACTAAATTATTGAGTTATGCTATATTTTGAATTTTCTGTGAATTTTTTTTTGCCTTAATTTGTCACTGAATAAATGGAGTTTGCTATGCTTGTAATCTGAACCTGGAAGTTGTCTTTGCTTGGCATCCTCCCATTTCCCTCTGCATAATAAAAGCTCTTTCTTGACTCTCTTATGTGAGATAATTTATCCCATTTTATCTTTTCCTTTCCCCTTCTCCCAGTATATTCCTCTGTCTCCCTCCTTAACTTAATTTCATTTTTTAAGATAATCTTCCCATCATGTTCAACTTGCACCCATGCCCTACATCTGTGTATAGTCCTTTAACTGTCCTAATAATGAGAAAGGGGTTACAAGTATCATTTTTTCATGTAGGAATGCAGTTTTATCTTATTGAATATCTTTCCTGTTTACCTTTTATGCTTCTCTTGAGTTTTGTATTTGAAAGTCAAAATTTCTATTCAGCTCTTGTCTTTTCATCAAGAATGCTTGAAAGTCTTTTATTTCATTGAATAACTATTTTTTCCCCTGAAAAAATTATACTCAGTTTTTCTGGATAGATCATTCTTGGTTGTAATCCTAGCTCTTTTGACCTCCAAAAATATCATTTTCTAAGCCCTTTGATCCTTTCATGTAGAAATTGCTAAACAGTGTTATCCTGACTTGCCTCCATGATATTTAAATTGTTTCTTTTTGGCTTCTTACAATATTTTCTACTTGACCTGGGAGCTTTGGAATTTGGTTATAATATTACTGGGAGTTTTTATTTTGGGATCTCTCTGAGCAGGTGATATATGGATTCTTTCAAATTCTATTTTGTCCTTTGGTTCTAGAATATCAGGACAGTTTTCCTTGATAATTACTTAAAAGATGATATCTATGGATTGTTGTTGTTTTTTTAATCAGAGCTTTCAATTAGTCCAATAATTCTTAAAATATCTTCCCGGGATCTATTTTCTAGGTCATTTGTTTTTCCAATAAGTTATTTCACATTTTCTTCTATTTTTTTATTCTTTTTATTTTCTTTTATTGTTTCTTGATGTCTCATGGAGTCATTGGCTTTTATTTACCCAATTCTAATTTCTGAGGAATTATTTTCTTCTGTGTTTTTTTTTAACCTCCTTTTCCATTTGGCCAGTTCTTCTTTTCAATGCATTCTTCTCTTCATTTAATTTTTATGCCTCTTTTATCATTGGAACTAGTCAGTTTTTTTAAGGTGTTATTTTCTTCTGTATTTTTTTGTGCCTCCTTTAGCAAGTTGTTAACTCTTTTTTTCATGAATTTCTTGTATCACTCTTAATTCTCTTCCAAATTTTCCCTCTATCTCTCTTACTTGATTTTTAAAATTCATTTTGAATTCTTCTATGGCCTGAGACCAATTCATATTTTTCTTTGAGGCTTTGGATGTTGCAGTTTTGATTTTATTATTTTCTTCTGAGTTTGTGGGTTTTTTGTTTTTTGTTTTTTGCTTTTTGGAGGGCAGTTGTGGTTAAGTGACTTTCCCAAGGTCACATGGCTAGTTTTTTGTGTTAAGTGTCTGAGGCTGGATTTGAATTCAGGTCCTCCTGACTCCAGGACTAGTGCTCTATTCACTGCACCACCTAGCCATGCCTAAGTTTGTGTTTTGATCTTCCCTGTCACCATAGTAACTTCCTACAGTCAAAGTCTTTGTCTGCTGTCTACTAATTTTTCCAGGCTATTTCTTGACTTTTAACTCTATGCTAAAGTGGGACTCTGCTTCCAGAGTGAAAGGGGCACAGTCCCAAGCTTTAGGTTTTAGCTGTTTTCAGAGATAATTCTAGTTTTCAGTTCTTTCAAAGTGGTATAATCTAGGGAGAGGTGTGTTTATTAATCTCCTGCCCTGTGTTCTGGTCTATGAGAAACCACAAGTATTTTTTTAGCCTTTAAACTGACAAGGGTCCCAACTTCTCTGTGTTCTTCCATGCCCTGGCACTGACACCCAGGACTGTGACTCAGATCCAAGTATGGATAATGCAACAAAGTCTTGCTCCTGGTGCCAGCAAAGGAATTTCCTTCTGACTGGCTGTCTAATCCCCTTACTGTCTATGGGTTGAGGAGTCTGGAAATTGTCACTGCTGCCACTGATTCAGTCACCTGCAAGGTCTACTGCTGGTTTGCTGCAGTGTGGCCTGTGCTGGTTGCAATCTACTCTCACCCTGGTGAAATAGACCTTTTCTGCCTACTTTTTTTTTCAGAATTTATTTATTTTTAGTTTTCAACATTCGTTTCCACAAGATTTTGAGTTCCAAATTTTCTCCCCATCTCTCCCCTACCCCCCACCCCAAGATGGGAAGCATACTGATCACCCTTTCCTCCAGTCTGCCCTCTCATATATTCTCCCCCATTTTCTGCTTTTTACCCCCTTCCCTCTCACTTTATTATAGGGCAAGATGGATTTCTATACACCATTGCCTGTGTATCTTATTTCCCAGTTGCATGTAAAAACAACTTTTTAATGTTTGTTTTTAAAACTTTGAGTTCCAGATATTCTCCCTTCCTCCCTTATCATCCACTCCCATTGGGAACACAAATAATTCAATATAGGTTATACATATGTAGTTATGCAAAACTTTTCCATAGTAGTCATATTGTGAAAGACTAACAATATTTCCCTCCACCCTATCCTGCCTCCCATTTCTTCTATTTTCTCCTTTGACCCTGTCTCTTTTCAAAAGTGTTTGCTTTTGATTACCCTCTCTCCCAATCTTCCCTTCCTTCTATCATCCCCCTGTCTTATTCCCTTTTCCTATATTTTCCTGTAGGGTTAAGATTGAGTGTGTATGTTTAATTCAAGTAGAGAAGCAGAGGAAAAATTAGGAAAAGAATGTGTGTTTTTCCCTCCTTAAACCAAGTCCAATAAGAGTGGGGTTGACTCATTCCCTTTTACCTCTCTGCTCTTCCCCTCCATTGTAACAGCTTTCTCTTATGTCTTTTTTGTGAGATAATTTACTCTATTCTATCTTTCCCTTTCTTCTTCTCCCAATATATTCCTCTCTTGCTGCTTAATTTTATTTTTTAGATATCATCCCTTTGTATTCAACTCACCCTATGCCCTCTGTCTATGTATACATATACACACATATACCCACCTATACATACATATATATGTATGTATATATATATATATATATATATATATATATATATATATATATATACATATACATACATATATAGATATGGATATATATTCCCTTCAAATCTCCTAATATTGAGAAAAGTCTCATGAGTTACAAATATCATCTTTCCATGTAGGAATGTAAACAGTTTAGCTTTAGTAAGCCCCTTATGAGTTCTCTTTCCTGTTTACCTTTTCAAGCTCCTTGTGCTTCTTGTATTTGAAAGTCACATTATGTGTTCAGCTCTGGTCTTTTCATCAAGAATGTTTGAAAGTCCTCTATTTCATTGAATGTCCATATTTTCCCCTGAAGTATTATTCTCGGCTTTACTGGGTAGGTAATTCTTGGTTTTAATCCTGGCTCCTTTGACCTCCAGACTATCATTTGCCAAGCCCTTCAGTTCTTTTTTCTTTTTTTTTTCTTTTTGGAGGGGAGAGGGCAGGGCAATTGGGGCTAAGTGACTTGTCCAAGGTCACACGGCTAGTAAGTGTGTCAAGTGTCTGAGTCTGGATTTGAACTGGAGTCCTCCTAACTCCAGGGCCAGTGCTCTATTCACTGCACCACCTAGCTGCCCCCCTTCAGTTCTTTAAAGTAGAAGCTGCTAGATCTTGTGTTATCCTGATTGTGTTTCCACAATACTCACATTGTTTCTTCCTGACTGCTTGTAATATTTTCTTCTTGACCTGGGAACTCTGGAATTTGGCTATAATATTCCTAGGAGTTTCCTTTTTGGGATCTTTTTCAAGAGGTGATTGGTGAATTCTTTCAATTTCTATTTTACCTCTGGTTCTAGAATACTGGGGCAGTTTTCCTTGAGAATTTCTTGAAGGGTGATTTCTAGGCTCTTTTTTTGATCATGGCTTTCAGGTAGTCCAATGATTTTAACATTATCTCTCCTGGATCTATTTTCCAGGTGGGTGGTTTTTCCAACGAGATATTTCACATTGCCTTCTATTTTTTCATTCTTTTGGATCTGTTTTTATAATATCTTGATTTCTCATAAAGTCATTAGCTTCCATTCTGCTTTTTAAGGCATTCTTTTCCTCATTGACTTTTTGGATCTCTCTTGCCATTTGAGTTAGTCTTTTTTTTAAGGTGTTATTTTCTTCAGTATTTTTTTGGGGTCTCCTTTAGCAAGGTGTTGACTTGTTTTTCATGATTTTCTTGTATCACTTTCATTTCTCTTCCTAATTTTTCCTCTACTTCTTTTACTTGATTTTCAAAATCTGTCTTGAGCTCCTCCATGGCATCCATCCTATTCATTTTTTTAGAGGCTTTTGTTGCAGGAGTTTTGACTGTGTTGTCTTCTTCTGGTTCTATGTTTTGATCTTTGTCACCAAAGAGGAATTCTGTAGTCCGATTTCTTTTCCTCTGTTTGCTTATCTTGGCAGCCAATTACTTGAGTTTTGAAATCTTTGTCATGGTAGAACTCTGCTTCCAGAGTAGAGAGTGCTGTGTCCCAAACTTCTTGAGTTTTGCATAGCTGTTTTCAGAGATTTTTCCAGGCACCTTCCTCAGAACTTTGAGGAGGACTTTCTCTCCACAGCCTTGAGAAGCTCTGTCATGCTAGTACGCCTCATCCCAGAACCACCACCTAAGACTGTGACCCAGATCCAAGCAGGGCAAAACAAGAGAATCCTGCCTTAGTGCCAGCAAAGAGATTCCTGCATTTATCCTTTGATCAGCTGCTTGGTCTCCCAACCATCTATGGGCCTGGAGTTCCAGAAACAGCCATCACCACAGTGGCTGCAGCCGCAGCCACCTTGGGGGCAGGGACCAGATGATGCTCTTCTCTCACAAAGGTCCAACACAATTTTACCACTTACCTTTTTCTTTTTTTTGGCATTTATGAGTTGAGAAGTCTGGAAACTGCCACAGCTGCCAGTGATTCAGTCCCCTAATGTCTCCTCCAGCCCAGTTTGTACACCTGTCTGTTCTGGAGTGGCCCACATGAGAATTTGCTCCACTCCTAGCCCAGTATGATAGACCCCTCCTGTTGAGCTGTCAGGCTGCTCTCAGTGAGAGATTTGTTTCACTATGTCATTTTGTGGGTTCTGTAGCTCCAAAATTTATTTAGAGTCATTTTTTTTACAGGTGTTGAAGGTAGTAGGAGGATGAGCTCAAGTAAATTTCTGCTTTCACTCTGCCATTTTGGCTCTGCCCCCTTCTGCCTACTTTCTAAGTTGTCTTGGACTGGAAAATTGTTGCAACCCTCTCCTTTTGCGGGTTTTGCTGCTCCAGAATTTGTTTTGAGGCATTATTTAAAGTTTTTTGGAGGGTCTTGGGGGAGAACTCAGATGATTCTCTGACTTTTCTTTGCATCTTGGTGCCCCCCCCCCCCCTTTTCTGATCATACATTTCTGACATACTACTTTTGACTACTTTTCATGTATAGGTAATAATTGCTAAAAATTTTTTAGCCTATTTATTCCTATGAGACTATCTCCATTATCTTTTATGTCATTCTGTTTTGATTCTTTGGGGATCATGGGATTTTATGGTTCAAACAAATTTCATATAAAAATGGTGTTTAAAAAGCTGTATTTTTGCTTCAGGGAGAAGCTCAGGGTCATGAAAAGAACTATGTGATTTTTCAAATGTCATTCAACTCGTTTGCTTTTTCCCATTCAGTTTTGGGTCCACCTCATTGTTCATCCAAGTTACATCAGCTGATGGAGTGACTCAATATATTTCCCAGTAAATTGCATGTTATATTATGGATAGCAGGCTTTTTTGATCTATTTGCCTTTTTGGGTGCAAGCTATTAAGTTAATCTTTTTGAGTAATTATGTGTTTCTTTGGGGTAGCCTCATAGTGTTTCAAGGTTTGATAAAATCAGTATAATTTCACATATCCGTCCCCTACCCCAAAAGGAGCATTTGAAAACTCTCATTCATTTATAAGAAATCTCTCCTCCATTTAGACTTGGCAGAGAACATCTTTCATGTAATGGTGAAGATCTCTGGTAAAAATTACTTAATGTTGAATCTGAGGATCATTGAACAAAGGTTATTTCTTGCTGGGCATGATGGCACACATCTATCATTTCAGCTATGGGAGAGGTTGAGGTTGTTGTATCTCTCAAGCTTGAACTTCAATGGGCTAAACCAATTGGGTGTCTGAACTAAATTTTAATATGGCAAGCCTTCTGGTCAGGGGAGTGGCCAGCTTGTCTAAGAAAGAGGGAACTGGCTCAGGTTGGAAATGGAGCCGGTTAAGGAACTCAGGTCAATCAGAGTGGGACTGGGTCAGTGAGTGCCATAGCACTTACAACCTTATGTAATAGAGACACCAATTTTTTTTTTATAGAAGTCAAAAGAAAATAAAGAAAGAGAAAAAGAGCAAAGGATTATTTCTGTGGTTGCATCTATATACTTCCATAAATAATTTATACGATATTAACATATCCATGGGAAGCATCATGTTGCATGAAAGTCTTTAAAAACTATTTTGTGTAATTGAGCCAAATACTTAAAAAAAAATCATCAAATAATGAGCAATTATTGTAAAGATATTATCTGCTGTAGGAAATTATTTATGAAAGTTTGCCTATTCTCTTCTCATATTTTAATCTTCATATGTGTATATATATAACAGTCTCACAAAAATTTTATAGAGATTAGAAAATCAGCATATCAATCCATTAATGACTGATGATCTTTTTGATTAATAAACTCCCCTACTTATCTGCATCTTCTTATACTCCCTTCAAAAATATTAAGAATTTGTCTCTCAGTGCTTTCAAAATTGTTTTAGTACTAGTACAGACTTTTCCCTATATGTATCTGATCCAGCTTCTCTTTCCTGCTTCGTTTTGTTCATTTATTTCCATAGTCATTATTGAAAGAAGCAGATTTCTGTAGAAACTCTGGCAGATTTGTTCCATTTTTTGGCCTGTTATCTTTCTTTTGCCTTCATTTGCAAATGCTCTTGGGATGGCCTCCCTTAGGTCTTACTCCAAACTTTCTGCCAACTTACTTTTCCCATCATCAGTCTGATATTTTATGAGGGGAACTCTTAATAAATTTTCACCATCATCCCAAGGAAGATTTTTACACATATATGTCATCATTCAGATTTTGTTTGAAGACCAGTAAGGAGAAGAGACTTTCCTATTGTCATCTATTCCATTTTTGGGGAGCTACAAAATGGTTTGCTACTTGGCAAAAAGATGAAGTATTTGCTGACTGATGTTGTTTCTGGACTTTTTTGGCCTTGTTTTCATTACTGTTTTACATCAGTTAACCTATTGGAAAAGATGTTGATGTCTTTTCAATGATCCATTTTCTAAGTTTTCTTTATTGTTTCTTTGAATAGGTCTGACATGAACTGTTGCAATCACAGGGAATGACTTCTCATCTTTACATTTCTAGTTTGGTGCTGCTTTTGACCTTTGCTCTATATGGTTGATGAGTGGACTGTAAAAAGCCAGACAGCAAATTCAGTAATGACTGCCACATTGACAGCAGGCTTATAGACTCTCTAGGTTGTATTCTGTTGCACTATGTATAAGAACACAGAATCAGCTCCATGGTATGATGGCATATTGGTCCAGGACTCTATCAATCAATCAATATTTATTAAACACTTAGTCTATTCCAGGCACTCTGCTTTGTGCTAGAGGCAAAAAAAAAAAGAGGGAACCACATTTCCTGCCCTCAAGGAGCTTACAATTTAATGAGTGAGACAATATGCAAACAAATACATACAAAGCATGCTATGTACAGGAGAAATGGGAAATAATTCACAGAGGGAAGGCGCTGGAATTAAGAGGGACTGAGGGAGACTTCCTATAGAATATGGAATTTTAGTTGGGACTTAAAGGAAGTCAGAAAGGTCAATAGTCAGCATGGAGTAGTGAGAGCATTCCAGACATGTGGGAAGAGCCAGAGAGAATGCCTAGAGCTGAGAGATGGCATGTCTTGTTCATGGAACAGCAAGGAGAATAGTGTCATTGGCTTGAAAAGTAAGTGTCAGGGAGTAAGTTATAAAAATATTTGAAAGTTAGGAGGGGGCTAGGTTATAAGAAGATTAAATATTTAAGAGATGTGAGTTAATATCTTGACAAGTATTTTCTTAATATTCTGTGGGAGATCTGTCTTATTGGTAAAGTTTAAACTAGAAGAGACTAGTTATATTCCACTACAGGACATCAGAAAAGGCTGGATTTTTGAGTGGATGGTACTTAATTTTATTTTTTGAAGGATGGGCTTCTACTTTGGGCTAGAATGATGATGTAGAGACTCAAAATAATCACTTTTTCTGATGTATTGTGCAACTGTGAAGACAGTTCATATTTAGTTGCTTTGACAACACAAATTTGCCTTCTGATAAATTGATTCTTTGGTTAGGAGAGGGAATGGGATTGCTATAGCACAGAAGATGGCTGAGGGACAGAAACACAGACACAGTACAATCCCCCTTCCTTCCAGCTGCTTTCTTATGGATCAGTGGATCAGCAGCACATAGAAAAATGTCCTTGTATAGGGAAGGAGACACAGAAAATGCAGCTGCATCTCTTGTAAGACTTGGAGAATTACTTGTATTTGAAACTCTCTCCACTGATAGTAAAATCTGACCAACAATGGCAGTGTTGTGGTCACTTTTAAAATCTAAGAGCAGTAGTAACCACCCTTCCTCCTCCTCCTTCTTGATATTCCAGCTAAACACCACCTCTGTTTGGCAGCAATGGCAGCACTTTCTGGATATGCAATTACCTGTTACCATGGTGATTCTGAATTCACCTGGATATTTTGCTGACTACCAGTGGTTGAGATTTAGAGTTGGAAACCTTCCAGGCATGGAGAATAATCAAAATGAAGGCAAAAAGATGGAAAAATTCAGTGTGTGTTTAGAGAATCACAACAAGATTAGTTTGGCTGAGAAAAATAAAGCTTACTCAGATTGGCCTTCAGCTGGTCCATTCTTTGAAACTTGTGTTCAGAGCAATGCAATTCATCGGAATTATAAACAATCTACTCTTTATGGAAGGATGCTCATCTTTTCAGAGTTTTGAAGCATATCTATGAAGGACTCTGGGATTGGGGAAGTAACTCTATTTCTTTTCCCTTTTATACTGTGTAAAATAAAGATGCCAAACTGTTTCTACACCAGTCCTCTTCATTTGTTATAAAAAGAACAGTCTTTCCCTAGGGCCAGGGATTGTTCATCCATGTATAGTAATCACTGGAAGTGCTTGTGACTCAAAAATACTCTGGACCAAAATTAAACAGGAAATAAAGCATTAAGATCAGAAAAAAACCTTGAACAACACTAAGTCAGGGCAGTAGAGAGGGAGGAAGCAGTGAGCCATTCCTAGAATTACGTTACAAAAAGCAATCTCTCTGTCTCTGTTTTTTGAAAGTTATAAAATGACCCAGCTAAAACTAAGCTTCTTCAGCAAACAAACCTTAGCAAGAATATTTCTTTGGTGATGAGTAAATCACTTTAAAATTCAATCATTTTGAAACTTATAAATTTATAGAATCCATGCAGGAATAAATGGTAAACTAATTATAGCCAAAGATGAGAAAAGAGCTAATGTAAAATTGATTCAAACAATGGAAGAGGATCATCTGTAGGATTTAAACAGCAGGAAAGGAAAAGAATGTGTAACGCTGTGTCAAAATGATGAGAGATGTTTCCCCACAATCTACAATGAAAAGGAATAAATATTTATTATGTCCTTACTATGTACCAGACACTGAGAAGTACTTTACAAATATTTTTTTGTTTGATCCTCATAACAACTCTGTGAAGTAAATGCTATTAACATCTCTATTTTATAGTTGAGAAAGCTCAGAAAGGAAGAGGTTAAGTGACTTACCCAGTGCCATACAGCTACTATATGAGGCCGAATTTGAACTCAGATCTTCCTGTCTCCAGGCCTAGTGTTCTATTTATTGGACCACATAGCTGCCTCTGTAGCATTGATGCTACAAGAGTTAGTGGGATAATTTTGCAAAGAATTCCAGGAGAAAAGTTCTACAAACAGGAGAAGCTGTGCAGAGGGGCAAAGGCCTGCCATCTATTGTCCATCTTAGTGCCTTGCGGACTTCCCAGAATTGAAGACAGCAACCCAAACTAGTGCTCCTCTTTGTTCTTTCTCATAAAGGCTCTAAATGTGTTGCTGCTGCTTCGCCTTGTAAATTTCTTCCCCACTAGTAAGCCGTTGGAAGGGGAAGTAAAGTGAGTCCCAGAAGAATGGCAGTAGAGAATTCAAAAAAGACCAAAGCAGTACCTATGGAAAACAACCCTTTTCATTCCAGCTGGCTTTGTTTTCCCTGAGGAGCTCTCTTCTCTAGTCTAGGAGATTTTTGATTCACTTGATATTATTAAATCTGTTTGTGATTTCTCTTGTGAATAGACTTTGAGCTGGCTAATGAATGTGAGTACAGTGACCAAAAAGGATTATGATTTCCTGAAGGGGCAATCATCATTTTGTGACCTCCCTGTGTCTTGTTCTGCAGCTGGATTTTCCTTTAGCTTTTCCTTCCCAGTCTTGTTCATGCTTTTAAATATCAGCATGCCAAGTATTAAATACACCGTAAGAATTTAGTGGCCCCTATTTTCTTTATGTAACAGTGTAAAACTTGAGCATAAAAGGAAAGAACAGAAATGTAGAGGAAGAGGATTAGTCAATATGGAAGCAGGTAGGGTTGATGCTGCCAACTATAGCAGACAGCTATTTGCTCTAATTTCTTGCTTTTCCTGAAGAGATGTTTTGGCAGTGTATCCGCTTCCTTCTCTAATTCAGAGTCTCAGGAGAAGGATATTGTCTCTGTAGACTGGGCTTCTGGGCATGCCCATATCTCATATGGAGCCAACCTTTAGGGGTCATTGAGCATGCCCAGTTTGTCTAACATGAACACAACAGGCTTAATGTTAGACAAACTGGGAAGACTTGAAGGCCTTTCAAGGTCAGCTCCATGTTAGAACTGGGCATGCCCAGAAGTCTGTTCTACATCTCTAAGGATATTGTATTATCAAACCGGGTACAGTCAGCACTGCATCAACTAGTCACAGTCTCTCTTGGCTCTGTTTCAACTGTACTGCTAGCCAAAGCAACACCTTGAGTATCAATACTGGTAACATCTTTTTGCAAGAAAGAACAAAGGAATATAAAACCTGGTTCCAGTTCTGTGTAGGCCAAATGGTACCAAATGGATGATGGATGCTGAAGCCCAGCATCCTTACCCTGCTTCTCCCTTTTCTGGTCTCCCAGAATTTTCCATAAATAGTCCTATAATACCCTAATTCATGTGTACATCCTGATGGATTCTAAGGAAGGGTCTCTCAGCTCCACAGCAATTCTGAACCAGGGTTATAGATGGTTTAAAGTAATATAGGATTAAATATAAGAGAGGAACTTAAAATACCTAGTCTTTTAATTGAAGAACTAAAATGATTTGATTTTTAAAATGTCTTTGTCATTAGAATATTCTTAGATAAGCCTAAGAGCACTTTTAGTAATCCATTCTCCAGAAGGGAAAAGTGAGAACCTGAGGTTATTTGATCATTAATTTATATAGCTAAATCTATGCAGGTGTTAGGATCATAAATTTAGAGCTAAAAAGGGCTTTAGTGGCCATCCAAACCAACTCCCTCATTTTAGAGATGAAGAAATTGAAGACCAGATGTGTTAATTGCCTAATTTATCACATGCCTAGTTAACATCTGAGGTGGGATTGGAATGTAGGTCTTCATGCCTCCAGGTCCACTGCATTATCCAGTATACCATGCTACCTCTTGAGTTATGTAATGTTATAGGTTTGCTACCAATCCCTCATGGTGTCATTGATATTCTTTCAAATGTAGTGAAGGGACTCCCTAAGATACCAGCCTAAGCCAAACCATCATTGAACTATTTGCTACTGTGTTTCAGTTCTGAAACTACATATTCAGTTTAATATCACATGATCCTAGATTTCAAATTGGAAGTCACCAAGTCAATCCTCATATTTTACTTGTAACAATTTTTTTTCTGACAATGCTTGATTTTTGCTGCCTTGTGAAGGAGTTCATGTTTCTAAAGATGCTGGGAGTTGTATTTCTTCTTAGATTGGGAAGAGACAAAACTGTCATGAAATTGGAATGGTGAAGTTCCTCCCCATCTGTGTCCTTTAGCATGGCTTTTAATTCTCTCTGGAGGATGTGTGGGAAAAGAGTTAGAAGGAGCAGGGGCAGGAGATTTAGTATTAGATAGCAGATACTTTCCAAGAGACTGACTCTAAACTTTGTTGAAGCTAGAGCTTTCTCTTTCCCTTGCATCATTGCTTGGTATATTGAAAGAATAGCAGGTAAGGGGGATGAGACCAAGATGGTAGAGTGAAGATCTCCCCCAAACCTCTCCCAAGACCTTTAAATAATGCCCTTAAAACAAATTTTGGAATAGCAGAACCCACAAAAGGATGGGGTGAAGCAATTTTTCAAAGATAAATTAGAAGGTCAGCAGGAAAGGTCTGTCAGACCAGGATGAGTAGGGGAAAAAATGCTCTAAATCACCATTGATCAGAGAAATGCAAATTAAAACAACAATGAGGTATTACTTCATACCTGTTAGATTGGCTAATAGGTCAGAGAAGGAAAATGACAAATGTTGGAGAAGATGTGGGAAAATGAGATAGTAATGTATTTTAATGGACTTATGAACTCATTCAACCATTCTTCAGAGCAATTTGGAAGTATGTCCAAATATTTATAGTAGCTCTTTTCTGATGGTAAAGAATCAGAAATTGAGGGGATGCCCTTCGATAGGGGAATGGCTTAAGAATTTGTGGTTTATGATTGAGATGGGAATCTATTGTGACATAAGAAATGATGAACTTTATGTTCTCAGAAAAACCTGGAAAGACTTATATGAATTGATGCAAAGTGAAATGAGTAGAACCAGGAGAACATTGTACACAGTGATAGCAATATTGTAGGATGATCAATTGTGACTGATTTAGACAACTCTGAAGGGCTCATTGAAAAAATGCTGTCCATCACCAGAGAAAGAACTGGTGGATTCTGAATACATATCGAAGCACACTTTAAAAAAAAAACATCAGTTTTATTTTTCTTGGGTTTTTATCTTGGTCTATGTTTTCTTTTGCAACATGACTAATGGAAATATGTTTTGCAAGACTACACACATGTAATCTATATATAATTGCTAGGGAGAAAATTTGGAACTCAGTTTTGAAAATAAATGTTGAAAATTGTTTTTACATGTAATTGGGGAAAAGAAAATACTAAATTTAAAAAATTTTTCTAAAAGACTTTAAAAAAGAGAAAGAATAATAAGTAGTGACTGACTAGAGCTACTCAAGGAAACTGCTGGGACAATGGTAAATTTACCTTACTTTCTGTTTCTTTGTTTTCCTTCATAACCACAGGCAACAGGTGACATCATCCATTATTAATTGTTTTTCTGATATTTTAAATTTTTATTCTGTTTTTTTTGCATATTAAACAGTGGTTTGTTAGATAAAGATAATTTTAATTGTGTCCTGAGTTAATGTTTTTTTGATATAGAGAAACCTCAAGAGGAAGTCACATCTTTAGTTGGCCTCCAATGGGCAGAGATAGGTTTGGTAAGGGAAAAATCAGTTCCACCCATTCTCCGTCCAAATTGTCCTCCACAGTAACATCTGCTGGGCATCATACTAATGAGGAAATTAAGGCCCAGCGAGATTAAGTGGCTTGTCCAAATAGTAAGAGGCATGATGGTGATTCAGAACA
Source organism: Pseudochirops cupreus (assembly GCA_028627135.1). Lineage (NCBI taxonomy): Eukaryota > Metazoa > Chordata > Mammalia > Diprotodontia > Pseudocheiridae > Pseudochirops > Pseudochirops cupreus. Next base: position 414,303,764 of record CM053580.1, on the reverse strand, counting down.
AGTCCTTGTTATGGGAATCTGAAGATCTTCCCTGCCCCTAGGCCCTTTGTTAAAGTGGCTACGTGACCCTGAGGACCCTTGGATATTTGAAAGTATACTCTGTTCCCTAATAGGCTGAATGTGGTCATGTGGAGCCTGTGGCGCCAGG
>CM053580.1:414262860-414303116 GCA_028627135.1 Pseudochirops cupreus | reverse complement strand
TGCATATCAAGGTCTAAGAAAAATAAGGCTTAATATTATCCAGGTTCATTCATGTGATAACTCCTGTTAATTGATGTAGACAATCCAGAGTTTACTCACTAATCAGTAATAAAACCCTGTTATATAAGACTAATGCTACATATTTCTGATACAGAGCCCAAGAATTTGTACCATATTTCCCCAAGATAAACTCCTTGAAATTGAGTTTATTTTTGTGACTTGAAGGGAGCAGGATGTTTGTGGGATAGAGCTCTGTATTGAGAGTCAGGAGACCTTGGCTTGAGTCCTGTTTCTGCCATCAACTAGTTATATAACCTTGAGCAAGCCTCTTAACCTTTGTGGGTCTTAGTTTTCTTGCCTGCAAAGGATCTTTCCAAATGATAATTGTGGTCCATTGACTTCTAATATTTCATGAATAAAACATATGGTCTATCCTTGTACTTTTAAGGCTGAACTTTTAAGCATGTTTACAACTCAATGTCATGATTTAAAGTTAGTCTTCTGTTGTTTTTAAGTTTGCTGAAGGATGGAAAGCATCCTTTGAAGGTGAGGATTATCATATAACTGTAAATTGCTCTTTGGTGACTACCAAATATCTTTTCCTTTCTAAGCAGGACAAAATATTTTACCCTGTGATCTTCTTGTCTGTTGGTTCTTTTCAATGTAAATTGCTTGAGTGAGTCCATTGGGATTAGTTTTAAGTAGCATTAGCTATTGATGGTGCTGAAATGTAATTCACATGTATTTCTACAGCGGGTGCATACTATGCAAAAGATCTGGAGGGATTCTTGGTGTGGGAACTCCCTCTATTATCACAGATGGCAGTCTTTCTACTACTCAGTAGAAAAGTCCTGGGAGTTGCTTGAGGCATGTATAGGTTAAATGACTTGCCAGGGTCACATAGTTAATAAAAATCAGAGATGAGATGGGAATCCTGGGTTTTCCTGACTCCAACTATGCCATACTGTCTGCCTCTATATTTCTGAAGGAACTTTAAAATAGTTAGAGGTTTAAAATTACTCTCTTTAGATATTCCATAGAATTACACTATTTTGAATAATGCATCAAAAATGCCACAAACATAAAAACAAAGATGAGGAGTACAGTATGTTTGGGAAAGTATATGTCTATATATGTATATGTGTATGTGTATATCTGTAGCTATAGAGGAATATATCGAAACTTGAGGGGGATGGGAAATAAATTTTTTTTAAATGCCTTGAATTTACATAATTCCTTTCTCCCTCCAGGAACTCAAAATGCTTAAGAATAAATGTGCTGTTACTGGTGTATTTGCATAGGTTATACCTTAATTACATAAGTTTTTCTCTTCTTTTGCACCAGCAAGACCTATGTATTGTCCTCTCAAACTTGCATGCATAGATGATTCATGACTCCAAGTGTGGTTCAGCTTCCAATTCAAAGTAAAGATACTAATTCAGGCAAGTAGACAATGTTTGTCCTCAGAGAGCCTATGCTTTTTTCCTCTTCTCTTTTATCTCCTAACCAACATCTGACCCTTAACCATTCAGTCAATGAATGACCTTGTGTCCCATAGCGGGAAAGAATTTGAAATGAGTCATGTCAACATTAGTAAGAATGAAGGGGAAACTAAGAGAATAAGCATTTATATAGCACTGTACTGTATGTATATCTATCTATCTATCTATATCTATCTATCAATCTATCTATCTATCTATCTGTTTATCTATCTATCTATATATCGAGACAGAAAGAGAGAGAGAGACAGAGAGAGATAGAGAGAGCACTTTTTACAAATATTGTCTCCTTTTATCCTTACAATCCTTACACTGAAAATTAGGTGCTCTTGTTATCCTAATTTTACAATTGGAGAAACTGAGACAAACTGAGGTTAAGTGGATTGCCTAGGGTCACAAAGCTAGTATGAATGAGTGACTGTGAATGCATTGCCTCTCCAAGTTGAATTAGTCTGCATGCCCTGTTAAAGTAATTTCATACTTTAGCAAAGAGAAGGGGAAGATATTTTTTTCCTTTCTTTGCCTAGGGAAAACTTTTCTAAAATCACACTATGCAGCCTGTTCATACGATCTCTCTTAAAAGTAAGATTTTCCTTGTCAATTTAGCATCTTTTTGGACCAGATGCCTGAGGAAGAGCCAGTTAAAATCAGGCTCATATTGTCTTCTTACCTAGATACTACTTGGCCCTTTTATGAGGAATAATATTAGTAAGTAACTTTCATAGCGAAATTTACATATATGATTAATTTGATAATCACAACAATCCTATAAGATAGGTGATACTGTCAGTTTATTAATCATTTACTATGTGTCATGGTGGGGAGCTAGGTGGCACAGCAGATAAGAGCACTGTGCCTGGAGTCAGAAAGACTCATCTTCCTGAGTGCAAATCTGGCCTCAGACACTTACTAGCTATGTGACCCTGGGCAGGTCACATTACCTGATTTGCCTCAGTTTCCTTGTCTGTAAAATGAGCTGGAGAAGGAAATGGCAAAACCCTCTGATATCTTTTTCAAGAAAACTCCAAATAGGGTCATGAAGACTCAGACATGACTGAAAAAAATGACTGGAGGACAACAAAATTTGTCGTGATCTGTGCTAAGATCTAGAGATACATAAAAAGACAAAAATAGAAGTCCCTGCCCCCAAGGAGCAGACATTCTAATGGTGAAGACAGCATACAAGCAACTATATAGCTACAAGTTATATATTGTATAAATGAGAGTTAATTTCAGAGGGAAGGTGCTATTAGTGATATTTTACACATAAGTAAAGTACAGTTGAGAGAGGTTAATTGACTGTCCTAAATCCCAAAGCTACATCATGAGACAGGATTCTAAGTCAGGCATTCCTGACTCCAACTTCAGCACTCTATTCATTACTGTAGCTAGCTGCCTTGGGATCCGTCCAGTGTCACCTACTGGAGGGCTATCCCAGAGGTAACTATAGGCAGAGGAATGTGTGTCTTAATTTCTTCTACTTGAAACCTAAGACCTGGAGCAAGGATGTCCTCAATAATTTGGCCTACCTTACTGGCTCATTCCCTGGTGAACTGCAACATGGGAGAACAAAACGAGAAGATAAACATTGTTAAAGGAAGCTGCCTACGTAGTTGTCTCCACTGGAAAAGGAAATGGCAAATCACTCTGGCATCTTTGCCCAGAAGACCCCATGAACAGTATGATCCATGGGACTGTGAACTCAATGTCTGACAAACAACATAAAAATGACACCAATTATGGCCATTTGTATCATCTGCTTGCCATTTCTTGTTAATTATCGTGAATATGCAATAAAGATAAAGCATATCCAGATTAATCTTTCTATGCCCCATTTGACATCTCCAGCTCCCAGGAAAAATGATTTTATGAAATTTACTCTAAGTTCTATTTGATTACAGGTCTAAAACGCGTTCATTTTTGGTGTTCATATGTTATTGCTCGTGTAGGATGGTAATCTACTCACAGGAAAAAAAATAGAGGGAACACTGTTCTCTGTGTCATCTTTTTGGTCCCATGACTGAAAAATTTAATCAAGAAGGAATATTTGGAGAACATAAAAAACAATTGGAGCCAGATTACCTTCCATATTTACAATGGTTGAAACTTGCATGTGCTTGATTTATTTGATTTAAAGGATCTTATAACCCTAAGGCACAACATAAAGGTAAGATGTAATTCAGAATAGAGTCTACTGAAAGAATGATGGTGACAATGTGTCTCTAGAGCAGCAGTTCTCAATCTGTAGGTAGCAACCCCTGTGGGGGTCAAACGACCCTTTCACAGGGGTCACAGGGGGCTCCTAGGACAACTGGAAAACACATATTTCTGTGCTCGACACCACACTCCTCTATCTGTCTCCAGGCGGGTCTGCCCACATGCAGATACACCCACATATGAGTATTAAAGGGTCGTGGCATTAGGAAGGTTGAGAACCACTGCTCTCGAGAGTCAATAAGGAACTGGTGGAGAATGCTTATGAGACCACACAAAGAGAAGGATATTAAATTTGATGCTTTGTTCCAGGATTGGCATCATATCCTTGGGTCCTTAAAAGTGTATAAGGTGCAAATGTTCAAGGGCAACAATTAAATACTCTGAAGAGGGCCTAGGTTTGTTTCTCACGATTTCACTCCGTCTTAATGGATTTCTTTAATAAGTTAAGACATAACAGATAAATAACTTCATTTCATTTTTGGATTGACTTATCAGAGAAAGCAATGTTGTAGATGCTATATACTGGATTTCAATGAGGGAAGGCACTTGACAAAAATCTCTTGTCAACATCTCATAAACAAGAGATGAAGAGAGGTGGGATGGATGATAGTACAGTTAGTGTAGTACACTAGAACCAAAGAATGGAGGTTATTGAATTCATGCTGGATATAAACTGAAAATTGATGATGAACATAAACAGAGTTACAATGTGTTGAGATATTCCACCTACATAGGAAGTTTTTTTGAAGTTTAAAAAAAATTTTTTTTAGTAGTGTAGGACCAAACTCTCAAGTCACTGAGTGGGTCCCTCAGAAAATATTATCACAGATTAAAGGTATTTTTTGGTTATACATCCAATCAGTTCCACAACTCTAAAGGCTCTACTGATGGGTTTATCTCTGCCATAGTTCAGAATTAGTTCACAGTAAAGGCATTCACTGAGCCAGCACTGCCAGAAAAGTAGCAATAAAACATTCTCTCATAGATCTGGGACACATTTCCCCACAAGACCCATAGCATCATTGGGAAGAAGAGAAATACATAAGGCGTGTATATAATGTAGGGTACATGTGTGATAGGGGTACACATACGGAAGGGAAACTCACCCTTAGATGCTGAAAGATTACTGATATTCTTTGGTCATCCTGACCTGTTCTTTTCTGGCCCATATTGAGCAAGTCATTTTTGCAAGATATGTTATCATGAGATGCTTTTCTCCTAAACATTTAGCCTATGCCAGATATTGCCCTGCTAGCTACATAGTCTCTATTCACTGCCACTAGGCATAGCTCCTCTGGGCACCTGAATGTGGACATTTTCTCTCTTTCTAGTCTTTGGCTGCAGCTTAGTTTTTCCTATAGTGATATCTCATGAGAAGAGTTGGTTCATTCATGTACTTGTAGTTTTAAGGTCCTGCAGATTCCCACAACCCTTTCAGAATTGCAGCTCTTACACTCAACTACCTCCCCACCAGAGCCCTCACTCTAGTTTAGTATTGGCATTTCCTAATCCTCCCAACTTGTATTTGATTGTTAGATAAAACCTGATCAGCTTCCACACTGTCTTTCTACCCAAACTGCCTGAAATCTTTCCTTCAAGAGTTGTTCAGTTTCTTAATTCCAAAACCTGTTTACTCTTACGTACAGTTGAATTAATGGTAAGAGACAGCAAAGGCACAGAGACAGAGTCAAACTTAGTGAAGAAGGCTTTTATGCCTTGTCACATTCCTAACTTTTACTGAGTCTACATGATAGTCTAAAGCAGGGGTGGGGAACCTGCTGCCTTGGGGCCACATGTGATCTTCCAGATCCTTGGGGGCAACCTTTTGACTGAGTCCACCTTTTACAGTACAAATCCTTTTATTAAGGAGATTTGTTCTGTGAAGTTTGGATTGAGTCAATGGGCTGCATTTGAGGACCTAGAGGGCCACATGTGACCTTGAGGCTGCAGGTTCCCCATCCCTGGCCTATAGTCTAAAAACTTTTCAGACTTTCAATTTCCTTGGGAGGCACCATAGTGTAGGGGAAATTGCTCAGGTTTTGGACTCATATCCCAATTCTTCCAATTACTAGTTGTATAACTTTGGATGAGTCACAACTTCCCTGGCCTTCAGTTTCCCCATCTATAAAATGAAGAAGTTTAGAACTGATAAATAGAAGAATGTATAGAATGGTTTTACATATATATGTATATATCCACATATGGTAGCCATAGGGGAGAGAGTGGAGGAAAAAAAAAGAAATTTACGTGATAATTTTATTATATATTTAATAGGAATAGCAAGTTGTATATAACAGATTTGCGATCTCATGTGAAATCACTTTTTAAAATTATAATATGTTATGGAAATGCTTGTTTTATTCCATAAATTAAAAAAAAATTTAAAATAAGAGATTGAACTAGAAGGATTTTAAAGCCTATTGCAGCTTCAGGTCTACAGTCCTATCTACACACCTTACTGTAATTTAACAGAGGCACTCAGAGGAGAAGGCTAGAAAATGCCTTCTAGAGTAATAGGGGTTTATATTTTTGTATTCAAAGGACATATTATCTGAGCATAATGTGAATAATATGAAGGTTATTATCCTAGGATAGAGATGGGGTTGGTGGTGTCAGGGATTAAGTTTACTGATACACAGAACCATGGTTAGAAGGTAACCCTTTCTGGTAGCTTTCGAAACCAACTGCATTATTTCTGGTATGTCAGAGCACTGATAACATCATTGAGGTTTACTGTGAGGAACATAAAATACGATGATCTGAGGGATAATTGCAGTTGCCATGTCTTTGGTGGTATTTGAATATGATATACTTTCTTCTTGAGATGCTAGTTTTGTGGGGGCTTTTGCTCCATGGGAAATTTCGTAGGCATGGTTTCTTGTTTGTTTTTTGGTGAGGGGAGTGACCAAAGAGCTTTGGGGACATGATCACTATCTTCAAATAATTAAGGGGGCTCTCTGTGGAAGAAGGAGAGAGATAAAACTTCTTTTTATTGGCCCCCAAAGGAAAAGCTGGTGGCAAAGGGCTGAAGTTTTAGAGAGAAAGATTTAGATTTAGTACAATGAAAAATTTCCTAACAATTAGAACTATAGTGAAAAGTAATGGGCTGGTAGAAGTCAGTAGATTCACCCTCCCCCTTCCTAGAAGTTTTCATTCAAATTCTGAATGATTGTTTGTTGTTTATTTTGTACTATGAATTTGTTTTTAGGGACTAGTACAACTCAGAAATTTTGTGCTGCTGAGCTTTCATTGGTTCACATGGACTTGGTCATTGCCATGGAAGGGCTATGTGGGCAGTGGTGACAGTAGCTCTCCAAAGGAAGGAAATTCAAAAGTCACTGGAAGACAGGGCTAGATATATATGGCCAGTTGTAAAAGCTGACTCATACACACAGACCCAGAAAGAATGAGTTGAAATAACTCTTGGTCTAGCTCAAGACCCTGTTATTCATTTTGTACAGATTTAATTATTATCCAAATTCCAGGATGCTATACCTCATTAAATCCCTCAACATTTATTATGCTTCCTTGTTTTGACACATCCTCTTCATTCTACTTCCATCTCTTTCTCTTGCTCACTCTTTGCCTAATTCTGTATTGTACAGTCTGCACCTCTGATCACTACCTGCACAGGAATTTCTTCCCTGGAGCCATCACTCTCACCTGACTATGGGGGTATAAGGGGAGAAAAGAAAAATTTACATAACTTTATTACATGTTTAAAAGGAATAGTAAGTCATACGTAATAGATTTGCAGTTTCATGTGCAATTTTATTTATTTACATTATATTATGAAAATTCTTGTTTTATTCCATAAATTAAGAATTAAATACATTGAAAAAATTAAATAGGGGCAGGGTTCAGAGAAGAGTGAAAGAGTACAGTTGTCCTGGGACATTCTTTCAAATGGAGGTTCTAGAAAGAGTAAGAAACCAATTTCAGGAGTGGGCTTCAAGGGTAGAAAAGGGATCTTTCAATAAACATCATGAACTTCATTTAATTGCTGCACTTGAGGGGTCCTGATTCCTTCAAGGGAGAACAGTTCACAATACTATAGTTAAGGAAACTCAGGTAAGCTAGGGGAAGATGACAGTGATGATAGCAAAAATTCACTAGAAGGTGCTACCAGGTGGGTCTTGAGAGGGCTAGTAAGAAATAGAAGAGTTGGTAAGAAGGTAGGGTGCTGTGGGGAGCTGGGGGTGGGCTTCAACTACCTGGTCACAGTCATGTGGCTCCCCTTTCCATGATTCAGTGCTTGGGAAATGACTGCTACAGTCTCTAGATACCAGAGTGGATATATTAGCCTGGCAACCGGTAGAACCTGGAAGAGTGTGGAGGAGGCAGGTGAAGATGCTTCTGTAGTAATTACACAAAAGTGGCTTCAGTCCCAAGGCCCATTGGTTTGGAACTTTCTCCTCACTGGTGGAGATGAAGGCCCTCCCCTGTGTGAGGGGCAGGATGAATTTGGTCAGAGTGGGAAAGCTCCAACCTTCTTCAGTCTTCTTTAGGCTTCTAATTGCTTTGGGTGTTTCTGGCTTCCAGCTTTGAGAAGGAATAAGGAAGAGGCCAACCCCACTTTAGATTGCTGAAGAGAAGACTCTGGAAAGTCAGGAGAGGATCTGGCAGTCTTCATCGTGTCGCTATATACAGCTTGCTACACTAGAGACTTCAGGTAGTTTTCTCATTGGGTGGAATATGGGATTCTTTCTCTTGGTTGAACTTAATCATCTCACTCCCAGTGATGGAGCCCCTTAGTTCTGTATTGTCTGATATATTCTCCTATGAATACTTTCTCTGCTAGGAATTTGGATAAATAGATTTCTTGGTTAACAACAGATTGCCAACATATGGGTGTTCATTGCAGAAGTGATATTTGGTGGGAAAAGGAGTCAAACCTTGGATATAAAATTTGGGGTTGTTCTCCTCCCTCAAGAATGGCACAGAAATCAGAATTTAGGTTGAATCTGATCACATCCCTTAGAACAATAATATTTAAGGGAGCAGAGAGATATAATGATAACCCTGTACCCCATTTCTCTGAGGAAAACAGAGTGGTGGACTCTGACCCCAACTTCCTGCTAACTAACCTGAAGGGTTAGAAGAGAGGAGGCTAGGGGTATCTATTCTGCCTAATACAATATCTCCCCATACTATATGCAGGGCAACAGCCCTCACTACATTTGGGACCTCTCTATACTACCACTCTAATACATGACATTAGCATGCAGCTCAGTCATTGAAAAAGAAAGCGAGGAGATTACTAGTGAATGGAAGTTTGGACACAGCCCAATTGCTTTTGGAAAACTCACAATAGCAATGAAAGAAGCAAGGATTCAGGGAGACCTTTGTGAAAAGGTCTTGATCCTTGTGGGTTACACAGAGCCTTCCATTTTGCTTACCTGTTGGGGAAGAAGCTTCGCTGTGGTAAGTTGTGGTGTGTTATTTTACCTCAGTGTTACGTGGTGTAGTGGATAGAACTCTGGGCCTAGAGTCAGGAAGAAATGAATTCAAATCTGGCTTCAGACATTTACTATCCATGTGAAGCTGAACAAGTCTCTTAACTTCTGTTTACCTTAATTTCCGCAACTCTAAAATGGACGTAATAGTACCACCTACCCTGCAAGTTGTTGTGAAGATCAAATGAGATGTTTGTAAAGTGCTTAGCATAGTGCCTGAAACATAGTAGGTTCTTAATAAACCTTTCTTTCCTTCCCTCCTTCCTTTTCCTTAGTGACATCATGCAGTGCAGCTAACGGATGGGGAAACAACCAACCATAAGGTGAGTCTGTAGTGTCATGGTAATGCAGATATAGCATGGATTGCAGTAATAGTAGTCATGATTTTATAGTGTTTTAATGTTTGCAAATCACTGTAAATATTGTTTTATCCCTACAACAATGTATACAATACCTACCTACGATAAGTAGGCTGTTATTGTTCTTGTTTTGCAGACAAGGAAACTGAGACAGAGGTTAAATGACTTGCCCAGAGTCACACAGCTAGCAAATATCTGAGGAGAGGAGACTGACAAAACGAACTGATTTACTTCTTATAGCTTTCCTGGAACGTCCTTTCATCTCTGAGGCTTTCTCATCCTGGAAGATCCCTTTTCTACCCTTGGAGCTTACTCCTCCAATTGGTTTCTTACTTATTCTGAAACTTCCATTCAGAAGAATTTCCCAGACCAGCCATATTTACTCCTTTGCTCATCTCTGAGCTCTGCTCCTGATTATTTAGTTTTTTAAAAAAAATTTTAAATTTTAATTTATCGAATAAAACAAGCATTTCCATAACATAATATAAATTAAAAAATGCACATGAAACTGCAAATCTATTATGTACAACTTGCTATCCCTTTTATATATGTAGTGAAGTTATCATGTGAATTTCTTTTTTCCACTTTTTTCTTCCCTCCCCTACCCCAACATAGAGATGACCACCTTTAAACACAAATAAGTGTGTACACACACACACATACATATACATATATACATGTAAAATTATTCTATATATACTTCTATTTATCAGTTCTTCCTCTGGAGGCAGATAGCATTTTTCTTCATATGTCCTTTATTCTTAATTTGTGTATTTATAAGATCCAAAATGACTTAGTTACTCAAAGTCATTTTTAAAACAATATTGCTGTTACTGTATACAATGTTCTCTTGCTTCTGCTCACTTTGTCCTCATCATTTCAGGTCTTTCCATGCCTTTCTAAGATCATTGAGCTTATCATTTCTTATAGCACAGTAGTATTCCATCACAATCATATACCACAAATTGTTCAGTCATTCCCCAGTTGATGAAGATCCCTGCAATTTCCAGTTCTTTGACATTACAAAGAGAGCTGTTATAAATATCCCATTCACATTCAAAGTTACAATTACTATAATTACTATGAATTTCCTTCCATCTTATTTTCATTCACTATTTTCTTTCTCAGCCTCTCTTTTTACCCTATCCCTGTTACCTTATCTTCTCCCCTAACTCTCCTGCTACATCCCACCCACCCCTCCTTGATTCCTTAGACTTTGTTCTCCAAGCATGCCTTCTTTTCTCCTCCTCTCCACCCCCACCACCTTAAGGTTTCTTTCCTGTGTTATCTTCCCTTATTGGAATGTGAGCTCCTTAAGGGCAGAGATTGTCTTTATTTTTGCTTGTTATCTGTATTCTATTATTTAGCCCAGTGCCTGACACATGATAAATGCTTAACAAATGCTTATCCACTTGCTGGGAATATGGTTGCAAACACCAGATTTAGCAAAATACTTTATTCACCTGAGAAAGGAAAGGCTGAACAAAATTGGAAATTCCCTGTAAATCTTTCTTTAATATCCAAGTTTGTTGATGTATTTGTTATGTAGTTGGAAGAAATATTTGAGAAATTTTAGCTCTTAATGGTACATTAACAACTTCTTCCTTACGGAGCCCTAGAAATGTGTCACAGATGATGGAAAGCACGAGCAAAACTTTGCTCCTGAGATTGCAGATCATAGATTCCTCATTGCTTAAATGTCATTCAGACATGTCTTCAAAGGACTGTCAGTTTTGCTTTCTGTCTATGTCTCAGTATCAACTGAATGAACCAAGTAATAATTCAACAGTAGGGACTTTGACATCTAAATTTAGAAGTTGCTGATTTAATTCAGCATCCTTAAAATATTTGTTTTGGGTCTAGTTTGTGGCTTGGCAGCTGTAGCTGGCATGCTCCAGAAGGAGGAATCTGGGTTTTAGGTAGAGATGAAGTTCTTGGCTCTCCAAAGTTAAGATATGGGATTGATTGAATACCCATGTTTCTCTACATTGGTTAGCACCCTAATGCTAATGAGTGAGTTTGAGAGTAGACTTTCATATTCATACTAGGGATGACAGTTTCATTCCCATTTTGAAGTTCTTTTAATATGTAGATGCATATTAGCTGTCTTCTTAATATTTATTTGGAAATTGTTAAACGAAATCAAATTATGAGTCTGTATATCTCTATCTATATACCTATATATGACTTTGAGTTTCTTTTAACACTAAGATGTATACTAGATATCCTCTTACTATTCATATGATAAATGGTTGAATAAAATAAAGATGTATGTATATTTTCTTTTCTTGACAACAAACATTAGACACCTACAATATGTTAAGTATCATGCCCCAAACTGAAGATACAAAGAAAGCCAAAAACACAGTTTCTACCCTCAAGAAACTCAAATTCTTATAAGGAGTCAACATGCAGACAACTATGTAAACAACTGTACATTAAAAAAAAAACAAAAACAAAAAAACAGACTTGTAATTTCATTGGTGTAGGAAATTGCCAGAGAAGAAACTTCCTCTATCAATGTAGATTAGTACCTTCCCTGCAACTTATAAACTTTGGAGAGTTGTTTGGGGACATTGATAGGTTAAGTGACTTGCCCAGGGTGGCATAGCTTGTATGTGTCAGAGATGGGATTTGAACCCATCTTCCTGATTCTGAGGCCAGCTCTCTAGCTGATATGCCATGCTGCCACTGACTAAATATTCATAGGATCATAAAACATTAAAATTAAATATTTTTTTTCTGAAAAAATGCATTTTAATTCATTAAACAAAGTTAGAGATCTTATTTTATTTCTACAACTTGTCATGAAGTGTATCAATGAAAAGCTATTGACATTCTATCAGGTTTATGCACCTGTTTGGTTCATATGAAATGCTGAAATCCTTCTATTTAACTGAATGACCATTTTTTCCCCTTGAAGTAATTACGCTTAATTTGACCAGATAGGTGATTGTTGGTTGTAGTTCTAGTTCTTTTGCCTTCCAAAATATCATGTTACATGGACTCCAGTCCTTTAATGTTGCAACTGCTAAATCCTGTATAATCCTGAATATTACTCCCTGATATTTGAATTGTTTCTTTCTGGCTACTTTCAGTATTTTTTCCTTGACCTGATAATTCTGTAATTTGGCTATAATGTTCCTTGGAGTTTTTATTTTGGGATCTTTTTGGTGGATTGGTGTATTCTTTCAATGCCTATTTTGCCCTCTGGTTCCAGTATATCAGAGCAGTTTTATTGATAATTTCTCAAAAGGTGATGTCCAGGTCCTCCTTTTGGTTATAGCTTTCAGGCAGTCTAATAATTCTGATTTTATCTGTCCTGGATTTATTCTCCAGGTCAGCTGTTTTTAAAGTGAGCTATTTTACATTTTCTTCTATTTTTTCACTCTTTTGAATTTGTTTGATTGATTCTTTGATGTTCCATAGAGTCATTAGCTTCCACTTGCTCAGTTCTAGGTTTTACTGAGTTGTTTTCCTCAGTGAGCTTTTGTGCTTTCATTTCCATTTGGCCAATTGTACTTTTTAAGCAGTTGATTTCTTTTTCTAAGCTGTTCACTCTTTTCCCCCCATAATTCTCTTGCATTACTCTCATTTCTTTTCCTACTCTTCTTCTACCTCTTTTATATAATTTTTATGCTCCTTTTTGAGCTCTTCCTTGATTTTTTTCTAGGTTTTAGATCACTTCCTGTTTTTCCTTAGAGATTTTGCCCATTGTTGGTTTCACATTGTTGTTCTCTTCTGAGTTTGTGTCTTTATCTTGTCTGTCATCTTCGTAACTTTCTATGGTCAGATTCTTTTTTTGTTATTATTTTTTGCTCATTTGTTTTGGCTTTTTTCCTTTCTTTTAATTTTAAGCTGTGCTCCCTGGGTGGTTACTGTCTCAGGCTTCTTGTGCCAGGGTCTACAAGCCCTGGTTGTTTACCTGGTGCTGCATTGATGTTGCCCTGAGACCCACGGGGGACCCTCTTGTCTTGTCCTGTGGGGGTGGATGGGAGGCGACTGGCACTGCTGAAGGCTGTAGGGGTCTGGCAGCTTACTTGGTGCTGAGATGGTGTCCTAGTGCTGGTGTCTGGTGTGTGCTGAGGCTTGTGGGGTGTTTCTGCATTTCCCTAGGGCTACATTGAAGCTCATAAGACAGTCTGTCTGCTGAAGGCTGCCTGTTTGCCCAGGGCTATGCTGAAGAATAGCCTGTTCTCAGAGCTAGAAGTCTCACCAAATCATTTTAAAAGATATCTAGTATGTGTTACATTTTACAGATGAGTCAACTGAGATCCATTGAGGTTGTACTTGGTACCAACATCATAGCTAGTTGGTGGTAAAGACTTAACTGGAAAGAAGGTCTCAGGCAAGCCAGCATAAATCTCAGTCAGAATCAATAAACATTTATTAAGTACCACTGTGTTCCAGGCATTGTGCCAGTGCTGGTGATACAAAGAAAGGCATAAGACAATCCCTGCCCTCAAGGAGCTCATAATCTAATGGGGGAAGACAACACATAAACAGAAGGTGAAAAGCAAGGGGAGTGGGCGCGATGAAGTCCTGAAATCTGGGAGAGAAATGATTTTAGAATGGGATTTCATCTTGAAGAATGATGAGTTTCTGGAAATCATGAAGTCCACAAAAGCAGGTAGGTGGGAAATGATGAGGTGAATTTCTTGAGAGCCATCCTTACGTGGTGGAGATTCTGGGATTGAGATCTCCAGTGTCTACCCTCAACCCTTTCCAATCAGAGTGAGGGGGAGGTCCTGGAGCAGGGTATATTATCGGGATTATGGAATATTCCTTGAAAGCATGCTTTGTTCTTTGAGAAACATACCAATCTAGAAGTAAGAAATTTATGTCTATATGTAGAAGACAAGTAATTTGCATAGCATTCAGAGAAGAAGGTATGTCCTTTTGTCAAATAATCTTTTTGTCAAATTAAGGAGAAGCAACGAATTAGATTTTTAAAAAAATCTGATCTCAGGATATGAAAGGGATAATCTATTCTTTCTCCTTATATTATGTCAGATTTGGATACCAAACCATATCGTCATGATATCATAGATTTAGAGTGATAGGAGAACTATAAACTCATATAATCCAACCCTCTCGTTTTACCGATGAGAAAACTAAAGCTCAGAGAGGTTGTGACTTATTTAAGGTTACACAGGTAGACAGCGGCAGTACTTCAATTCTCTGACTCCAAATATAGTACATTTCCCGCTAATCCGTGCTGGTCTACCACTAGAAATGCTAATCGGCATGGGACAGATATGGTGATTGATAGACTAGGGAGCAATACTCTGTTAACACCAGTAGGACGTCAATCCTCATAATGAGCACTTCCTTCTGGGATTCTAACACTGCAGTGATAGCCACTTATGATGTGCCTTCAGAGCTACTTCTGTCTCTAGTCGGGAGAAAATCTGTCTACAGGGGTATAAATTACCTTCTGATGAATAAAATTCACTATGGAGCTTGAGGAAATGTCTGCCTGCATTGGATGAGTTGGGTGTATGAAGCTTTAAGAAATGGCTTTTTGAGAATTGATTTGATGTTCTGTCAGTGTCCATTCAAATAGATCCATCTATCCATTCTGCTTTGATGTAGCATAGTAATGGCCAACCTTGAAACCTCAGACACCACAGAGAGAGGCAAGCAGAGTATTTGCATAGTATTCCAAGGTAGTTCCTGACATGACTGAGTTTCCAGTGAAGCTGCCCTCAATACATTAGCAACTTTCTGCCAGGCAACCCAGGCAAGGTGTGCTTTTTGCATCGTGGTTTTAGGTATGCCTTGTGCAAAGCACCTGGGAGACGAAATTTACTGGGTCTATATGCTCTTCCTGATGTCCTCACTCATCCTCCCCAGGGAATATCAACATTTTGGCGAAACATTAGGAATTTAATATTTAATGTCAAAAGAGAAGCAATTCAAAATACTTGGAACCTGCCCTGTACCTCATGGCAATTATGAGCTCCCTCGGCTCCCCTTAAACAAAGAGCTTTGTTCTTTTAAAGCAATTACCAGAAGTAAAAAAGCTTCAATGCCAGTAAAACTTTAAAAAGGCCCATCTGCAGAAAGAAGATCTGAGTTCAGGCTGTCTGTGGGTAGCTGGTGATCCTACACGTGATTCAAATTACAGGAGGAAGAGCCTTTAGTCAGGACTTTGCTCATCCGTTTATGCCCACACAGCTGTGGCTTCTGTGCAAGGCTCATCTGTGGTCAATGACAGAATTAGGTTTTAATTGACACTTATCCTAATCTGTTAGTATAAAGCACCACGCATTTGGAGCCTAGCGGAGGAGTGAGCAGAAACGAAATACAATAGCCAGTGTGAGTTTCAGGCTGGGAAGGAAAAGGCATCTTGAGGTTTCCTTTGCCACCACAAGGACAAAGTGGTAGTAAAATAAACCTCAAGATTCCAGTTTCTTACTGAAGCTAAGGGAACATTTCCCTTTCTCAGCTAATGCTCAGGCTGTTACTGAGCCACTTTTCTTAGCTAATGCTATTTAAGTGATAGAATTCTCAAGAACAAGGTTTCTGCTTTTTGAGAGGAGGGGTATATGTCTTTAATGCCTTTTATTGGTAAGGTTGAGGCTGATGGATCACTTGAGCTTGGGAGCTCTGAACTTCAGCAGGGTTAAAGCTGACTGAGGGTTCCCATTCAGTCTGGCATTAATAGGGTGGTAGGCCTTGGGAACAGTGGGAGAAACTGGTCTTCCTAAGGAGGGGAAACAGGCCCAGGTCAGAAGCTTTGAGCAGCTTCATGCTCTGGTGCTGATCAGTATTCGATTGTGAATGGTTGTTATAATTCCAGCCTAAGTCAGATAGGGAGACCCAGTCTCAGAAAAAGGGAGTCTACATATCTTGTATCTAACTTTATTTTTGATTTCCCCCTGATTTCTTTATAGTCATTTCTAAACTTCTGATGGATATTAATTGGAAACTTCAACCACCCTTGCAAGACTATCCTTTGGTTGCCGAGTATGGAATTCTGAATTTGGGAACAGGAAAGAAGGAGGAAGAGAAGTGTACAGGACATTGAGGAAAGTTTAAAACATGCCATAGTAAGCACATTCCCAAGGAACTGGGAATTAAAGATGAGAAAAATGTTTGAGGGCTGAAAGCTTTCAGAGGCATTAACAAGGGAAAGGCATACCTTTTTCTCAGACATTAGAACAAAAGAAGAAAGAATGGGGGGTGATATAGAGGGATTAGGCATGGAGAATACTTAGAGAGAACATGATAGCTATTCTCCAGTATTAAAAACATGGTTACATAAAAAGAGTTTAGAGGTAGCAAGGTGTAGTGGATAGAGAGTTGGACTTGGAGTGACCTAGGCTCAAATCAACCTTTGACGTTTACCTGTGACCTTGGCAAGTTGCTTAACTTCCTTATGTCTTAGCTTTCAAATTTATAAAATAAGCGATAAGGTTGGAATTGACACCTCAGGTCCATTCTAGCTCCAAATCTATGATCCTATGACTTCCTCTTGTTCTTGGGAGACAGAGAGGGATTAGACTGTAAATTTTAGGGTGACTGATTTCACTACGTTTTAAGGAAAGATTTAATAACTAATAAGTAATAGCTAGGGGGCACAATGGATATGATGCCAAGCCTGGAATCAGGAACACTCATCTTCCTGAGTTCAAATCTGGCATTAGACACTTCCTAGCTGTGTGACCCTGGACAGTCACTTAACCCTATTTGCCTCAGTTTCCTCATCTGTAAAATGATCTGGAGAAGGAAATGGCAAACCGCTCCAGTATCTTTTCCAAGAAAACCCCAGATGAGATCACAAAGAGCTAGATAAGACCAAAAATAACTGAACAAGAACAACAACTAACATAGTAATTTCAGGATTGTCAAACATTTTGCACGTGATGTCAGTTGACCCTCACAACAACGCTGTGATGTAGATACTATTATTATCCCCATTTTACAGATTAGCAAAAGATTGAGAAAGGTTAATCAGCTTGTCCTGGATCCCACAGATGGTGAGTGTCAGAGAGAAAATTAGGAACTCTGCTCTCCCCGAACCCAACTCCACCACTCTGTCCATCAAACTCCACTTCCTTTAGGCTTCCTAACAATTAGAGGTCTCCAACAGTGGTATATGCTGCCTTAGGGATCAATGAGTTATTTCTTACCAGAAGTCTTCAAGCAAAACTTAGATGATCACATGCTGTGCATACTATGGATGGCATTCTTTATTTGAGGATTGGACTTGATGGCCACTGAGGTCTCTTCCAGCTTAGAAACGTCATTATTACAAAAGGAAGGGAAGGAGTAGTTAGGGAGTTTGGGGAAGGCACTAACCTTGTGAGAAGAGCAGACCTTATAGAGAAAGAAAATTGGGATTCTGAAAGAAGAGTAAACTGTGGTAAAGGGGATAGTAGGATTAATTTCAAGATACTGTAGTCATCATTCCCCTGTTGGTTGTGGGAAACTAAGCCACCCCTTCCCTGCTTATAGTTTTTCCCTTCTTAGACTTTTCTGAATGAAGACAGCGATCACTGCAGGCAAGGAAGACCATAAGATTTAGAAATGAAAAGGAAGAGACCTTATAGATTATTCATTTCAAAGCTTTCATTTTAGAGATGAGGCTACTCAGGCCTTGGAGAGCCAAGTGGCTTGCCCATGGTCATATGGCTGGAAAGTGGTAGAACATCAGGATTCAGATTCTAGCTCTTCCAATCCAGTGTTGTTTTTTCCAACACATCATGCTGCTTTAGTATAGTCTCTGGCAAAAAAGGATGATAGTTTTAAATTGAGTTTTAAAAAGTTTGAAGAGGAAATAGAATGACGATTTTTCTTGACTTGTGAAAAAAATTGTACATTTTATTCATTGATGTATATACCTCTAACATTCCTGGGATAAGTGTAAAAGAATTCCCCTTAGTGTGCTTCCAAAAGTTCTAGGTGGCGGCAAGAAAGGCTATTAAGAATGGCTCACCAAAAGGAAATGGAGGATTCTAGGAGAGTTTTCATCTAGAACCAAGGATTACCATACATTAGAATTCTGGGATATGGACAGTTAGGAGCAAGGGCCCCACGGGGGGTAAATGACAAAGAGAAATGTCCTATGTACACAAACATATTTATAGAAGCACTTCCTGCGGTAGCAAAGAACCGGGAATAAAGTAGAGGCCCATTGATTTAGGAACATGAGAGAGGAAACAAAGCTTTATCAAGTATCTACTGTCTGCCACGCATTGTGCTAAATGCTTTATGGATATTACTTTATTTGAGGTTCATCACTAACCCTGAGAGAGAGACGCTGTTATCTCCATTTTGCAGTTGAAAAAACTGAGGCAGACAGAGATAAAATGATTTGCCCAGGATCACATAGCTTCTAAGTGTCTGAAGCTGGATTTGAATTCAGGCCTTCTGATTCCAGGCTCAGTAGCCTGTACATAGCTGCCTTTGATATCAAACACAACATATATTGCTAGGCGTTTTTTCAATATGTTGTTGGTTTTGCACAACTGTATTCCTCCCTCTTTCACTCACTGTTTTAAGTTATGGCTTTCTTGGAGGGTAAGAAGGGAAGTATACATTGGGAAATACAGGTAATGTTAAAGCTTAACAGAGCAATACAATTTATTTTTAAAAAGATGGGAAGTGGTTATCACACTCTGACTCTCTATATATACATTTAAAATTTTAGTATTTTAATATGCCAAATGCATTGTATAGTAATGAATCATGAAATAAGTTCATAATTTTTTATTGTTCAGAGTGTTTGTGTCTTTGTATAGTGGGAAATTGATAATTATCTTTTCTTGAAGTGTATTGATTTCTATCTCCTTTGATTGATGGCCCCTAAAAAAGGGCATATGAGCAGGTTAGCCATACTTTAAGGGCATAGAAAAATTCCTTTAATGGGAAGGTATTAAGAAAAATCATTTCAATAATCTACATCCCATAGAAATTACCCTTCATGGATGGCAGAAGCTAGGGATGGAGTCCATTAACAGAAAACATTAGTTTATCCACCACAAACTAGAGAACTGATTGATGCTGTCAAGTTCAGACCTTCCAGCCAGTGGGTTGTGATCGAAGGGAGAAACAAAGCATCTGGCTATAAGACTTTCTGTATGATAGCTGATGTAGAAGTCAAGTATACTCTCTCCTTCTCTAACCTGGTTAAAACCCAGGTTCTTTGGTGGCAATTCAGACACTATCCTGAACATCCCTCTATCCATACCACTTGACACAGTGCTTTAAGACTTGGAAAAGGCTTTATCTATATTATCTCATTTGATTCCTGCAACAACCTGTTACACTGCTGCTATGATTGTTCCTCATTTAGAGATGCGTAAACCAAAACTGAGAGGTGTTAAATGACTTTTCCAGGGTCATACAGCTAGTATGTATCTAAGGCAAGGTTTGAACTCAGATCTTCCTGACTCCAAGTCCAAAGCTCAATCCATTGTACCACTTAGCTACATTTCTTTTTTTTTGTTCAATGGGATACATGCAGGCATACATGGTTAAGAGGGGAAAAAGCACTGGGGTTAATAATACTCGCGCTATTTAGCAATCAGGATAATTGTGAAGAAAGCACATGATAAAGTATAAAGCACTACTGAAAGTGTGAGCTTCATGGATGGCATACCCATTTGTCTTTAGATACGACAGGGGATCATGGATTTACAACTGTAAGGGCCCTTAGAAGTCATCAATTCCAACCCCTTAATTTTACAAATGAGGAAGCTAAATCAAAGAGAGGTCATGTGATTTGCTCATTTGTTTGCTATCTATTTACCATTCATGTCTGAGACAAGAGCTGGAGTTAGGCATTCCTGGCTGTAAGCACCATACCCTAACCACTACACTGAACACTGTAGTCATATTTCAGAGCAGGGAGAAATCTTAGAGACAATAATCCAATCCACTAAACATTTATTAAGCATCAACTATATTCTAGGCATTGTGCTAAGCACTGGGGATACAATTAAAGATAATAATAAATATAGAGCCTTCCCTCAAGAAGCTTACAATTTAATAGGGAGAGATAGCCCACAAAAAGAAGCAGGAAAAGGAGGGTGAGACAGGACACTAAAGGGGATCTTGTTGGATGGAGCTGAAACTAGGTGGAGAAGCAGACATAAAGCAAAGAGCTGAGAGCCTAGTTTCTACCCTCTGTAAAGGATAGTATTGGGAGGAATTTGGTATTATACCCTCCAGCCCTCCAATCAGAGGGGAGAGGATGCTGAGAGGTGGTGTCAATCCAGGTTTGAATTAGGCATTAGCAGTGATGAGTTTATCCTGGGTGGGCCATCTTAATCTGCGGAGTTGAAAACTGCAGAGGAGCAGATGCAGCTGGAGGATAATAATTAATATCTAATATAGTAAATCTCATCATCTTCTCTCCTTTTCTTCTGGGCAGAAGACCTTCCTTCCTACTTCCTTTTTCTCCTTTATTTCTCTCCTTAATCTCCCTTTAAAACATTTCCATTCTGCCTTTCTTTGAAAGACAGTGAGGTGCAGTGGAGAGAGTATTGGACTTGAAGTCAGGAAGAACTGCATTAAAATCCCCGCCCTTTTGCTTACTAGTTAGGTGACCCTGGGCTGTCCTAAAAATTCTTGCTTTTTAAGGTCAAATTAGTGATAAAACCTGCAACACTTACTTCATAGGGTTGTTGTAAAGTTTGAATGAGATAATGTATGGAAAATCCTTTGACATGCTTTGTTAAAAATCGTTTTTCTTTTTTCTTCTCCCATCTCTGAGGAAGAGTTTATTCTTCTCTTTGCGAAGGTCATATTCTATACTTGTGTTCTTGATTTCTTCTGCTCCAATCACCTTCTGGAATTTGACCTTCAGTCATGTCTCTGATTCTCTCTTTGTCTCACTTTCTTTGTATCCTCTGTGGTCTGTCTCTCTATGTCTTTTTTTCTTTTTGTTTAATTTTCAGTTTCTCCTTATCTACTCTTCTGGCTATGTCTCTGCCACCTATATACATACCCAGGCTTGCCCTATTCTTAAAAATCTTTTACTTGACCATGCCATCCCTTCAAGCTACCTTCCTATATCTTTATCCCTTTCATTATTGAGCTTTTAGGAAAAAAACCCCCTACATTTGCAGATTTTATATCCCTGCCTCTCACAAACATAGGTCCATACCCCCTATGTATTTTACTTCTTGAACCCAAGTGTGAGTCTTTATATTTATTTCTCTTAGAGTTTATTCCCTTTCTATTGGGCCTAGTGTTTTATCATGTCAAGATTCCCTCATCTTTGTAGCATTTTCAAATGTGATAATCATACTATTTGTGTCTTTATCCAA
Source organism: Pseudochirops cupreus (assembly GCA_028627135.1). Taxonomy (NCBI): domain Eukaryota; kingdom Metazoa; phylum Chordata; class Mammalia; order Diprotodontia; family Pseudocheiridae; genus Pseudochirops; species Pseudochirops cupreus. Next base: position 414,281,304 of record CM053580.1, on the reverse strand, counting down.
ATATTGGGATAAAAATGTTAAATAGCATATAGCCAAGCACAAATCCCTTATGCATTCTACTAGACTCCTCCATCTTAGTTTACTTTGAACCTCATGATTGCTCTTTATTTTGGTCCCTTCAAGCAGTTCTATTCCAACTAATTATATTGTCTACTCTATGGCGGTTTTCTTTCTTTTTCCATAACAACAGCATGAGAGACTGTATTAAACGCTTTTCTAATGTCTAGATAAATTATTTCTATAGCACTCTCCTGATCAACCAGTTTAGGAATCCTGTTAAAAAGCAAAATAAAATAAGGGTGACACAGTCATCTCTTGATGAAGTCAGGATGGCTCTTTGTGATGACTGCTTCCTTTTCTAGGTGTATGCTTCCTTTCCCTTTAATATTTGTCTTATAATTTTACCAAGTATTCTCTTTTTTTTGGAAGTTTGGACAAAATGTGCCCTTCTCCAATCCTATAATACTGCTCCAATTCTCCACATTCTTTTGAAAATCACTGAAAATGGCCCAACAATCACATTTTCCAGTTCTTTCCATACCCCAGGGTACAGTTCATCAGAAACATGTGTCTTGACCTAATGAACGGAGGGAGGTTGTACCATATTATCTCCCTATTTAACTTGATTATCAATGTTCTGTTAGCTATTTTTGTTCTATCCTTTCTAGTGCAGATTATTCCCCTTGGCAAACAAAAGCAAAATAAAAATTGAGCCATTCTGCCTTTTCTCAGTCATCCCTTATCCACCTTCCCCAAGCAACAGATTTATTTTTTCTTTAGTCCTCCTATTTTCTCCATTATAACTTTAAAACACAATCCTTTTTTTAGACCTTACCTGCTAAGCTCATTCTGAGCTTTCATGTTCTAAACAATCTTATTACAGCACCATGCCACCCCTTTTTGACATGGCCTTGCTTCCCTTGCTTCTATACATATCTTTTCAAAAAGTCTAGGTTGCTTGGTTAACTCCTTATGTAGCCATGTCATCCTTTTTATACAGCTCCAAATTTTCCTCCTCCTCATCGTGTTCTTTAGTGTTTTCATAATTTCATTTATTACTTTTCCATTTTCTTTCCTGATTTCTCTTACAGAGTTATTTATTTATTTATTTATTTTGCTTTTTGGAGGGATGAAGGCAGGGTTATTGGGGTTAAGTGACTTGCCCAAGGTCACATGGCTAGTGTTAAGTGTCTGAGGCTGGATTTGAACTCAGGTCCTCCTGATTCCAGGACTGGTGTTCTATTCACTGTGTCACCTAGCTGCCCTCCCTTAAAGAGTTTTGATTCACAAGATCTTATTTATCCTTTCAAACTCCTTGAAATCTCTTCCCCCCTCCCCAAAATCTAGGATGCTTGTCACACTGTCTTCATTTTCTTTCCTCCTCTGTCACAGCTTCTAAGATAGAGTGGTTACTTCCCACCAAGGTTACCATCATTTCTCCTACAGCAACTAGTTCCTATTGGTAAGAATCAGATCCAGAACTGAAATTTTCATTGTTGATTTCTCCACCTTTTGAAGGAAGAAATCAACATTATGCAAGCCAAGAACATCCTAGTCACTCTGCTTTTGAAAAGAACTGAAGCAGCTATCTAGATACTTGAAGTCCTTTGTTGTAATTCTATCACATCTTGGTGCCAGTCTTATGATGCTTTTCCTAGACTCCTCATCAATGTCATTGGCTTAACACTCAGTACAGTGCCTGGCACATAGTAGGTGCTTAAATAAATGTTTATTGAATTAAATTTAATATCTATTGAATTGTTCTGTTGATTTGATCTTTAGTTTATTCTGATAACTATTTCATAAGCTCCCATGGGCTCAATTTTTATCTGTATGTCGATGACTCGCAAGTCTATATAGATTCAGCCCTGATCTCTCTCTTAGACTCCAATATCACATTATCAACTATTGCCTGCTGGGCATTTCTACCAGGATGCCTCATTCTCATCTCAAACGTGACATGGCTAAAATGGAGATTATTACATTGTGACCTTCCCCCAACAAAAACACCCTATTGTTCCCCCAGACTTCTCTAATTCTTATGAGTTCTGGTACAACCTTAGGCACACAGGTTCATATCCTTAAGGTCATACATCTTTTTTACCATTTATTTCAATTACCTCATATCCAATAGTTTGTTAAGTCTTGTCAATTCTACACTGATATCGTATGGCCTCCTGTGGCCGCTACCACAGTTGAAGTCCACATCACCTTTTGTATGGACTACCTTAATTTCTTCTTTCTCCCAGCTTTGTCACTTTCTTCCCTAATCCATCTTCCATGCAAGAGCAAAATTATTTTCTCTAAGGCACAGCCATGACCATGTCATTCCTTAAAGAATGAATGAATAAATGAAAAGTATTCATCAAATACTGTGGTCAGTGCTGAGGACATAAATAGAAAAAAACAAAGACAGTTCCTGTTCTCAAAGAATTCAAATTCTAATGAAGAGAAACAGAAATTAGCAAGTATAATGGTAATGGGAATTTGAAGATTTCCCTGTGCCTTAACAGGCCAAATGTAATCCCATGGTGGGAGGAGCTTGCTGAAAGGGTGGAACAGGAAGGGTGAAGCAGGAAGGAACAGAAGAGAGCACTAGGAGAATTGGGAGTAAGCAGTGTGGAGGCAGAGCATAAGCAGGAGTGAGAGAAGAGCATTTTTTGCTTAAGGGAGTAGGTTTTGTTTTGAAGTCCCGATGGAGGGAAGGCTTGGGGATGTTGGTGCTCACCGCATTGGTTATGTATACCAACTTCTTGGTTGGTATGATGGATTTGACATTCTGGCGTTGGGATTTGGCTTTCTGGTATTTGAATAAATGTTTTGGTTCTGTCTTCCATGTGAAGAGTCTGCTACATTTTGTGATTCATAACTACACCAGCAGATTCACAGGTGCTGTGAATATAACATCGGTGTTACAGCAAGTTTCAGTTGCAAATCGGATGGAAAGGCCCCATGATCCTTAAGATATAGTGGTAAAACAGACTGTTTTGCATTTTCTTTAGTGTCATTTCTATTAATAAAATTACATTGCTTTTGAATGTTGATCCATTTGACAATGCCAAAGACTTTGATGGCAAGGACTTTCTTTTTCAGTCCTTTAGTAGCTGTGGCTGAGGAGAAGGCAGGAGCTGGAGAGAATTGCCACATCACACCTCTACAAGGGTTGCTTCCCTGACCTGTACCTTCTAGGGTCAGGCTGGAAGCAGGCCAATGGTTGGGGGAGGGAGGGGATACTGATGTTCTCAGGGTTCTTAGTCTTAGCTACCTGTTGTTGCCATATGGAAAACAGTGGATGATGGCAAGAAAGGCAGAACCCATTTCCAGAAGGATTGTTCCTCTTAAAGATTGAATGGGAAGCAGGTCTGGTTGTATGGGTATACTGGTATTCTTAGGGTTCTTGGTCTTAAAAGCCTATCTGTGCCAGGGGTTTGGTGTTAGTAGTATTATGCCCCTTCTCCGTAAGTGTTGCTTCCTTCAACTGCAAGGGATGACCCAGAAGTAGGATTAGTGGAGTGAAAGTGCAGCACTTGGGTTCAAGGGTGTCTACCAGGGAGTGAGGTGAAGGTGGTACTTAGGGTGGGTGGTTTGACTTGCCTAGCATATACTGCACCCCGACTTTTCCTCAGGGTGTCTTGTTGCTTCAAGTGCAATGCCTTGCTTGCTTCACAATCCTCTATCACCTCTAGGATAGAATACAAACTCCTCCACAGTTGGACTCTGGCCTGCCACTATAGATTACTTTTTCTTTTTCATTATTTCTCTTCATGCACTCAATGTTCTAGACAAATTGGCTTATAAGCTATTCCTCAACCTCAACATTTCATCTCTCACTTCTGTGACTTTATTCAAAATGTCCTCGATGCCGGGTATGTAATCCGTCTTCTTCTTTGTCTCTTAGAATATCTAATTCCTTTCAAGGACTGGCTCAATGTCATTTCTTGCAGAAGACCTTTCCTATTTATCCAGTCTTTAGTGTTTTCTTCTCCTTAAAAAGTCTTTGAATGTATATGTCTAATTTGGAATTCCCAAGACTTCCTGGAAGAGGCTGAGATAAAGACTCAGAAATCCATTAAAAAACAAAAAAACCTGAGAAAGTATACTGGAGCCTGAGAAAGGTCACTGGGAAGATCATAATTAGCTGTTTGGTCAGATAATTCCAGAGAGGATGCCTGAAAAAACAGCAATGGTTAGGTAAAGGACAGGGAGTGGGTAACATTTTTGCTAAAACCACACATCTACCTATTTCTGATGCTAACATTTCTTTTGCCACCAGTCCAATCCTACCGATGCCTAGGCAACTCCCCTCCCCTCAGGTGCCAGGGAAGTGAGTGGCATTGCAATTTCTATAGACTTTTCCATGTTCACTGGGTTGATGCTAAAGGAAAGGGGGGCTCAAGAGACGAAATGGTAGTCAGGAGTCCTGATCTGAAATCATATCTTCTCACCTAGTTGGCTACATCCAAAAGGTCCCAGAAAAAGTCACTTTTTCTTTTACCAAATGGATATCTTGTGTCCTCAGCTCAGCAATGAATCAGAAAACTCTCAGTGAAGAGACACTACATGGTTCACTAGAAGTAGACAGAATATTTGAGCATGCTGAAGTGGGGGGCTTGGGGAGGTGGTCCTTATACTATCATATCTAAGGCATCATTATTGGAGATGGTGAAGTGGGATGTTTAATAGTAGATCTTTTATGGCTTTATGATGCTTCACTTGTGAAGCCAACGTGGCCATGAAGTTCTGCCCCTTATTATCCATAAGGCATTTTGTTATGGGTGCATATTAAATAAATTACAGCCCTTTCATCCAAAAGGCCTGTGTGTCATGAGACAGATCAATTTTCTTAATGTAATAATATACCTTGGCTTCACAAACCATCCTTTGGATATATAAGGCTTTGTTTTGCTGGTCTGTGGGTGTGGTCACACAAAACACAAATTATAGTGTGTTCTGCAACACAACTGTCCCTCAGGAGTTCCAGGAGCCATTTCTTTGGCTGGAAAGTATCCTACTCGAGGGTCCTTTTCTTTTGGCTCCAGAAACCATAGATTGTCCAGGATGGCCTTGATTTCAAAAATGGAAGATATGCTTCCAATGGGGTTTTGTAACACAGATATTCTTTGTTAGATCACATGCCCTGATTTGGGGTTTTGAAAATATGGTCATTATATTTATAGGAAACCAGCACTGAACCCAGAGAATACTCACTGCCATGAATTCAAAGAAGGCAGGAGTAGCACACGTGGCAATAGGAAATTAGGACCAGTAAAAAGCGTGGCTTATCAGAACTTTCGCAAGCTGAGAAAAGTTTACAAAAATAATTTTTAAGACTGGCATAAATTAAGCTGAGTTTGAGATGGAGTCAGGTTTTCATATTTTATCTCTAAGATTGAAGTAACTGAAAAATTAGAGTTAAATGTCCTTAAACTTAGGAAGTAAATTGGAGCTAATAATCTGAGGCTGCTTCATTCCTACTGGAGATGGCTTCTAGTATGAAAATGTGTTTGTCGTGATTGTTTAGATGTTTTTGTAATAAATACCCCTGGATTTGGAGAGAGGTGATCTGGTTTTCAGTTCCAGATCTGCCATATACGAGCTGTGTGTCACTGGCAAGTTTCTGAACTCCCGTGAGCCTCAATTTCCTCTTGTGTAAAATGAGAGGTTTGGACTAGGGGGATCTTTAAAGGAGCCTTCCAGTTGTAATTATATGATTCTACAATCTTCAAATAGCCATCAAAACTTACTTAACTGAAATGTTCTTGTGGATTAGATTACAGAGTAGCAGAAAATTGAGGGTAACTTTTATGGCAATGAGGTAATTAGCACAGTGGTAGAAGTAATGATAATTTTTTCTTACATTTTTTGGGGGGATCTGTATACGTTACAAAAGGTATTATTGAACCTGCTTCCCAACCCTTGGCCCTGCGCTTGTTTTGACATCTAATGAAACCTCTCCTCCTGACTCACTCACACCATGTTCTTGTATAAACAAGGCTGGAGCAATTTAGAGAACTGCTTTGGGAGCTGATAGACCTGGGTTCCCGTGGCAGACTAGTGTGGAAAAGTTACTTTTTCTCTCTGGCCCAAGTTTTTCTCATCTTTAAAAATATGTGGGAATAGCAAGTGTTTGCTGCTGTAGTGAGAACTCAGAGACATTTAGATCTGTGGGTATGGATAGATGAAACCCTAATTCTGTTTCTATTTTAGGGTTCTAGATTTAAAGTTGGAAGTGATCTTAGGCCTCTAAGACAGTCAACCTTCCAAATATCATAGATGAGGAAGCTGAGGCCCATTGAGAGAAATGACTATTTTTCTCTTGTGTTTAAGAATTAATTATTGAATTAGAACGAAGTTTTTTCCCCTTTTCTACTTCCTCATTCAGAAATCAGCTTCTGTCGGTTATTCAGGCAGCCTTTGAAGTGTATGGCAGATACTGAGAGCAACCTGTTCAAAAGATAAAATTAGGTGAATTGATGGGTTCTGGCCCATTGTGTTTTACTCAGACAGGTCTGGGAAAATGTGGATTCTCCCTTTAGTCTTATTAGGGTTTAGTCTTTGACCAAAACTGAGAACAGGTCCACTTCTCATTATAATATTCATTCTCTCATTGTTAACTAGTCAGAATTGATTTCCACCCTCAGGAACACCCATTCCTCCAAGCACTGAGTGGGTTCCATGATTTGTCTTTTGTCTAAGAGAGACAGCCAAATGTCCATCCTTTTATTAATAATATGCTAGCATTATTAATAAAGTGATTAATTACCCAGAAACTGTGTCTCTCAAGCTTTTTATACATCATACCATAGAGAGACTTTTTCAATATCACTCAGGTAGTGACAGGGGCAGGATATGGAAACTGGTCATCTTGCTCCAAAGTCACACTTTGCCTTTGTACCATATTGCTGGATAGCTGTATTCAAGTGATAGTCTCTATTTGTTTATTTATGCAAAAGAAACAAAAATAAAGCTAATTCTGACCCATTGTGGTCATGTGACCTTTGGCACCTCACTTAACTGCTTCAGCCTCACTTGTCTTGTGAGTCAAATGGCTCCTGCCCTGCTGCTAGAAGGGTCAGACATCATATATGAAAGCACTTATTAAACTGTAAATACTGTTATTCTCATTTAATCAGAGGTATGTATTTGTTAATTGCCTTCTATGTGAGAAGTACGGTGTTCAGCATTGGGGTCACCAAGGTAAAAGTGAAATACATTATAACATTGTGGTGAGGTACAGGCTCTGGGAACCCCCTTGAATTCTCCTTGAATCTTCCCCCCAGATGAAGCATTTGCCTGAGGCCATAAGCCTTTCATTATAAATATCTGTGCCCAAATCTGTTACTCTTAAACTAGCCTAGCCCTCCTTTCTCTGTCATCTCCAGGTAGCCTCCAGCTCCTTCTCACCCTTAATCTCTCATTCCTGGAGTCTGAGCTCATTTGACTCCTCCTGAAGATCCTCCCCAAACTCCTCCTGTAAACCACCCCTAGATTCCCCCTACAACCTTTCTGTATATAAGACCCATCTTGCCTCCATGAGAAGGCCAGGGAATTGTCTAGCGCAGAGTCACTCTGCGTCAGAGGATTCTGGCCCCCTTGTCCAGTGCAAGCGTCACAGATACTGAGGCTCCTTAAGAGTCTACCCATTATGGAGAATCTTTGGTAAACTTTGCTTTTCTTTGGATAAGAATTTGGCTTGCGGAATTCATTCTGCAGGACCCAGCATGTTGGTATTCTGGGGTCTCGAGCACCCCCAAACCTTAAACCTCAACAATTGGATTTGGATTTTCATCTAGAATTTTGTATGTCTCTTACGTCAATGGTATCAAATTAAAATAGAAACAGGGGCCACTAATTCATACATAAAGATCCCTCTGGGGTGTGTACTGATTTTGTTTCAAAATATGTCATCTATGTTTTATTGAATATCTTTGAAATTTTGTTAAATATTTTCTAATTCCATTTAAATCTGATTTCGATTGCACTCAGTGCTATGTATTTGACACCTCTATCTTATATCCAGCATCCTAACCTCCACTAATGAATGCTTGTGCCATGGAGCCAGGAATGTACTAGAACCAATGTAGACAAACTCTTGAGCTGATTGTTAAATTTTCATTGTGATCATTTATACTTTAGAAATCAGCAAATGCTATAAATCAGGGCTTGTTTTATTATTTTGTTGGTTATCTAGATTTAAGAAAGTGGATAAAAAGTCAATAATTAAGATTAAATTTAAAAGTGTGTCATGGACACATTTTTTTTTTCCTCTGGAGAGTCAGTTGTTAAACATTTACTAGTACCCTTTTGCATGGAGTCTACTGGGTTTTTGAAGATCATGCTAATGGAGTATAAGCATAGTATGTCTGGTTCTCATACACTGGCCTGGTAACTTACATTTAAAATGTATATATTTTAAAATGTACATAGTTATTTTTTTGGGGGGGTGAGACACATTACTTTCCACATTAGAATGCAAGCTGCTTGGGAAGGGGTTATAGCTTTGTCTTTCTTTATATCCCTAGAGCTTAGCATGGTGCTTGCCCTATAGTAAAGAATAAATATTCATCACTTGATGACTGAATGACTGACTTGACAGAGAGGCTCATTACTAGCTTAGTGTATGAGTGCTGCATTCTTTAACTATAGCAACTCCCCAAAGCCACCTTCTGAAACCAAGGACATTGTAGTCAGCATCCAAGGAGGAAATGGACCCACTGGGGAAGTCATGATCCTCACATCATAGTGGAACAGTAGGTGCTATCCTATGGGGTACTGCAAGCTGTGGCTTCTAAGATGGTTAACGTACTAGTCCTTAGTACAAAGCCTGCCACTTGGTAAATGCTTGACAAATGCCCATTTATTAATTGATTGATTAATCTGCTTAGCATATTTAATTGAGCTACATATTAGCCAGAGACCTTCCAAGGCCAGTCTGTCTGATTTCTTCTTTTTTCTGAGCTTTCGTGCCTGAAGAAAGAAGACAACAATCTTCTCAGCATCATGCCAAAATAATAATAATAGCAGCTGACATTTATAAACATAAGTTGGAACACTCCAGTTAATGTATAGTCACTTGTCCAACCAGACTTCATAATTAAATAAGATCTTTCTCTTTAATGAGGAACTTGCTTTCTTTCCTTTCTTTTTCTTTTTTTTCAGTTACATGTAAAAACAATTTTTAATATTCATTTTTAAAAATTTTGAGTTCCAAATTCTCTTTCTTCCTTGTCCCTTCTTGAGAAGGCAAGCAATTTGATATAGATTATACATGTTCTGTCATGCAATATGTATTTCCATATCAGCCATCAGGAATTCACTTTCTGAGCATGAATTGCTTTTAAAAAAAAAGTGAAGTGCTCCCACCTTGGTAGTGAATGATTTCTTCCCCAAGTTACCATTCACTTCCTCGGAAAAAATGTAACCCATTGTAGCAAACAGAATCCTGGTATACTAGAACACTTCCCAAGACAATGAGGAGATGTGTATGTGTCTGTACATGCACAATATACATATGTCATGTATGTATTTGTGTATATATGTGTATATACACATACATATATACATACACACATATGCATATAAACACACATATAAATTCTTGCTCTTTAATCTATTATTCCAAATCCGAGAGAGATAGTTAGGTGGCACAGTGCTTAGAGCCCTGGCCTGGAGTCTAAAGGATTCAAGTTTAAATTGAACTCAAGAAACTAACAAGCTGTATGATCCTGGGAAGGTCACTTAACTTCTGTTTGACACAATTTTCTCATAAGGAGAGTAATTTGCCAACTTTAAATAACTGTATAAATGCCAGCCACTATTATTAAGAGAGAGAATTTAGTTTGTTACTGGGGTGCAATGTGGCCCTTTCTTAGTTAACTTGTTGAAGGATTGAGCACATTGTTAAGTACAGCTCTTTCCTGTATAATATGGTTACTAAAACATGGGGTATCCTGGGGCATGACTCTACCTGCCCAGTTGTATTCTGCTTGTCTAATCAGCTGTCTCTTTGATCAATGATCCTTTTATTTTAGTTTTATAATTTAATTTTATAATGAACTTTTACTCACTTTTAGTTTTATAATTAACCTTTACTCAACCATGTGAATGGAACACAAAGGTAGTATGAAAAGACAAATACACAGGTAGATGCCCCAGACCTCTTTTCACTAATTGTTTCCGTCACCTTCCAAATAAATCCTTAATTAGAGATACCAAGTAGCTTAAGAGGGTAAGTTGAAATTTCATTTCTCTCTCTCTTTCTCTCTCTCTCCCCCCCCAACATCCCTCCATTCTTCCCCAAAGTACCCCAGTTCTGAAAGGAAGAGTATGAGGCTTATTTTCTCATTATTCTTTCCTTCCTTCCTTCCTTCCTTCCAACTCTCAACATAACCTTGAATCAGAAGACAGAACTAGTGGCCAATGCCTTTGAATAATAGAAATGGAAATAATTTGGTCTTTGGGTGAGCATGGGGAAACTTCCTGATTAAGAAAACAGTGTGTTGGAAAGAGCACTTGGTTGTGAGCCTGAAGACCTTGGTTCTAGTCTTGGTTCACAGTTAATTTGCCTCTAAGGTCCTTTCGGATTTCAATGTTTTATGTCCCAAACTCTGATTAATAAGCTCTTCCCCAGAAACGGTCATGACATTGTCGGTCTTTCTAAAGTCATATTATGTGCTCCTCTGAGTTGCCTCTTTAATTAGGGCAACCAAAAGTATAATTCTTTATGGGGTGTGCGTGTGAGTTGCAGTTCTTTCCTAGGAATGATCTTGTTTACTCCCTTGAGGTTTTCTCTGCTGTAATAACGATCTTGCTTTCTGTAACACCAGTGTCTATGCTTTCAGGAATAAACATGATTGGAATAGATGATTCCTTGGCTTCATAAAAACCCCAAGGAATATTAGATAATGTTCAGTGATAGGAGTAAAACTCAATTATCCCTTGTGCCAGTGGTTTTATGTCTCATAAGAGATTCTACTTGAGGGAGCTTTGTGTATTCCAAGTTGTTTGGAAACAATACATTGACAGCATTGTCTTCAACTGAACAACATTAAATGTTTGTTTATGTCCACTGATGGGACTGTCAAAACCACTTAGCACCAACATTACTGCATTTGGAATTCAATTTGTTCTTTAAAAGAACTGGAAGGGAAATAGCTCCCTATTGTAAAACTTTAGAAACTCTTGAATATTTGGGGGTAGCTGAGCTTAGAAAGAACTAGGTACTTGTAGAGATGTCTTATTAGAGGATGAGTTTTGAGTGACCTTGTGTTTTTAATCACAGAATCAACCAATAATCAGTCAGAAAACATTTAGTCACTATGTTCCAGGAAGTGGGATAAGAGCTGGGGATAGAAACACAAAAGGGAACAGAACCTGTTCTCAAGTAACTTACATTCTATTTGGAATGAGAAAGAGCAGGAGGCAGAAATGAGCATAGGCCAAGAGATTGAAATGGTCTCTTCTTCTAACTTGTTCAGTTAGATTTAGGAGTGCTATTGTTGAGGTTAAGGTTTAGGGGTGCTCAAGACCCCAAAATACTGATGTGCTGTGTCCTGCAGAATGAATTCGACTTAAGCCTTCTCTCAGCCAAAGTAAAACAAAGTTTTCTGAAGATTTGCCATATTGGGTAGACTCTTAAGGAACCACAGCATTTGTGATGCTTGTATTGACAAGTGGGCTAGATTGGATCTGAGTCCCTTCATGGAGGCAAGATGGATCTTGTATACAGAAAGACTTTGAGAGGGCTCTAGGGGTGATCTAGTAGTCTGGGGTGATAGGAAGAGGGGTCCAGGGAATATCTTGAGGAGGAGTCTAGGGAGGATCTTGATGGGACTGAGATCAGACTCCAGGAACCAAGAAAAACATCTAAGAAAAACAATGTTTGTTAAAGATTTGCCATAACGGGTAGACTCCTAAGGAGCCTTGGTATCTGTGATGGTTTGTTATGGGAATCTGAAGATCTTCCCTGCCCCTAGGCCCTTTGCTTAAGTGGCTTAAGTGGCTCTGAAAACCTTCCCTGATTTGAAAGTATACTCTGCCCCCTAATAGGCTGAATGTGGTCACATGGAGTCGGTGGCAGGAGGCTTGTTCTTCAGGAATGCCCAAGCTTTCTTTCTTTTTTTTTTAATTTTTTAATTTTTTTTTCTTTAAAAATTTTTTTTTCTGTATTATTTTGTGATTTTTTTTTCTTTATTACTTTGTGATTGGGCAATGGGTCAAGAGAGCTGTGACAGGAGAAGGCTATATAAACTGCTGATACAAGGTTTTGCTTTGGGGCTCACTTTGGAAAGAGTTGTGTGATTTGGCCAGATGAGACTCTGGGAAGCCGTTGAGCCCCCTGGCTTTAAAAACCCAGATGTTTGTGCTTCCCTCTCGGGTAACTGACTAGGTATGCAGTCGGCTGATCTGTTTCTTTGACTGCCTGTAACTTCTGCTTGTAACTTGTTTGAATTCTGTTTGCATTCTCTAAAGTTCAGGGTGCTGACTTTTTCCCCTGAACTAGGTAAATGATATATGTTTGATTGATTAAAGTGAGACTGTTAACCCATTTTGAGTTGCTTTCCTTTAGAAAAGCAGATCTAAGAACCTGTGCTAGCAGCCATCCTGGGTGTGCTAGGGTGCTTGCTGATACACGCTTGCATTGGACAAGCGAGCCAGAATCCTGACACAGAGTAAGTCTGCCATAGAAAATTCTCGGCCTTCTCTCTCTCATAGAGGCAAGATGGGGTCTTATATACAGAAGGGTTGTGGGAGGAATCTAGAGGTGGTCTACAGGAGGAGTTTGGGGAGGGTCTTCAGGAAGAGTCAAATGAGGTCAGACTCCAGTGATGAGAGATTAAGGGTGGGAAGTAGCTGGAGGCTACCTGGAGATGAGACAAGGAGGGCTAGGCTAGTTTAAGGATGTATAGATATTTTGGGAGGATCAAGGGTGGTGGCTCGCTGGACAATGAAGGGCTAGGCTAGTAACTGAGATTTGGGCCCAGCCATAAGGTTTATAGCATCATGCAAACGCCTCAACAAATGGGAAGATTCAATCAGAGTTCAAGGGGGTTCCCAGAGCCTGTACCCCATCAGTTTTGAGGCCTGTGACTGGCAGGTAGGAACAGGATGTGGTCAAGATTTCCTTGATTTGCTTCTCTTGGTCTTCAGTAGGAAATGTCCTTATTTTCAGGTACCTGAGAGTAGAGAGATGATAGGAATCTGGGATGAATGACTGCAAGGTGACCAGGAAGTTGGTCCTACAGATAAAAAGTGGGATTTCTTCCCTGAAGGGACTGAAAGGAAGGCACATATAGCTGCTTGTTGTGCCCCACACTTCTGCTCTTCACACTTTTCTCTTTTCAAGCTCTGCTCCTCCTCTCCCTGCTCTGTTCTTACTGGCGAGAATATAGGATATTTCTGTACTTCATATCACTCACTATTTTGGAATGTCTCATCTGTGTTCTGTCTTAGACATGCTTTCCACCTTGGGATATAGCGAATAGAGTTTTGGATCTGATGACCCCAAATCTCAGAGTCAGAAGGAGCATTGGAAGCCATTTTATTTAGCCTATACTTGAGTAAAAAGGAAGTGTGCCAGGTAAGGGAATAACATGAATGATGAGGCTAAAATTAGATGGTTTTGAATGCCTACTCTGCCACTTAATGCTTGGCATGATCTTTCTTTGGGCCTCAGTTTCTACATTTGTAAAATGAGGGGTTTGGATCAGGTATCATCTAAGATCCCTTCCAACTCTAATTCCTAGAATGTTTTATAATCTTCTATAACAAAACTCACTAATGTTCATACTGCCTTTCCTTCATTGAAGACTGCTAGTAATGTAGAATCCACTCTTACTTGAAGCACTCCATTTCAGTTTTGAATTGTTGTTGTTTGTACTTTATTGTCAAAGAGGACCAGTGACATCTGGAGAGTGATGTCTTGACTTCGCAATGAATTGAAGTGAGGCCTGACCTTACAGATTCGTTAGCCTCACTCTTTCCTCGAGGGCCACCAGAGACCAGTGGCAAGACATTCATTGGGAGACCTTGGCCTTTTTAAGCTAAGGTCTTCCTCAGGTCTCAATTCAGTAGTTAAAGGCTAGGTAAGAATTGAGGCAAAATATGGCCTAGTTTGTCTTCACAAAAGAATCAATCTGGGAGAGTAAGACCCTCAGAGTTTCTGGTGGAACAGAAACAACTGCTGTTTATACTCATTCTGAGCAATTAAAACTCAAACAATGAACAAGTGAGTATTGGGCTGGAATCTATTATTGGTAAATCAATGAGAGCCAGAGTGATTTGGGTTTAAAGGCATAGTCAAGTAGCTCCATTTGATGAGGTGGAGGCTCTGGGAACTCCCTTGAGCTCTCCTTGAATCTTTGAGGTACAGGCTCTGGGAACTCCCTTGAGCTCTCCTTGAATCTTTGAGGTACAGGCTCTGGGAACCCCCTTGAGCTCTCCTTGAATCTTTGAGGTACAGGCTCTGGGAACCCCCTTGAACTCTGATCGAATCTTCCCATTTGTTGAGGTGTTTGCATGAGGCCATAAGCCTTTCATTGTGGCTCTGCCCAAACCTTTGTTACTAGCTTGGCCCTCCATCATCCATCTACTTCCCACCATTGAGCCTATCAAAATATCTATACCCAAATCAACTGTTACACCCTTGAACTGGCCTAGCCCACCACAGTCTGTTGGCTCCAGGTAGCCTCCAGCAACTTCACTCATTTACTGGAGTCTGACCTCATTAACTCCTCTTGAAGACCCTCCCCAAACTCCTCCTCTAGACCACTCCTAGATTCCTCCCACGACTTTTCTGCATATGAGACTCCATCTTGCCTCCATGTGTGTGAGAGCATCATAGAATTTTCTAGCACAGACTTGCTCTGTGTCCAATACAAGCAAATTTTTAATAAACTTTACTTTGCTTTGGCTGAGAGAAGATGAGTTGAATTCATTTGGCAGGACCTGGTATGTTGGTATTTTGGGGTCTCGAGCACCCCAATCCTATATCTCTTCACATTTGAATCATAATGAGCTTTATCAAAGCTTGGGTTTTCAGAGCTATATTTCAAGAAATTATAAATGAAAAGTACATGAGACAAAAGAGTTGTCCCAGTTTTTCTGGAAAAAACAACAACACAATGATAGAATAAATGAATAAGGAAGAAAAAAATCTAGCCCCCAAACCCCAAAATCCCCACCAAAGTATAAATGATTAATATTCCTTCTGTCAGAGTGGAGGAGGAGAAAGAAGAAGAGGATAGGAGTGATGATGATGAGGAACCAATTTTAAATATCTCTAATTGTTAGGAAATGTTCCTCATAACAAACTTATTCTGGCCTGTGGTAGATCAAGCAAGTATCCCTCCTTTCATACAATACTTAAAATCAGTAGACCTGAGCTTGAAACTCAGTTGTGCTGCTTACTTGCTGTGTGATCGCAGGCAAATAATTTTATTTCTGTAAGTCCTAATTTTAAAAAATCTGTAAAATGATCTCTTAGGTTCAATCCAGTTGCCTGCAATATGGCTCCAACCCACCTTTCCGGGCTGACTCCTTTTCAATATTTTCTGATGGCTTCAGTGCTGTCCTACCTGTCTATTCAGGTGGTAAGAGTACAAACTTTTTACTCATCTCTTTTTGTAATACCTATGTCACTGGGCTGTACTTCAGATATTATGGGCATTGTTACTTTATTTTTTAGAGCCAAGTGGAATATTTTAATAGCTTAACTGTCAGTTTGGTGATGTGATGGTTTAAAAGGAAGCTTAAAGAGACTCTTCTTGTCATAGTTGGAAAGAACTTGGAGAAGACAGGAAGAAGATGGAGATATCTTCTTTTTGATAGGCCTTTTTTTAAAAAAAACCTTTATCTTAGGAAGAAGGTGAAGAAAATTCTCGAAAGAGACTTTGCTTGGTACTTTGAATGAGCTAAATGGTGTAGGATTGTGTTCTTAGAAGTAAAAAGTCATCTACAGTGAGAGTAATGATTATTCATAACCAATGATTTGGGGAGATCTAGAGTCCCCCCCCTTTTTTTTGAAGTAGGTTCAGTCTCTGAAGGACGTTGCTGATAATGAGATTGAATTTACTTTTTCCTCAATCTTGTTCATACCCCATCCAAGTGGGGAAGCCCATTGTGCTCTCCACAGGTCTGAGTGGGGATAAATTCTTTGATTAGGTTGTCCAAGGCTGGGCAATTTAGAAGTAAATGACATAATCAAAGTTATATTTTACCATCACCCTCATTAGAATAGGTCCACCCCCTCATTGTAATATTCATTTTCTCTCATTAATTTTTAACCAATCAGAGTTGAATGCCACCCTCAGGAACACCAACTCTTTTAAAAACATATAAACTATAAGTCCACTGCCATGATTCATCTTTGACTTTTGAGAATGTCACTGACCCATTTTCTTTGATCTCTTTGGGATACAGACCTAGTAGTGATATTGCAGAGTCAGAAAGCATACATAGTTTTATAGGCCTTTGGGCATAGTTCCAAATTGTTCTCCAGAATGGCTAGACTAGTTCACAACTCCATCAATAGTACATTAGTGTCCCCATTTTTTCACCAGTCCTCCAAGATTTATTATTTTCCTTTTCTGTCATATTAGCCAATTTGATAGATGTGAGATGGTATCTCAGAGTTGTTTTAACTTACATTTGTCTAATCAATAGTGATTTAGAGTGATGCCAATCATTTTAAGATAAAATGGGTCATCTAGCATCACCATGGCATCCAACACAAGTGTGGCCTTCTGCTGGGAAATCAGCTTGAAGCTTAGCACTATTATAATGCTCTGCCCAAACAGTCAACTCTGTTCTTCTTTTTCTTCATCCTTTATGGTCACAACAATCTCCTTGATCTTGTTAACTGCCAGTTGTGTCATTGTGTGGAAAGTCTGAATGACGCTTTGGGAGTGAAAGCCTTCTTCCCATAGTACACTGCCCTTGATTCAGGAATTCTGCTACCAAAAAAGTCACCAAAGTAGTTCCATTGCCAGCCTCAGCATATTGTGACTTAGTGATGTCCACCAGAGTCTTTACCTCAGGATAGACATCATTGAAGAAATTCAGGGCATAAGCTTCACCATAATTATAAATTATAGCTTTGGCTCTGGCATTAACAATGAACTTACTCATTTCTTGGGCCCTAAGGTCATGAAGACAGCTTTGACAATCAAGGATACCTTCTGATCCCTCCTTCAACTCCTTCACTAGGATAACCAGCATGGACATCATTTTAGATGGTTACTTCAGAGCCCTTCAGCGGCCCACCCCTGGAAACACTCTGGAAACCTCTTTTTTAACCTAACTTTCTAATAGCTAGGACTGTCTAATAATGAACTAGGTTCCCTTTTAGGCAATGGGCTCCCTATCATTGAACATATATATATAGAACTCTAATGACTAGTGTCAGGAATGCAGTAGAAGAGATTCCTGCACTAGGTAGGAGATTGGACAACATAACATCTGATATACCTTCCTACCTGAAGTAATATTATGTGATTCTATGTTATCTTTGAGGCATACCTTTCTGCTTGTGCCCACTGTTTTCTTAACTTTAGCAATCACTACCATAATTTATAAACCTCTAACTGGAAGAAACCCCCTCCCCCCACTAACTATTAAACATGTCTATTAGTTTAATTTAGGGGACAAAATAACTGACTGTTTTAAATAAACAAATTAAAAACAAAGAATGTAAGAAGAAAGATGCTCTATGCATCCAGAGAAAGAACCAATAAATGGAAGTATGAACAGAATAACTTTACATATATATGTATATGTATATATATATATATATATATATGCCTATTTGTGTCTAAGGGCAGGGGGAGGGGGAGGGAAGAAAAAAAGGGATATATGTGATAACTTTCTTTTATGTTTGGAGGGAATAGCAAGTGGTACATGGTAGATTTGCAGTATTGTGTGCAATCATCTTTTTTTTTTCCTTGTATACCATTAAGGAAATGCTTGTTTTGTCCCATAAATTGAAAATAAAATAAATCTTTTTTTTAAATTTTTTTTTTATTTACTTATTTACTTTTAACTTACAAGATTCAGTTCCACAATCACTTGAGTTTTAGATTTTCTCCCCTCCCTCCCCTTCCCTCCATCGTGGCGTGCAATCATGTATAGGATCTGCAAATCTTTCACATTGTACAATAGTTTGGTCATATAGAAGGGTTGTAACCAATGCATGATCACTGGGAAAAGGAAAAAAAAAAGAAAGCAAAACCAGACATGAAAGAGAACGATAGCGTGTTTTGCTTCAGTCTCCATTTAAACTATAGTCTTTCTATATCTTTCTCTGAGTTTAGATATCTCCTTCTATCCTGAGGCTTGTAGAGTTGTCTTTAGCTGTGCATTGTTGAGGATAGTCCAGTTTATCAAGGTTGGTCATCATATGTAGGATGTGTCTGTGATTGTGTACAGGTTTTGCCTGGTTCTGCTCTT
>CM053580.1:414235413-414262360 GCA_028627135.1 Pseudochirops cupreus | reverse complement strand
GGGGGAGGGGGGACACACTGGGTTGGCTGTTTTGGGGTGGTGGGTGGGGGAAAGACAGGGAGAAAATATGGAAGTCAAAATCTTGTGGAAATGAATGATGCAAACTATAATAAAACTTAAATTTAAAAAAAAAGGAATTATGGTTGTTCCTCTCAATAGTATCAGTTCCCTGCTTTCATTCTTTTCTGTTAAAGTAAGGAGTTAATGATTAATTGTGGCTAGAGAATGTCATGAAGAAAGATAGAGATGTCCCTGAGTAATAGGATCACAAAATTTTGAGATTTCATCAAGTGGGACTATCATGGACAAGAATGTGAAATAGGTGTAAATTGTCTTTATTGTCTCTTGTTGCAATATTTTAGACTTTCTCCTTGCCTTCCAGATAGCCAGGGTCATTATGGTCCCCTGCCCCAGGTGCCCAGAGTTCCCCCATCATGACTGCATTTCCAATTATAATTCCCCCACCCTTACCAAAAATTTCCCTATACTGTGTTTCCTTTATTTCCTCAGGCCCCACTTATTCATATACAACCAGAAACTGGACTGAAAAATTAATTTATTCTATAAGGGTTAATGTTTGTTGATGAGTCAACAGCTTACTTTTTAAGTTAGTCTTACTAGGACTCATCCAGACATTATGTGGTGTCTAGAGTTGGCCTTGTATCAATTAGGTTATAGAGTGAGGCTGAGTCCAAAATATTTTCTTTGATGACCTGTATGATGCCTCTTGTAGAATGGAGCAAGCTAATTGGCAGGTGCATTGACTATTTGGATGATCTTAGCCTAGATACATAAAACATATTGGAAGGAGGTAAGAATTAATAATAATGTATTCATGCTGTGCTTTGTACAAAAAACACGTCTTGACCAAATACATATATGGATATATCTACAAATATAGATATATCCACATATATATGTGTATACATACAAATATATGTATACATATATGTACATACATATGTATAGTGTGTGTGTGTGTGTGTGTGTGTGTGTGTGTGTGCATGTGTGTGTATTTAGCAGCTTCATGTTGAAGTAGAGTTCCAGGCCGGCAATCAGGAAGACTCATTTTCCTGAGTTCAAATCTGACCTTAGACACTTCCTAATTGTGTGACCCTGGGCAAGTCACTTAACTGTTTGCCACAGTTTCTTCATCTGTAAAATGAGCAGGAGAAGGATATGGCAAACTACTCCAATATCTTTACTAAGAAAGAACCCAAATGGGATCATAAAGAGTTAGACCTGAAATGAAATAATTGAACAACGAATTATCTATCTCTCTCTCTATGATAGATAGGTATCTATGTGTATGTATCTTTTTCTTTCACATACAGGCACAGACACACACACACTTTCATTTGATTCACAAAATCGTCACGTGAGGTATTTAGCTACAAATATTGTTATTTAAGAAGGCTGGTGAAATAGTTCTAAACTGAGGTATTGAAATAATGAAACTGGGTGTCCCAATAAAAGCCAGGGGTATGTATGTATGTACACAGAAGGGTATGTATGTATGTATGTATGTACACAGAGAAATACACAGACATATATCAAGCAGGGGTTTATTTAGCTGATAATGATTAAAGTTTGTGTGTGTGTGTGTGTGTGTGTTCATGTATGTGTGTGTATATATATCTACAATACAATATGATAAACACAATGTACATGCATCAAAACATATACATGTCTATATATACATACATATGTATATAAACATATAATGGCTTAGCTGTTAATGCTATAGTTTGTGTACATATGAATATGTATACATATGGTATATATATATATATATATATACACACAGATAAATATGTATGTACACACATATATACACATACATCTTGAATAAGGGTTTAGTTGGTTGGTAAGGCAACAGTTTGTGTGTGTATGTAATATACATGTAATATACATACTTATTGTGTATGTATACACATGTGTATCATATGCTCATACATAGTACATACAATACTGTAACACCAATCATGACAGGATACCTGAAGGTGCCTTCGTGAATAATTTTAAGGGTCTAATTGAAAGGCATAATGCATACTCTATTTAGAACTAAACCTTATAACATAACAACATAACAACTTATTACTAAGGTGGTCACATAGCTTTAAACAAAACATAACATCCAGTAGATCCTATAACACTCAGTATGTAATGTGGAACACAGCATATATCATTGCATTCAATATATAACATAACATTCTCCAAAATACTTGTTATATAATCAGCAGGTCCCAGGGTAGAGTCTTCTCTAGCACAATATCATTTAAGGGGTAGCAGAAAATACCACAAACACACACCACCCCTAGGTCACAGTAGATTACAATCTCCTCATTCAATATAGAGTGTCCAAGTGAAGTCCTCTTTTATCTTAACTGGAGGCTGACTTCCAACCCCATGGTTCTCTGTGAGCCTACTGCTCCCAACCTGGGTTCAGACACAGGCAGCTCTCCATTCCTGCTCCACATCTCAGCTCACAAGGACTGCTCCATTCCAAGCTCTCCCTGTTCCTGCCACCAGCTTCTGTCTGGCCACTGGCCACTCAGCAAGTCTCTGCTGCTGCTGCTAACTCTGCCAATGATTAGATGCTTAAAGCTCAATGCTCATCTTCTTTCTCTGAGTTCACATTCTTGTGTATGTGTAGAGGGGCTTTAAACAATGGCTACAAAGAGTCTTCTTCCTCTTTTTCTCAAGAGTTCTCAAGCAAAGTATTCTTAGGAGTAAACTCCAAGGCAATATCAAGCTTACAGCTTATATATAATTTTACTCAGCATCTGATTGGCTGAGGCCACATGAATAGCCCATGTGTGACTTCTAAGTAGCTCAGCACACAGTACTGAGTAGCACAGTGGGTAATTTGGAACCTGGCACCAGACAAACTTAGTGCCCAAAGGCATACAACCTCCCCTTAGTACCTAATGTGCTACAGCTGTGGATTACCAGGGATTAAATCTTCAGATCTTTATAATTTAACCTGAAGCTGGGCAAAAAGAAAAACACAAAAAAATCCCACTTTGCTTGCCATTACAAATGTATACATCAATAAGCATTTAGGTGATAAGGGTACAGTAGTGAACACAGAGTAAGGACACATGACTCAAGATTGAGGCCAGCGTTAAAATAGCACCTTAGGAGAGCAAAGTGTGGGTGGTGAATAAGTATATGGGCACAATGGGGGTCTTCCTAGAACAATTTGAGAAGATCAGAAGAAAATTCCCAGGACAAGATTTGGTCCCTGTGAAGAGTAAACACCTTCAGGCTAGGTTCTGTTTCAACAACCAGCAGCAAGCTAAGCAACAACTGGCTAGCCCTAGGGTTAGTTGGTTTAAGAGGCTGCCTCAGCCCCAGCCACAGGAGATATTGCCTCCAGGTAGTGAGGGAAGTTGGGCATTTGAACCTGGGAATATCAAGGGAACCTCTACTGACAAGGCAGGTCAGAGCCAGCTGTGCTTCAGAGAGCGGTGGAGATGGGGGAAGGAAGGAACCAGCATGAGCCCCATGAGTGCAGAAGCAGTGGGGCAGAAAACCCCTGTGTAACACCATGCACAAGCAGATTCCCAAAAGAATGCTACTGTGAACAGCTTTTAAGCTTAGAATTACACAGTATAGTGAACACTCTGTTTATTCCATTACAAATCAAGGCAAACATTCATTACAAATCACAATATAATATTCACAACATTACATCTTATCACAGAAAATCACAATATAGTGTTCATAACAGCTTAACATTAGAATGGCCACAGTTTTCACTACAGTGGCCACAATATTTAGAACAAAGCATTCAATCAATTCACAATACAATAATCAGTCTTCCACTCATGGGGCAAATCAATACTTAATCATTCAATCAATTCATAATACAATAACCAATCTTCCACTCATGGGGCAATCATACATCAACTCAATCAGTCACTAAATACAATCATTAGAAAAACCACACAAACCCTCCAACCCCCGGTGTCCAACAAACCTCTATTTCATCCAAGGGGAGGCCTTTTCTACATCTTGACTCAGGGTGGTCTCTCTGATTCCCTGGATCCCCTTCCATGGGTCCCAGCTCCCTCCTGAATCCACCAGTCACCTGGATTCAGAAGTAGACAGCTCCCAGGTCTTTGTCCAGTCCTCAGGGCAGTCCCTGGCACACACTGAAGTTCACGGGGTCCAGCACATCTCAGACCCTTCACCACTTCTCTTGCCTGGAACTCAAGGATCAGCCAGGCCGTAAACAAAGTCTTATGCCGGTCATGCTTCTTTAGTCCTCCAGCACTTCAGCTGGCTCTAGGACCCAGAAGGAATATCGGCCTTCCAGGCAAACCCTCTCAGCCTTGCAGGAAGCCTTCCAGGCAAACCCTCTCAGCCTTCCAGGTGGGCTTCATCAGATTCTGGTCTCAGGAAAACTCCATTTCAGTTCTCAGTCAGCTTCCAGATGCTGGGAGAGAAACTCACTCTCTCTCTCTGTCTCTCTCTCCCTGTCTCTCTCTCCCTCTCTCCCTCTCTCTCTCTTTCCCTCCCTTTCTCTTTCTCCCTCTCTCCCTTTCTCCCTCTACTCCTTTTCTCCCTCTCTCTCTCTACCCCACCCCCTCTCTCTCAGCTGGCAGGTTAGTCTCCAGGATTCTTCCTCCACCAGGAACAACATTACAATTCTGTCTCTCTGTCTCTGGAATTCTTCTTTGTATGCACACACTGTCATCCTGTCTCAGCCAGTCCCCTTCTGCCACATCATCAGGGGAGTTCTTGCCCTCTCAACAGGACCAGGGCTCACACCTTCCATACAAAGCTCACACCTTCCATACTTAGCCCTAAGTTACTAAGTGCTAAGTATCTGCTAAACTGATGGCTGTTATACCCTGACTGTGGGCACTTACAGGAGGTTGGATGTTTGGATTTGGTTCCAGGCTAGAGGGGAGAACTAAAGATCTGGGGCAAGAGGCCCCCTTTCCCATACCCCAGAGCTAGAGGTGCCTAAAAATAATTAAGCTAATGCCACAAAAAAATGCACAGGCAAAGGAGAAAGAATAGAACACTATTATGGGAATAGAAATGACCAGGGTTCATCTTCAGAGGAGGATATTGAAGTAAAGAAACCCCCTAAGAGTAATGTCAAATGGTCACCTGCCAAAGAATTCTTTGAAGATCTTAAAAAAGACTTTAAAAATCAAATGACAGAGATCCAAGAAAAACAATAAAAAAGAACAAAGTAAAAAAAGTACACAGGAGAGAACAAATGAATATTCACAATGAAGCAAAGATGGACAATTCTCAATATAATGAGTATTATTTATCATATAGGCTTTCTTGAAATGAAAATTTATTGTTACATATTTAGAATCCTCTCATATTCTTCTATGCACATGACATGCTTTTTTCCTTTCTAACTTTGTATTTAAGTTCCAATATTTCATTTTATGATATGTTTTTGTTTCTTCTCTCTATTCATGTTCTGGCATTTGGGTCTAAAATAAACTTTAAAAAAGAAAATTATTAATAAATATGAAACAATTAAAAAAAAGTCTGAGGCCAATCACAGCTGCCAGTAGCAGACAGACTCTTCCCTTCCTTCCCCTTACTTACCTTTCTCTACTCCCCTATAAGAAGGCTTGTCTCCAGTTCCAATCTCACAATAACCAGTGCCTGGGGAGGATCTCACCTTGCCAGAGGAGAGATAATCTCCTTCTCTGTGATTGCTTCTGTTCCCCAAAACAGGGCACCACCTCAGATGGAATTGCTTGGTCAATTGTCAAGTCAGGGTGTATGTGATTCGACCTATATTTAATCTGACTTTTTATAAGCTATCTACCCACCTCCACACACATACACATTTTCCCTCTCCTATTTTCCACTTTCATTTACTGCTCCTACCTTTTTACCATGCCATTGCTCTAGGATGCTTATATATGTACAACAGGTAGGACTTAGTGGAGAGTTGTTGCAGGTCTTGGTCAAAACCCAACATACTCATTTTATAGAAGAGGAAACAAGATCAGAGAGGTGACACTGGTGGTTGACATTGGTATAGTACTTTAAGGTTTTCAAAACATTTTGTGTATATTATGACATCTCGTTCTCACAGTAACCCTATAAGATGGATAAAATGGGTATTATTTGTCCTCTCTTAAAGATGAGGAAACTGAAACTCAGATACATGAACTGACTTTATTGAAGTTACACACCAAGTTAAGTGCTGAAATCAGGATATGTATTCCAAGCCTTCTGCCTTTAGATACAATGCTCTTTTCACATCTGTTTCTCAAGGAAAGATGATGGTTATTGGCAAGGACTATTTGAGTCAGAATTTAAAAGAGTGACGTGAGCCTTCAACCAAAGAAAAATCAGTGGATGCACATGTTGTAAATTGGGTACATTGGAAAAATCTCCCTTTGTTTTGTCCCTTTTATTTCCATCATAGCCCAAGGTTCCATTAGCTTTTCTGGTGCCCATATTACTCTTTCAACATATATTGAATATAAATTTACTAGAACCCTTTGATCATGTTTACAGTAACTATAGTAACAAGCACATATAATGTGGGAAACCAACTTATGTTTTGGGTCCTGCCATAGGACAATTTTCAGTTTCACTGAAGTATATAATCTCTAGGCCACACCTAGGAGTGTGCTAGTAAATGTTTAACAACTGACTCTCAGTATTGGGGAGGGAGAAGTATACACAAAACACTTTTAAGTGTAATATATATTATTAACATTTTCACCATCATTTAAAAAAGTCTGGACAATTCACAAAATAGTAATTTAAGTCCTGATTTGCAGCATTTGCCAAATTCTGAGGCATAAATTCTCACCCTGAAAATTTAAACATTGGCTCTTCAGAGTCTGTTTTATTTGGTTCCAACACATGCCCAACCCATCTTTCTCCATCTTGTCTTGGTCAAATACATGGCTAAAGTCTAAATAAAATAATTTTTAAAGCACTCCAAGTTACCAGTCTAGTAACCCTGCAAAAAAGAAAATGGGGGCGAATTTGGCTAGACCAGTTCTCAGTGAAACAATGTAAACTTTGTGACTGCTTCCTTCTCTATTTATTAACTTACTACTATTTTATAATATGTTCTAAAATATTGGCAAGAACCAAAGGCAATCTTGTAGACTTATAATTTATAGTTTATAATATTTTATCATTTAAAAAATAAGTTTGGCATTTGTCTCTCTAGTTTTGTTGTGTCTTCTCCCTAGTCCTTCAAAGATCACTAAAAATGCCTCATTAATTGTGCCTTACGTTTCTTTCAGTAATGTGCCATATAGTTCATGTTAGTCTGGTGATTTGAAGTCATCGAGAGCAGCTAGATGCTTTCTTATCAACTGTTTGTGTATCTTGGGTATCAATAATGCATCAGTCGTATGAACCCAAGTTTAGATGGGTATTAGAAAGAAATTCAGAGTTAACTTCATTGGTTAAGAAACATAGACATTTTCTTCTTGTTGATCCCTACTGCAATTCATTATTTAGTACTATGGCATGTGCAAGCAGTATAGTGGAGAAGCAGCATAACTAGTGATGGATTATACACAGGAGCCTTAAATAATGGATCATGGGGAGTACACTAAAAGGTTATGTGTTCAGTTGCTGATGTAAGCTTAAGGAGAGACAATGCTGGGCTGGGAAAGGCTAGGAATAAGCAGGAACAAATAACAAACCCATCCGAGAGTCTCTTTTCACCTTTTTGTCTGTTTTTCTTTTGCTATCTCCTTGGCCCAATTCAAAATCTCTCTTTTTGAATACTTGGTTATATTTGTTTTATTTGAGATGTTGGGAAGTCATTCTGATGATCTCATTTGCTGACTTTGAGAAGATTCCTCATTAATACAAGTCAAGAAAATTGAGAAAGTCTGACCTGTTGAGTAGTGTAATTTACCTCCTATTTTTTCAGTATGAAGATGATTCAGAAGCATCACATTTTTGCCAACCCATGTGAGAGAATAATTCCTTATTTCCTTTCCTAAAACTGTTTTCCTATGTGATAGGGGAGGGGTTATGATGATCTTTCCAGAAGAGGTATGTATGACTTTTTGCAAGTCAGAAAAATAACAAAAATAGTTGACATTTATATAGTACTTTACAAAATGCTTCACATGCATTGTATGAGGGTGTCAAACATAAACAGGAATGGGAGTGTTGTGGTTTAAACCCAGGGACGCCCAGAACTGTTGAAGTCGGAGCTCTGCCCACCCAAAAATTGTTGAGGTTTCATGATGTGTTGTGGTGGAACCATCTCAATGAATTCAGAGTCAGAAGCCTCCAATTCAAGTATAGGCATTTATTGAGATTGACGCCTCTTGTGTGATGGGCTAAGTTCTAAGAGGAACCAGCAACTTCAGAGAAAGCAAGATGGATTTTTGTAGGGTAAAGATGCAATTACATAACAGAAATTTACATAGAATAGAGGAAGATCATTAATATTAAAAATGCAGAAGGAGTTTGTTAAGGATTAGGTAATGAGGAGAGTGTCCCATAGGTCCTAACCATAGGTGGTGAAACATTCTGGTCGTTCTTCCCTCTAGCTGGCTAGTTATTGTGGTCTTGTCTGGTTAAGACAGATAGCTAGGTACTGTGGTCCTGTCTTGGGCTAGATCAGTGGTTCTCAACCTTCCTAATGCCACTACCCTTTAATACTCTTATCGGGTATATCTGCATGTGGGTGGACCTGCCTGGAGATGGTTATAGAGGAGTGGTGTCTCGGTTCCTAAGACCATCGGAAATATGTGTTTTCCCATGGTCTTAGGTGACCCCTGTGAAAGGGTCGTTTGACCCCCAAAGGGGTTGCGACCCACAGATTGAGAACTGCTGGGCTAGATGGATGATACGATTGTGATTGAATCCAAGAACACACCTGTTTCTGTAGGACTGGGTCTGGGGGCAGTGACCAGGTAGAGGCAGTAGCTAGGTTCCCATCAGATGGACGCACCTACTGTTTTTGTAGGAACTAAGAGTTCAGGGACACACCTGTTGTTCCAGTGAGCAGTGAGGCACATACAAAGAAATTAGGATATTGGTGGGGGTGGAGGTGGGGGCTAGGTAGGTACAGTGGGCCTGGTGTTCAGTGGGGCCAGGCCTATTATGAAGTTAGAATATTGGGGCTGGGGGCACTAATGCATACATAAGGATCCTTACAGAACACATATTGACCTAGTTTATAATATATCAATGTTTTATTATACTTTTATTTGTTTTGTTAAATATTTCCCAATTACATTTTAATCTATTTCAAGCAAAACTTCTGCTGTCTGTGGGCCAAAAATCATTTGATTTTTGGATTAGAGTAATATTTCCTCATTTGTAAAATTAAGTTATTAAATAGATGTTTTCTTTTTAGTTTAATTTACTGATGTCATTTTATTTTTTTACATCACATTTTTTCTAACTATATCTTTTACTCCTGCTCTATCCCATATGCATTTCCTTGTAGCACAAATGAAAAAAAAAAGTTCATCTCAGCAATGTCAGCCAGAATACATTTGATGGTGTATGCATTATGCTGTTCATCCAGCCAACATTTATTAAGCTTCTACTATCTGCTACACACTAGGTATTAAAAAAAAAGTCAAAAACCATCCCTACCATCAGGGTGTCTACATTCTACTCAGGGAGACAGTATGTAAATAAATAGACAATATAAGAAACAGAGTAGAAAGAAAGCAACTATAGTGGGAAAGGCAGCAATAGTTGGGGGCAAGGTTGGGAGTAATGGGAAATGCCTCGGCAGAAGATGCAATTTCAGTTGAGTCTTTTTTTTTTTCCTTTTAAATGACTTGTTTATTTACTTTTAGTTTACAAGATTCAGTTCCAATTTCAGTTGAGTCTTGAAGGACACCAGGGATTTTCAAAGGCAGGGTAAGGAGAGACACTATTTCAGGAATGGGGACAATCAACAGAAAGGCATGGGAATGAGAAAGGGATGTAGTCTATGAGGAACAGCAAGCAGGGCAGTATAGCTTGATCATAGAATGCAGAAGAAAATAAAATCTAAGAAGACTATAAAAGTAGGAAGGGGTCCAGGTGTAAAAAAGATTTAAAAGCACCTACCTCTTCAAGGAAAGCAGGGAAATGGATTTTCTCAAGTCTTTCATGAAGCCAAACTTGCTCATTATAATTACAGTGTTTGGTTTTATTTCACTGTTCTTCCCACTTATGTTGCTTTAGATCATGTATACACATGTAAATATATACACATTATGTATACATGTCTATGTATGGATGTCAATATACATATAAAACCTTGAGATATATGTATATACTTGATCTTGATATATATATGTGTTTATACATATACACATTATCGGTCTATCATCTTTCTTTATCTTTCTATCTCTCTATCATTTTAGAGTATATACAGGGTGTCCTAAAATCTTATGGAAGTTTGAGCTAAAACTGCAAACTAAGGCTTTTAGGACACATTATGTATATATGTACACACAAATTTCCTAGTTGTTTCCTAGTTTCTAAAGTCTCATATAAAAATGTCTCTTATTTCATCTGTGGATTATGAATAATTATAGGCAAAGATCAAGTTTATATAGGATTCTCTCTATTTTTCTGTTCCTGTTTGTTTCTTTATCTCTGTCCCTGTCTGTGTATCTCTTTCCCTCCCTCCTTCTCCAAGGCCATCTTCCTTTTTTGAAGATAGCCAACTTTTCATAGTTATTATGAGCTTCCTCTGTAGGTATAACTAAAACAACTAATGTGGCATTAGCACATGAAGTCTGCTCATTGTTCTGACAGTATTAGATGATGCTACCAGTGTTAGCTCAGTGAGAAAGATACTGAGATTAAGAAACTTCTTTCAAGCAAATTCCATCTTAATGGAACCATTTCCAGTGGTATGGAAATGATTAATCTGGATAACATAGAAATATAGGTAGAGTGTTTCACTTTCTTGAGCATTCATAGAAATTCAATCATAAACAAAAAAAGAACACATAAGAAGGAATGAAAAATAAATTTATATTAAATTCTTGGAGTTGTTGCTTTTTTAAAACCATTTCAATTCAGTTGTGTTAACTATATCATAAATTTTGTACCTAAGTAGGCAGTTAAGTCAAGAGGCAGAATATTGAATTCATGGAAAAATCCTTGCAGGTTATTGTAATTCTCAAATCCAGTAACAGCAAGTTTGTAAAGCATTAAGTACTACTTTTATTATGATTAACTTCTGAACTCTTTTTCTGAAGTCTTCAGATTACTGTTGACTTATTAGATCTTTTTTTTCCTCAAGACTCCAACAGGGGTATGCGTTGTACTATATATTAGTGTTGGCAGCACTTTTGACAAATGAAACCCTTCATTTCATCTGGGCCATTTTCCCTTAGGAGGTGTGAGGGTCTTTCTTGGCACAGATATGCTATTGGCCCTTTGTGGCTTACCACTACACAGCTTGTACTCCCAAAGGTTCTGAGCCTTGCTTCCCTGCCCTTTCTCACATAGGAGTCCTGTGGAAAGGAATGGAAATAATATATGCCTGGGGGCCTTGAGGTCCCTCCAAGCCAGGAGACCAATGGAGCCAACAGAGTTGTCCTAGTTGAACCACCTAGGTAGAAATTTAAGAAAATGTCTTACAAGTAATATATTTAAGGCACTATTTTTTCCAGCCCATAGTTACCATGAAAATGCAACCTACCCCCACCCCTGTCTTTCATGGATGTTCAGGGAAATGGCACTAATCATAAACTGTGGAACTTTGCCAAAAGTATCCTTTCTCCCTATTTCAGAGAAGCAAAATCAGAGAGAATTTACTTTGAAATTCTTGCTTTATAAAGATTCAGCCTTTTGGATCCTAAAAACTAAACAAAATAG
Source organism: Pseudochirops cupreus (assembly GCA_028627135.1). Classification (NCBI taxonomy): domain Eukaryota; kingdom Metazoa; phylum Chordata; class Mammalia; order Diprotodontia; family Pseudocheiridae; genus Pseudochirops; species Pseudochirops cupreus. The sequence continues at coordinate 414,250,540 of CM053580.1, read as the reverse complement.
AAACTCTTTTCTGAGAAGATTTGATAATTCTTGGTTAATTACAAGTCAGTATTTCTCAGGTTAACTTAGCACCCAGTCTTAAATGAACACTTATCCAATAACTTCTAGAAAGAATTTATAGCAGAGATTCTTAAACTTTTATCTTCTTTTTTTTTCCTGTCATGGACTGCTTTGACAGTTAGGTGAAGTCTGTTTTCAATGCATAGTATTACATAGGATTATAAAGGAAACCAATTATATTGAAGTATCGTTATCACAATATTTCTTTAAAAAAGTTAATGGACCCCAGGTTAAGAACTCCTGTCCCAGGCACCTTTCTGCTCTTCTTTATGACTTTTTGATCTCTGTCCATGGCACTACCCTTTTCTAGTCATCCATACTTGTATCCTAGGAGTTATTTCTTGGCCAGAATGAGAAAATGGGGAATGGAATCAGGAAACAGATTAGAAGGAAGAGAATATATATTTTATAACACCAATTATTTGCTTGGCAATGTGCCAAGTACTTTACAAATATCTTAGTTAATCTTCACAACAACCCTGTGAGGTAGGTGCTATTACTATGTGCATTTTATAGTTAGGGAAAATGAGGCAAACAGGTAAGTGATCTCAAGTTATACAGCTAGTAAAGTTGGATTTGAATTCAGGTCTTTCTGATTCCAACACTTTATCCATTGACCTACCTAGCTGCCTTGGTCACATGCTATAATAATAGTGGGAATTTTCAACTATCCAGCTATCTCCTAGAGACCCTCTCTTTGCCCAAAGTAAAATATCTAAGAAGTTTATGTCCTATTTCCATGATAATTTTATTTTTTAATTTTTTTATATTTTATTTTAATTTTTAAAAGTAAAAAAATGAACTGCTATTTTGGTCCAGATTCTGAATAATAAGAAGAAACTGGTTACTGATATGAATGACAGGACTCTGAGGAATACTTGTCAGGAATTTTGTAGAGGGGAGAACATTTGGGCTCCCCTCCAATTCCAGTGTTCTGTGATTCTAAGGTTTTTTTTTTAGACTTATACCTTTTTTCTCCTCTTACATCTATTCAATTTCTAAATCTTATCCATTCTACTTTAGCCATGTTCATCATCCCGCTCTTCCCACCCCCTCTTCCCCCAACCTATTGATGTCTCAGCCTCCAGTCTTGTACTTCTCCAATTTTTCCTACATATTTCTGCCAAATTATATTCTTGGTCATCTAGTCCCTAGAACATTATGGTTTTACAAAGTGAGTGCTTAACAACATGTGTCTTTTATGTTTACCAAATTGGTATACAAATATGGTATGCAACTTTACTGTTCTAAAATCTTCCATGGCTCTCCATTGCCTACCAAAGATCTAGTTCCATTTCAAGGGCCTTCATGTGCACTTATAGGCAACTTTTCTTTCTGCTTCATCTACTTCATCATTCTACTTTACATACCCTGAGTGTACAAACTTTCATATACTTGCAATTTCCCAAACATGTCTATACTTTCCTGGTTCTATGCTTCTACTCACTTTAAGGTCTAAAACTCCGTCCTCTGTCTCTGCCTAATGACACCCTGTAATGGTAAGGAATTTGAAGATCTTCCCTGCTTGTTAATGGGCCTCATTTACAACACAAAAAGAGAAGCTTGCTTAGGGGAGGCTTGTTTTTCAGGAAGGCCCACCTTTTGTTACTTTGTAATTAGGCAGTGGGTCTCAAGAAATGTGATGTTCTTTGACCCTGGAGAAGGCTATCTCTACCTCTGAGGTAAGGTTTTGCTTTGGGGCTCACTTGGGGAAGAGTTGTGTGATTTGGCCAGATGAGACTCTGGGCCGCTGTTGAGCCCCCTGGCTTTGAAAACCCAGATGTTGGTGCTTCTCTCTCTGGTGACTAACTAGCTATGGATGTAATGGTCAGACAGCTGGAAACCCTGTCTCTTGGTCTATTGAACTATGTTATTTTCTCTGTATTTTTTTTTTGTCTGCTTGTAACTTCTCTTTGTATTTTCGCTGAGTTTAGGGTACTGACTTTTTCCCCTGAATTAAGTGAATGATATCTATGTTTGATTAAACTAAGGTTGTTAATTCCTTTTGAGTTGCTTTCCTTTAGAAAAACAAATCAAAGAACCTGTGCTAGCAGCCATCCTGTGTATGCTAGGGTGATTGCTGCCACGCACCCTACCCAAACTTCTAGATTCAATTAAAATTTCACTTCCTCTGTTTTGTCTTCCCTAATTCTACCCCAAGAAAGCTATTTTTTCCCTCCTTTGAGCTCAAAGCACTTTATTTTGTCTTGGCATTGAGTGGATTTGGATTTTGTCTCTGAAATAAGTTGTCTGACATTCGATGAGTCAGCTCAACTCTCCAAGCCTCAGTTCCTTCTTTCACTGTAAAATGATTATCCTCTGTGTACCTGAAAGCATTATTTGTTTGAAGAAAACAACAGGTTTGCAAACCTACAAAACTATATGAGATATTATTTGTGTACATGGCTGATCTCCCCTTAGGCTCTGAATCCTATGAGGATAGATTTCACATTTTATTTATTCTTGCATCTCCCCCAACACATCTCACAAAACATTGTCTATAACTGGGATTTAATAAATATCAAATGAATTAATGTCAGAGTTTTGCTGAAAAATAAACACATAAGGGCCTAAAGGTTTTTGAAAAAAATAAATAACTCCCTCTTTCTGTGCTCTCTCTCATTCTGTATGCATTTGGGAGACACTGAAAGTTTTCTGAGAAGTTACAAGATCATAGATATGCTTTAAGAAGGTTGTCTTGGTAGTACTTTGTAGTTTAAATTGGAGTTGGAAGCTGGGAGTGTAGACTGGAGGCGGGAGGACCCATTAGGAGCCTATAACAATAAACCAGGAGAGAGACATAGAGGGATTGATTGACCTAAAATAGTGACAGTGGAAATTGAAGGAGAAGCCAAAGAGGATATTATAAAAATGATACTGAAAGGGAAGGAGTTTGCAAGTGATTGGTTATGAGGATGAAGGAAAGGAAAACATGAAAATAACGATTATTATTTCTTTATTTTATTTTACTTCTTAATTATGAACTCGATTTAAACAAATATGAATATTTCAAGCTATAAAGAAGAGGAAGAAAAGAGGGTTGTATATGGAACTGTGAATTTCTATTAATTTTTCTTTTGTCTTTGTTTCTTTAAAATTCTATTATGTTTAATATGGTAGTCGCAGAATTGCCCTATTTGAGTGTGCTTCCTTTACTACTTCCTTCTGTTCTCTTCTATATATTATTTTCTAAATTTTTTGTTCTTTCCTTTATTTTTAGACCTCTACGTGTTTCACTAATTCTGTCTCCTAGTTCAACTGGAAAAAAAGTCATTCCTTATAAGGAGAAAATATTTCACATAAGACATGTCAAATTCATTTTCAGACAGAAAGTTTATTGATTTGTTTTGTCTGATTTACAGAATTTCGAAGGTAGAAATCACCCCCAAAAGTCTAATCCAATCTAGCCATTTAATATATCGGTCACTGAGGCTGAAAGAAGTAATGATTTTCCCAAGGTCATACAAAGAGATAGTAGCATGGTGTTTGCTAGAAACTAGATCCCCTCTAGGGATGTGTTGGAGCCTACTCTAACCACCTGGTAAGAACTAATTATTAAATTTTCATCATGAACATTTGTATCTCAGAAATGGGCGAGAGCTACAAATCAGGGCTTTATTATCTTGTTGATTGTCTACATTGAACAAATTGATGGAGAAAATGTTAACAAAGCAGGTTAAACTTAACAGTGTGCTATGGTTACACCCCCATCCCCTGTTCTCACCCTGAGAGCTGAGTGTTAAATATTTTGCCAACACACTCCTGACTAACTTTCAGTATGATGCTCTTGCCACTGCACCATGCTTCCTCGGACTCCTCTGTCTGAGGAGATGTTGATGTGACTGACAGAGATAAAGAAGGAAGAAAGCATAACAGTTTGGGGAAAAGGGAAGGCATTTTCTTTTACTTTGAACACGAGTTTCAGAAATTGGAGCAAAATGTTGGAAATGTAGGTCTCAAGTTGGAGAAAAGATTAGTGTTGGAGAAAGGAGTCTATTTTTACTGAAAGTATTTTCTTGGTTTTTGAGAAGGTTAATGGGGTTCTTTGATTGCAGGTGGGTGTGTATGTGTGTTTATGTGTATGTGGTCACATGTGTGAGCCAGGCACCCTCACATTTTGCTATGTCTCATAGCAAGCTGAGTGAAGGCTGGGCAAGGAAGTTGGCTGTGCTTTATATATTACTTAGATTTTGTAAAAAGAAGGAGTCACACAGCCCAGAGGAGTAAGACAGCTTGATTCTCCTCAGTAATGTGTACTTAGTCTGTTTGGCTTCCAGGATGTCAGCAGTTTCTATCCTTTCCTGTGGGAACTGAGAAGCACTTCAACCAATTTGGTCCAGAAAAGCTTCATGCTTTCAAAATAAATCTCTCTCTCTCTCTCTCTCTCTTTCTCTCTCTCTCTCTTTTTTAACTAGACATCTGTCTGATTTTAAATATTGTGAGAGTATTAAATCACTTTTTAGGGGTGATCTTTGGGAGCATATTGAAAACTAAGGTGATATAGTGCCTTGTTTTGATATGGTAAACATCTTAGGAATAAGGAATTTGCCTTTTATACTGTTCTGATAAATGATATAGCTTAAAAAATCTGCATATGTTATATTTGTAAACCAAGATGTCTCTTTGTAAGAGTTTATTTGTGAATAAAGAAAACTCACATGGAATATGAGAAAACAATGGTCTTATTATGGGAACTTATTAGTGCATCAAGGTAATGTAACAACATAAAATGGCAATAATCTCATTGCAAATGTGTGTGTGTGTGTATTTGATGACACGTTCCCTTATTTTATGGTAAACCTTGTATTTGCATTTTGAAAAATGCTCAATTTCTTCCTCTACGCACAGCCTCCCAAATTATATAATTATACCCCTTTTGATAACCTCTTGGGTAACTTCTAGGTGAAAAATTCTATGATTCTGCTATTTCATTTATAAATTAGGGACAATGGTGACATTAGAGGCATACATTAACTAATTCTCTTAAACTGTGGAATAATCCTGTGAAGCTAATTTGGCAGGTATGAGATCCCCTTTCAAAGATGAGGAAATTGAGACTGAGATATTAAATCACTGTCACAGTGCTAGTAAATGGAAAAACTGAACTTGAAATCAGTGGTCTTGACTCCATGGACAGTAGTCTGCCATTATACCGTGGTGTCTCCCTAAAGTGGAGATGTAAATTCTATGTTTGCATGATATATATACATATATATATATATACATATATATACACACACGTATATAATGTCTATAATATATGTGTGTAATTAGCTAGTCTTTCATCTTAAAGGTAGTATTAGTTCTGAGTTTAATCTAACTCAATGACATGACTGAAAAGACCAATATTTTAATCACATTTGAATATTCTTGGTTATGCTATAACTGTGAGGCATGTCTGGCTAAGCTTCAGGGCTAGGTGTCAGTGTAGCATGAGTGTGAATTACTGGCATCAGGTCCTATATTGTATCCTTGGATATCCTCAATAATAACGAATGGTTTTCTTTTGTGGGGTCTGAATTTTAAAAACATCCAGAAGAGCCTAGCGTGGTGATTAAGGTGATATAATTTTGGGTCCTAATCTAGTTTTAGTAGTTTTAGTTTAGTTTAGTTTAGTAGCAAGATTGATTTTTTAATGTGGCTTTTAAAGTGGGTATGAAAGCAGTCCCCCAGAAGCAACTCCCATGCTGTCTCGAACAAGATTAGTGTCATTAGAACAAGTGTGTTTCTCCCTCAGAAGATTACTTTGACAGTATTTGTTTTTAATTGTAAATCGAAGATACTTTTTAAAAAAAAATCCCACTTTTGGAGTTAGACCAGTTGCCAGAGGTCAAGAAGTACCTTTATGACCCAGCTGAGACATGCTTCCCATTAGGTGCCGCCCTTCCTCTCATCTTCAGCATCAATGCCACTTTTTGTCATGGCAACATGTTCCACGTCTGTTGGCAGCATTGTTTGATCACTCCCATCCCTGGTGGCTCCATCACCATTCTGGATTCTGGTAGTGCAATGCACATTTATTATGGTCCTAAAATACACATTGGTAGTGAGGCTACTGTGTGATGTTATTGATGTGTTAGGTACCCAAACTGAAGGCCCCTAAATTAAGAATTTCATCAAATTCCTACCTAATTATACCCAGAGTGAAAATACTTATAGTTGAAGGTTTCAATGATGACTAAAAATTATCCTCCAAATTTACTATTCAGATTCTTAGTGAATTTGACAGACAGAAGGTTACATTCCCTTAGTGACTTTCTGTGTGACAGAATTAAATGATCAAGAGGAAAATGAAAATTACTTTCCAATCATTTGTGGGACTGCTGTCAGTATTAAAACCACAGATTCTTGGAGACTCGTTTCCTGAGAAAAGTCCAGAGAAAGAGCTAACTAACAGGAGAGCCATGTTTGTGATGCATAGACAGAACGCGTTCACATTGGGCTTTTTTTTCCTCAACATCCTTTCCTTTTGTGGATTTTTGAGTGCAATAAGATAATATGAGAATTGCTGGACATTATAGCATCTTTCCCCTTTGCTGTTTATCAAGTCATTCCTCTTTGTACCCAATACCAGATCTACCTTGACTTAAAAAATAGTAACTCACTATTTCTTCAAAATAGGACTCTATTCTAAACAAGTAAACAAAGGAGCCTTTTGGGGAAAAAGTTCTTCACCAGGAACCTAAATTTAGGCATTACCAAAACCAAAACAACAAAACAAACATCAAAAAGTGAATTAAACATAAAACTCACAAAAAGCAACTGCTTAGAAGATGGTAAACTATCAGGAAAAAGTATAGCTGAATAATTCCTCCAGAAAGTCTAGAAATGGCACCATACTGAGACTTGGCTGGAAAATCCAAGAAAAAGTTCTGAGTTACCTCTCCAGTTGAAGTCAGCATGGGGAGACAGAGAAATTTGTGGACCCAGAATAAGCAGCTTGACAGAAGAGGTACAAAATCTTATCCAAGCAAGTCTCTGAAGTTTAAGATTGAACAGGGAAAAGTGAATACGTGAGAAATCAAGAAATATTAAAATACAGTTAAAAATCTGAAAAAAAAAGTGGAAGAAAATTAAAGATATCTACTATAAAAAGCAATTGGCCTGGAAAATGAATTGAGAAGAGGGAATTTAAGAATCATCAGACTACCTGAAAGTCACAAACAACAATAATAAAGAGAACCTAGAAATCATAAGAGAAAACTGGCCAGAGCTCTCAGAAACAGGGGGCAAAATGAAAATAGAAAGAACCCACTAGTCATCTCCTGAAAGAAACCCCAAAATGAAAACTCCCAGAAACATTATAGCCATAATATGGCTGTTTTACTCTCGACATTCCAGAGATTATGGGTTAAAAATGTGATATTCAGACAGAAAGAATTCAAGTACCAATAGTCAGGATCAAGTAGTCAATACATGTTTATTAAGTGATTACTGCTAAGTGCTGGAGATACTAAAAAAAGGGAAAGATGGTCCCTGATCTCAAGAAGCTCATAGTCTGATGGAGGAGCTGTATCTGAGTGTAGCTAATATAGGAGTGATGGCCTGGGAAAGAACTGGATGGTTGTAGTATTGCAGGTCACAGTGCTGATAAGGGTTGGGGTTGCAAAGCCCAGGGAGAGATATAATGCAAGAGATAGTGATCAGATAATTTTAGAGTTGATGTACACAAAAGTGGAACATTTGTGGTGAAGACATGATCATAACCAACTTTTGATCATACAAGATTTAGCAGCTACAACTATAAAGAAGTGGAGAGTTTGCGATATGATATTCCAGAAGGCAAAAGATAAAGACTTACATTCAAGAATAACTTATGTGGTTAAACTTAGTCTAATCCTACAGGGGAATATTTGGATTTTTAATGACATAGAAGACATCTGAGCATTCCTGATGAAAGGTCCAGGGCTGCATGGAATCTTTGGAAATATAAGCATAGAAGTTAACAGAAACGTAAAAAGGCAAACATGAGTCAACAATCATAAGTGTCTAAACAAATACGAACTTTTTACATTCTAATATGAGTAGATGATACTTGTATCTCCTCAGAACTCTGTGATCACAAAGGAGAACCTTGTAAACAGTAATAGCAATACTGCGGACAATGCTCAGTGTGAAAGTCTTAGGTACTCTGATCAGTACAGTAATCTGAGACAATGCCAATGTACTATACCATCCATATCCAGAGACAGAGAGAACTGAGTGCATATTGAGTGTTGTTTTTGCACTTCATTTTTCATCCTTTTGAGAGGAGGAGGAAGCTCAGATTATAAATCAGATAAAACCTGAGGCTCCAATTTGGGTGGGTGAAAGCAGAAAACAGAGACAGAGAGAAGCACAGAAAACAAAAACAGTGAGGAGTCGCAATGTGGCTTGATGGTTACAGAGCCAGTCTTAGAATAAGAAAGACCTGGGTTCAACTGCTGCTTTTATTTAGTGTGATCCTGAGCAAATCATATAAACTTATTAATTTCCTAGAACCTGCTACTCTACTCCACTTCATCTCAGTTACACATAAAGATGGTCCTACCTTTTATTTTCCCATCCCTCACAAATACACCATTTATACAGTCATGAACTTTGACCTTCTCTGATCACACTTTGTTATTCCACATCTTCCTCTGCCTCCCAACTCCAAATCCTGTCCTTTCCCCCACACTGTGACCTCCAATCCTTTGACAGAGCTACACTAGTTGCACTTCTTCTTTTGCCATTTTGACCCCTTGGTGAACCAGTTCAATGCTGTATTCTCTTCTTCTCTTGAGTCCCTTGTCCTCTTATCATATCACCAGTATGATGATGATGACGATGACAATGACGATGATGATGACAATGATGATGACAATGATAATGATGATGACGACAACGACGATGATGATGATGATGATGATGATGATGATGATGATGACGATGACGATGAGAGATCATTAAAGGCATAAAAACAAGGCTCAGTCTTGGATCATTCTCACCATCTGCTGATTTCACTCCTACTCACATGCTGCTAAACAAAGTAAAGGAAAATAATGAAAATGTGTTTGATTGGATCCAATACAAAATTTATATTATGTGACATCAACTGGGCCCTCTGAGCAACAAGACAATCTTTTTATCTCTTCCAAATAATTTACTATCCCATTTGCCTCCATATGGTTGGAGAAGCTGTAGGTATGTTTGTCTTCCTGTCTATGTTTAAGTGTGACTTACTGCCAATAATTGGCAATAGAAAACCCAGGAAATCTTCCTAAAGAATCATACCGATGCTGAAGTCTTGGAAATTTTTTTCTTAAAGAGAAGCTCCTGGTTCTCATGAGAAGGTAAGGACGGTTACTGAACCCTCACAGGAATATTTCTTCTTTCATGGAGGGGTGGGTGATAGTGGCTGGCCAAAGCCAGAAGGGGGACCATTTTGTAAGAAGTTAGGGAAGCCTGTAAACAGGAACTCTTAACAGTTGTTAATTGGGAGAGATTAAAAATTCAAAGCAAAATTTGACCCCAAAGTGGGGGGGGAGACTTTCCTTGATGCACACTAATTTTATTTAGTACCTTTGTGTCTGTTTTGTCATGTTTGTTAGCGAAACAGTTTATTGGAGCTTGGTTAGCTGAAATTTATTTTTTCCTTTGAAAAGAATGAATGTATCTCTCCCCTGACTCTGATCAAGTCAGGGAGGCAGATAAGAGAAACACAGGTGAGAGGGGTGGGGATATTTTCCCCAATTTAGAGAAATTTATTACATTTTAATCAGATTAGAAACTGAGTTTGAGACTAAAATTTAACTTCTGTACTGTGAAAGAAGTAATTCCTAATCAAGTTAGTATTTATTATCTTCATTTATTTTATCTTATTTAGTAAGGTCTAATTCGTATATCTTTTAGATTAAGATACATATACACATATGTGTGTATGTATATGTACACACACACAAAAAATACCATTCTAGTCAGAGACTAAGTTCTTCATTTTTGCAGAGCTGAGTCCCTGCAGCTGAACTGAGCTAGTAAAAACATTGCCTTATTTCTCAAGTTTAAGTTACTTTCTGTATCCAGCTAAATTACCCTCTATGTTTAGCTCTGTGTTCAGCTAAGTTAATATTTTGCCCACATTTACCACAGTAACAGGACATTTCATTTAGCACAATACTCCCTTGACAGACAGGTGGATTGGTGTGGTATCTTGACCAATTAAGATAAATAGACTGGTGAGTGTCCCTCCCCTGAAATGCTTTATTATGCCCCCAACATACCTATATCCAGAATGTTGGCAATAGTGACAAATTACAACTGCACTCTTCCAGGATGTACCTAGCCTAACCACAAGTCAAGTGACCTGTCTCATCCTATCAAAATATATTCAAAACAAATTTCTCAGAATTCTGTAATTTCCCAGTCCTTGGTTTAATACTATAAAAGAAGCTCTGTAAAACCCATATTTGTCTCTGGCTACTGAGGAGCCAGATGACCTGATTTGTTGGAAACTGCTAAACTTGCAAATAAATCATTGTGCTCGGAACTTTGGGCCTCAGTTTCACCATGCTTCAGAATCTATCATCACAACTGTAAATCTCCAAATTGTGGTTTGAATGTTTTGTAAATGTGGAAATATTCTAATGAGTTTCTAGTTAACATTTTTCAAGATTTGTTTTTAAGGAAGTTAAGAGCATAAATGTGAATGTTATATGGATTTTATTTATCACTCTCCCTACCCCCAAAGTGACAAATTTATTGTGTTACAGCTAAAAGAGGAAGGTCATTTCACTGGTTAGAAAGAAGCTGGTTTAAAAGTGGTATCAATGAGGTGTCAAAATAAAAAAAATAGGACTGCAGCTTACATTTTAAGCATATTTGACACTTAGAACTACCTGCTTAATACTAACTCTCTCCTGATTCTTATAAAAAGAGAAAGTTTGTGTAAAGAGTAAAAAAGTAAAAAAAGAGTTTGATTGTAAACAACCAAAAAATAAATAAGCTATATTAGAAGCATCTAATTAGATATTGGGAGTTCTACAAATTCAAGTGAGTTACTAATCATTTTAGAAAGAAATTTTTGAATTGGTGTTTGTTTTTCAATGAGCAGTTTTGCTACTAATTGTATTAGACTGACCAATTTAGTTGTAGATTAATTGGAATAGATTTCAAACAATTTGTCACAAAGAAAATGAAACTCCTATCCATTTTTATAGTAAATTATATGAAGTTCTAGGTGAGATTTGTGTCTAGATCCACTCAAGCCATGTGATTATAAACTTAATTCCTGCCAGGGATTGATCAACAAAGGCAGAGCTAATTTTATATATATATATGGGTGTGTGTGTGTGTGTGTGTGTTTTCTGCCCTAAGTGGCATGAGAAAGGTATGGGCAAGCTTAGGAACATCACCACAGATGCACAAGGAAAAGAAAATCTCTACACTGCTCCTACATAGGATTATACCTCAGAGGTCTTCCTCCCCTACTCAACATCAAAGGTCAAAGAAGGGAAGTCAGTTTGAACTAAGTTTTAAAAGAAGTTTACAATGTGAATTTTAAAAAACTGTCTTGCTTCTTTTTCAAAAAGAGAAACTTTTTTCAGGGAACTGGGATAAAAGTGAAATTTAATTTGGAAAAAAATGTTTAGTGTTACTTCTTTTAATAATATAACAGGGCTTAATTCTTACTTGGATAGACCAGACTTTTATAGGTTGTTAAAGTTTTTTTTATAATTATTTAGAACATCTTAGTGGATTTTTGGAAGTTTGCTGCCAAGATTAGGACTAGGATTGGGCAGTATAAGCCTTTGTCCACTTATGGGAGAGTGAGAGAAAGACGAGGTACTTTGATCTTCTAGAAAATAACAAAATTGTAACTGATAGCAATAATTTCACAGAGTTTAATTGTTATAGGTAAATTAATGACAAAGTAGCCTGAGTTGAAATAATCTATGTCACTTAGAGAATACAAGTTTTAGTAAGTCATTGGTTTTGTTTAACAATGTGTGCTAAAATTATAAAGAAGAAATTCAGTGGATCAAAGATTAGTTCTATAGTTTGAGATACAATTGAAATATAGAAAATTTAAGAATTGAGCAATTGAAAGAAATTTTAGGAGAAGAATAAGACAGAAATAAGAAAGGTATTTTTTTTTAACACCAATGGAAAAGCATATAAAGAAAAGAAGGAAATAAAAGTTTAAGAACATTGGAAAGAGATAGATTTTTTTTATTTCCTTGAAATAAAGATATGATAAATTTTATGTGTATATTTTTATATGGAAACTATAGTAATAAAAGTTGCAGCTTGAAATTCCCAAGTTCTAAAGCAATGGGAGCAGAACTAAAAGTTGACTCCTGTGGTCTTCCTCTCTTATCTCTAACCATCAGGGCAAGTAAGAGGATAGGGGCAAGAATGCGATCAGGCTCTTTGGGTGATTTGAAAGTAAATTGAGGGAGGCAGAATCAAAATGACAGAGTAAAGGGGCTTGCTTGAGTTCTCCCAAATTCATGTTCAAACAACTTTAAAATAATGCCTTAAAATAAATTCTGGAGCAACAAAAACAACAAAAGCACAAAATGAAAAAAATTTCCAGCCCAAAAAGATTGTCAGGAAAGTTCTGTCTTCCTGGGGTGAGAGTGGAACACAGTCCAGCACAGGTGGCACTCCAGTAAGGCAGCAGCAGGCTAGACCTAGGAAACCAGCTCATGCCTTAGGAGTGATGGAATAAGTGGTTGCAAGTTCTGGAGTGCTCAGGCCACATATAGTAAGGGGACAAACAGAGAGAGATTACTGGTGACACTTTGCTGGCATTGAGTTTAGGACTCTGTTGCATTGCCCATACAGTGATCCAAGTCAAAGGTCTGAGTTCCAGTCCCTGTGTGAGGAGGAGCTCTAGCATACTAGAGTTTGCAGCCACAAGTTAAAAGTCAAAAACTAGACTGGAAAATGAGCAAACAATAACAAAAGAACCTGATCATAGAAAGACACTGTGGTGACAGGAAATATTAAATACAAATTCAGAAGAAGATAACCATGTCAAAATGGTTGCAAACAAAAATCTCAACATAAAATTTGACTTGTTCTCAGGCCTCAAAGGAATTACTACAAGAGCTCAAAAATGACTTTTAAAAATAAGAGAGGCAGAGGAAAAATTGGGAAGAGAAATTAGAGTTAGGCAAAAGAATCATGAAAAAAAGAGCTTGGTAAATGAAGCACAAAAATGGAAAAAAAAAGATGCACAAAAATTCACTGAAGAAAATGACTCCTTAAAAACTATAATTGACCAAATGGAAAAGGAGATACAAAAGCTCACTAAAGAAGTAATTCTTTAAAAGCTATAACTGGGTAAGTAGAAGGTAATGACTCCATGAAACATAAAGAAACTATAAACAAAATAAAAAGAATGAAGGAATAGAAGAAAATGTGAACTATTTCATTGGAAAAACAATTGACCTACATGGAGGGGAGCTCATTTAAGAATTTTTGGACGACATCAGAGTGATGATAAAAAAATAGATCCTGGACAAGATCTTTCAAGAAATTATCAAGGAAAACTCCCCTGATAGCCTAGAACAGGGAATAAAATAGAAAGAATGTACCAATTACCTCCCGAAAGAGATTTCAAAATGAAAACTCCAGGGGATATCACAGCCTAACTCCAGAGCTCCCAGTGAAGGGAAAGATGCTTTTTAGTGGTGGAGAGGGAGGACGAAGCAGCAAGAAAGAACAATTCAAATATTGTGGAGCCAAAGTCAAAAGTAGAGAAGGTTTGGCAGTCTCTACATGGAAAGATCATAAGGTTTGGGATATGATATTCCAAAGGGCCAAGGACTTGGGGTTACAATCAAGAGTCATATGTCAAGTGAAGCTGAGTAGAATCCTTCAGGTGAAAATGGACATTTAATATAATAGAGGGCTTTCAGGCATTCCGGATAAAAAGACAAACCTGAACAGGGAATTTTATTTTCAAGTGCAAGACTTAAAAGAAGCATATAAAGGGAAAGAAGAAAGAGAAATGAGAAGGGATTCAATAAAGTTTAACTGTTTACATTCCAACACCAGAAGATATTTGTAACTCCTAAGAAATTTATCATTATTAGGGCAGTTAGAAAGAATATACATAAACAGAGGGCGGGAGGAGAAAGAGAGATATACTGGAAAAAGAAGGATGGGTGAGGTAGAATGTGATAAATTATCTCACATAAAAGAGGCGTGAAAGAACTTTTGTGGTGGAGGAGAAGATGAGGATGGTGGGCAAAGCTTGAAATTTATTCACTATAACTGACTGAAAGAATGAACAACACACAGAGTTGGTAATAGAAATCAATCTCGGGTGAGTAACTTCATCTCTCTTGGGAGAGGGAGAGAGAGAGAGAGAAAGAGCGAGAAACAGGAGTACAATAGGATAGAGGGACATAAACAGTATTCATAATTGTAAATATGATTGGGATGAACTCACCCATTAAATGTAAATGGTTAGTAATGTGGATTCAAAATCAGAAGCCTACAATATGTTGTTTACAAGAAACACATTTGAAGCAGAGAGACAGAGAGTAAAGGTAAAAGGCTGTAGTAGATTATTATTTTTTTTTGCAGAGATGAAATTTTATTTCATGAATGTATAATTTACAAAGTTTTATAAGTATTTGATTAATTCTACTGCTGTTTCAAGAGAAAAAAGGACTAATAGAGGCAAAGAAATGGCCTAATAGAAATAAATGGAGGGATCTTTCTTTTTATTAAAAACAAAAAAAAGAAAATATTTAAACATTTGTCATTTGACACATCAGGTCCTTATAGGTAGAGTTACAGGTTTTACTTTTTTTTTTTAAACTTTTGTTTTTTTTTAATTTACATCATTCATTTCCATGAGATTTTGATTTGCAAATTTTCTCCTTGTCTTTCCCCTATCCACCACCCCAAAACAGAGATCCCACTGTATACCAATCAGCTCTCTCCTATGTCCTCCCCCATCACCCCTCTGACTTTCCGGTAGGGCAAGATGGATCTCCCTACCCCAGTACCTGTATATTTCTCTCCTTCTCTCCTATTCCACCCCCCACTTGTTCTATTCTCTACTTTGTCCCTGTCCCTTTACAAAATG
>CM053580.1:414219421-414234913 GCA_028627135.1 Pseudochirops cupreus | reverse complement strand
GATTTTTTTTTTAAAATCTCTGTGGGGCTCTGCTTCCAGAAGGGAAAGCTCTGTCCCAAATTGCTGGGGTCCTCCCAGCTGCCGTAGCTCTTAGGGAGAGGCTGGGAACTCCTCCTATTTACTTCCAGCTGACTGGATAGTGAGGACTCCAAGACCGAGGCCCAAGATGGTGATCCGGATCCAGGCCGCTCAGTGGGAGAGCTCTGGCCTGAGAACAATCGCTCAGTCCCCCTGCTGCCTGCAGGCCGCGGGTGGGAAGCTGCAACACCGAGGTGGGTGCAAAACCTCTGCCTTTTCGCTTTTGCGCTCTGGAGGCCTTCTGGCCAGACTGCTTATCTCCCCCTTTCACAAACCCCACTCGCAGCTGCTGCTAATCCACTCACCTGAGAGGCTCCTCAGCTCCTCCCCTCCAGCCACCCCCGGGGCACAGCCGTGGCTTCAGGCCTGGCTGGTTTCAGTTCGCAGTGCTGATATGGTTCCTCATAGCCGAGCTGACTGTAGTGGGAAGTATCTTTGTGTGTGTTTTGGAGTTCCAGGATTGGTTTAGAGTCCTATTTTATGGGTATTTTGGGGTGGCTATGTGAGAGCTGCGATATGTTGCTGCTGCTATGCCGCCATCTTGGCTCCGCCCCCCAAAAGATGCCATTCTTCCGGTATGAAGTACAGACCTATTTATGTGACTTAACATCTCACAAAAGAGGTACCATAGTGGATAGAGCCACCTACAGTCAAGAAGATCTAGGTTCAAATCTTTCCTCTGACACATAGTGACAGTGTAGCCCTGGGCTACAACCTCACACTGAACAGTCAACTTTCATCTAAGTGATAATCTGCAGATCAGTTGCTACTCTACATTAGTAAAGAGTTTCCTCCTATCAAATAATCCATTTCTATTTCACCACACAGCATACAATCAAAGAATCACAAATTTAGAGCTAAAAAAGACCTTAGAAGCCAACATGAGTCCAACTTCCTCATTTCACACATGAGGGAACAGATACATAGACAACAAATTATTTGTGTTTCTGATAAATGTATAAAAGAGGCATAAGACCTTACATTTTCTTCTAAAGTGAGTCAGTCAATAAAACTGATTAAATGCCCAGGTGCTAGGCACTATGCTAAGTCCTGAGTATATGGAAAACAAAGATAGTCACTGTCTTTAAGGAGTTTATAATCTAATAGATGAGGATAAAAGGCAAAAAAAAAAAAAACTGAAAGAGAAAAGAAGTCCAAAGGTATGCAGCCAAATAGGAAATGAAGAGATGACTTGCCTGGATTCTACCAGTACATGTACTTTTGGAAGGCTATCTTCTCTCTGCCCTCTAAGCGAACAGGTACTGAAGGTATGAATGAAGTATGAGTACTAAGTATGATGCAGGATGAGGCTTCTGATGATGAAGTTCCTGGGAGCATGATAGAGAAGTAAAAAAAAAAAAAAGTATAACTGAAGGAGCTAATCTGAAATCTAAAATCATGTGCAGGTCAGTGCTCTGCTCTCCCTTACCAGACTTTAAGTTATTTCTCAGGTATAAGATCTAACAGAGACACCTGAAGCAATTGACACAAGATGGGAGAGGGACAGAGGGTATACAGTGTCAGGATTCAGAGGAGATAAGGAGTCTGGAAGAGTAGGTCAGAAAGTAGTACAAGACTGGTCTGCAGCAGTGAGTTTACTAAAACTTCAATGTCCCAATGCTTACTCTACTGGGGCCAGTATGGGAGAAATACAAGAACATTAAAGACCACAGCATGCTAGTTAGTTTCAGGGTTTAAAGCCATTTTTCCAAACCAGTGACTTACTGGACCCAATCCATGGCAAATTTTTATCAGTCTACAAAAATTTTACTAACAAAGTTACTTCTTATAACTTACAAAGTTGGGGGTTAAGAAGAAACTTACTGACTCCTCCTTCTCCCTGTACCTTGCTCCTCCCATAATCAACAGTTTACACTTGTTGGCTCACAGGCACCATTCCATGAACTTCTGTAGTCCCTAGAGGAGGCTAGAGAAGACAAAGCAGTCCTTGGTAGAGAATTTAAACATTTGACCAGTCTACTACATAGTTTGGGCTAGGTAATACTGCTTTGAGGCTGCCTTGAAAGAAGAGGTAAGGACCCTTTGAGTGACTATACTTTTCAAATTCCTCTTAAAAACTAACTTTGAACTTATCCACCTAAACAAAGCTATTTTCATTGTTTCTGAACCATCATCCCAGCAGTGAAGACTAGCCCACAGAAAAACTACAAAGGAACAACAACAACAAAAAAAGATGTACTCATCAATTCCCATTTTCCTTTCATGCCACAGGTTCTTAGCCTGAGGTCTATGGATCCCTAAGGAGTCTGTGAATAAGTTTCAGGCAGTCCATGAACTTGGATAGGAAAAAATTATGCCCTAACTTTCACTAATTTCTAATTAGAGCTTAGCATTTCTTTCAATTATGAATATAGGCAAAATAAATCTTAAATAGGATCCACAGTAGGCTTCACCCGAGTGCCATGGGGCCCACTGCAAACACAATAAGAATTTTTGCTTTATGCTATCTTCATCCTCCAGTCATTCAGGTTTCTCATAATAGCCCAGATATTCAAGTACTCCCACTGAAATTGTTCATTATACTGAGTCATAATCCTCTTTTAAAACCATTCTCTTGTCAAAATTTATGCAACCTTTTTCCTAGTGTCTCAATTTTTCTATATAATCTCCAACATTTGTAATTTCCCATTTCTGTCCTATTAGCCAACTGATATGTTTGACATGGTTCCTCAGAGTAATGCATTGGCATTTCTCTAATCAATAGTGATTTAGAACATCTTTTCATAACTACAGACTGCTTTAATTTCTTCCTTTAAAAACTGCCTGTTTATATCCCTTGACCTTCTATCAATTGGAGAATGCTTCCTACTTGTATAAATTTGACTCAGTTCTGAATATATGAGTTCTTTCTCTCTCTATAGATAAATAGATATACATAAGTAGATATAGATGATAGATAGATAGATACTTATCAGAGAAGCCTGCATTGGAATTTTTTCTCCAGTTTGTTTTCCTTCTAAACTTGGCAGTATTGTGCAAAAACTTTTTAATTTGATGTAATTAAAATTATCTGTTTTACATCCTGTGATGATCTCTATTTTTGTTTGATCATAAGTTCTTCTCTTATCTATAGATCTGACAAGAAAATATTTCTATGCTCCCTTAATTTGCTTAAAATATCACCCTTTATGTCTAAATCATATACCCATTTTTATCTTACCTTGGTATATGGTGTGAGATGTTGGTCTATTCCTAGTTTCTGCCAAACTCTTTTCCCAGGATTTTTTGTCAGAGTGAGTTCTTTTCTCATAAACGTGGATCTTTGGGTTTATCACACACAGCTTACAGCTATTCTGATATCATTGTCTCCTTAGTTTGTGTCTTGATCTTCCTGTCACAAGAGTAATTTTTTATGGTCAGGTTCTTTTTCTTTTGCTTGCTTATTTTTCTAACCTATTTCTTGACTTTAGCTTTATGTCAAAGTTGGGCTCTTTGCCCAGGGTGGAGGAGGCATTGTTCCAGGCTTCAGATTTTTTCATACTGATATATTCAGAGATGTTTCTGGGAGTTTATATGTTTTAGCACTTCCAAGGTAATATGATCAAAGTAGACATGTGGTCACTGCTTTCCTGGGCTGTGCTCTAGTCTTTACCTAGGAAGAGTCCTTGTTCTTCTGTAGTTACAAGTGCTAGTGCTCTTGTTGGACCTGGAACTGTGACCATGTCCCCTTTTCTTATGGTTTCAGAAGTGCTTTCTGCCTTGGAGCTGAAACCAGGGTCCCTACTTTCTTTTGAGTGAACACAAGCACTCTTCTGCACCCTGGAATTGTGGCCAGGGGAACCCCTACTTCTCTGTAGCCAAAAGCATTAGTGCTCCTCTTTACCTTGGGACTAGTACTTCGTATGCATGATGCAACAGGGTCCTGAATCCAGTGTCAACAAATGGTCTCCTGTAACCTCTTTCTGACTAGTCATCGAACTTCCTTACCATCTGTGGGCTGAGAGCTAGTACCACTAGTACAACTGCCCCCAAGGCCTGCTGCTGGCTTTGGGGGATCCATCTGTGTTATGGTGTGACAGACCTTTCCTACCAAACCCCTAAGTTGTTTTGGGCTGGAAAGTTGTTTCACTCTGATCTTTTTTTGGTTCTGCAATTCCAGAATTTGATTTGAGGCATTATTTTAAAGTAATTTGTATGGTGATTTGGGAGAGTTCAAAAGAGTTTTTCTCTCTCTATTCCACATCTTAGCCCCTCATTCTCCTTATATTTCTTAAAAAAAAAACAACCATATTAGTCATGTTGTATAAAAAGATACAGACCTAAAAGGGAAAATAAAACACACAAAATACAGAAAATGAAAAAATAGTATGTTTGAATCAGCATTCAGACTCCATCAGTTTTTTCTCTAGAGGTGAATAGTATTTTTCCAACATGAATCCTCTAAAACTGTCTTGAATCATTGTATTGCTAAGAATAACTAAGTCATGCACAGTTTATCATTCTACAGTATTGCTGTTAATGTATATGAACTTCTCCTGGTTCTGCTCACTTCACTTTGCATCAGTTCATATGTCTTGCCATATTTTTTCTGAAATCCACCTGCTCATCATTTCTTATAGCACAATAATATTCCATTACTATCGTATATCACAACTTGTTCAACTATTCCACAATTAATGGGTGTTCTCTCAATTTCCATTTCTTGGTCACCACAAAAATAGCTGCTATAAATATTTTTGTATAAATCAGTTATTTCTCTTTTTTTTTATCTCTGCCTCCATATACTTTTAAAGTATAGGTCTTACTATGTCATTCTCCTTCTCAATAGGATTTTGGTAGCTCCCTATTGCCTTTAGGAACTAATATAAATGTTTCTGTTTGGCTTTTAAATCTCTTCACAACCTGGCTTCGACCTACATTTCCAGTCTTATTAGACATTGCTCCCCTTCCTGCACCCCATGACCTAATCAAACTAGTTTTCTTATAGTATTTATCACATATTGAGTATGTATTATATGCTTGTTGACTGACTATTCTACATACAAGGAACCACATTTTCTGACTCTATTCCTTAACACCAGCTATCTTCCATGCTTGAAATACACTCCCTCCCCACCTCTACCTGAGAGTCCCTAGTCTTTCTCAGTACTCAATTCAAGCATCAACTTCTACATAAAACTTTTCCTAATCTTCTCTACCATTCCCCCCAAAATCACCTTATATCTATTTTGTATGTGTGTGTTACACACACACACACCACACACACACACACACACACACACACACACACACACACACACACACACACACATCTAAAAGACTATTAGTCCCTAGAGAGAAGGGATTATTTCACCTTTATCTTTATTTCTACAGAGCCTACCAGTGCCTGGCACATAGTAGGCACTTAACAAATGTTTTTTGATTAGTAAGTTGTTTGTCTTCTTGTTGTTGGTTTAATAGTTACTTTCCGGAGATAGTGATTTAACCAAAAGGTTTGAATCTAGACATATGAGTACTGAATCAGGAAGGAGTACTAGGCTAGTCAGAAAGACCTGAATTCACATCCTGCCTCTGACAATAGTGGGGTGACCTTGAGCTAATTACTTGACTCTTCTGAGCCAACATTTCCTCATCTATGAATTTACAGCATTGTAATCCGGAAAAATGAAGACAGACTCTGTTATAACAACCTTATAGGGCTATTGTAAGGCTCAAGGGAAATAACATATGCAAACCTCTTTGTCATTATTACTGGTGGGCATTTCAGACCTCATGATAGTCAAACCATAGGATCATAGGTTCAGATTTGGAAAGGACTTTAGAGGTCTCTAATCCAGAGGTGTCAAACACATGATCCACTGTCATCCCGCAAGAACAGTCCTAAATAAAGCTCAACCGAAATCAAGATGTAATTTGAAAATATTTAATAAAATAAATACATAAAACATAATGTTCATATGTGTATTTCTGAGTTAATACAAGACCCTTACATATGATTCTGTGGCCCCATTTTTTTTAATTTGACACCAATGCTCCAGATTAAATCTCATTTTACAAATGAGGAAACTAAAGTCTGGAGAGATTAAGTGACTTGTCCGTGATCGTGTCAGATGAACTGCCTTTGGGCCAAAATAACAGGGAGAAAGTGGCTACCATTTTTGCCTAATCAGAGGGTCCTCACCAAAGTAAATGCTTTCAGGAAGAGCTGTGGACTTCCACTCCTATCCACCTAACCTCTACATTCAGGCGGAAGACACAATCTGCACGTGGAAATCTCTCTGAAATACAGCAGAGAACTACACAGAGGAATATGTAATTAGTGATTAGTAGAGAAGGAGAGATTGGGAATAAAGCGCAACCTTGAGAAAAGGAATTTACAGATGACAATGCTCAATATTCACCATGACCTCTTCTGTTCCATTGTACTGTCCTTTCAAGTTATCTAAGCAACCCCTGGATCAGTAAATGAGAAACTTCAGTTTCCTGGATCTGGAGGCATTAGAAGCCAAGGCAGACATCATTTGGCTGAGAGTCCCTGGGAAGAATGCCTTAAACTTTTACCTCAAGAAGAACAGCCCAACAAAATGGAGTTTGTCTCCAAACTACAACTGTATTCATGATCTCAAGGCCCAAATCCAACGGACAGAAAATACAATTGTTCTATGTTTTACAATTTCACTTGCATTTTAAAACTTCTCCAAACTGTCTGAATCACTATTCCAGCAGACTTTGGTCTGAAGGCCCACGAAGAAAAAATTTTAAAACATTCGATGCTGTCTCAAGTTTTAAGTGCATAATGGAACCACTGCTACAAGGAATGTTTGTTTTTTCAGTCTCTTTGCAGATATGGCAGATGATTCATATGAATCAAGTTCTTAAATCATAGCTTTCCAGACAGACTTATCTAGCCAAAAAAGTTTCAATTCAAGACAACATCTTTTTAAGCTTAAATCCACTGAGGCTATGTTATTCATGACCCTGAGTTCTTAAACTAAAATTTATTTGGGCAAATCAGGAAATAGGGAGTTCCTTGTGAACTAGTGAATCTGAAGACAACCTCAAAGTCAGGAAGACCTGACTTCAGGTCCTCCTTCTGACAGACAGTGTCTGCATGACCCTTGGTTAGTCACTTACCTTCTTGTTCCTCTATGCAATTATTTAAGACTATAAGTTGCAGAAAAGATGCTGACTTCCATTGGTAGAGAGAGTTTTCTCATTCTAGAGTCTGCTCGATCAATGAAATCACCCATCCCTACATTATAAAATAAGTCTGGGCATGTATCACTTAGGGAGAGGCAATGGCACTACATCAAAAACTGACTTGAATACAGTGATGTATTGGTAAATGTTTAACAATTAGCTCTCTAAAAGTGCAGGACGCACTTTGAAATTTAATCTGCACTGTTAACATTTTTTCCATCACTTTTTTAAGTCTAGAAAATCAACCAAACAATAAATCTATCACTGAATTGTAACATTTGCCTATTTCCAAAGAGCAGATTCTTAAACTGAAAAATCTAGCTCAAAGAACCCTTGCTGGAGGGACTCCAGTAGCTGTTGGGACTACTCACTCCTCTAGTTACACCAATTTCCTCACTCTCTGATGCCCCATTATTATTTGAGTGGTAATGATATGCTCCCTTGATTATTCGGAAGTTGGAAACAATTGAAAGTTCATTCCAACTTTTTTTTACCTGCGCACTATTGCATCTGAACATTAGAACGTCTGGATGAAAAGGTCCTTACCTTTATAGAGCTAACCGACTGATAACATGTGATATTTATAAGAATGACAATATAATATTATATTAAAATAAGAAAAGAATATAAAAAACAATGCATGGCAAACTGCAATGCACCTACTGGCATTTACAACTAGTAAGCACATTATAAGATGCAAGCAAAAATCTCTGTGAGATCCAACAGGAAGTCAAGGTTTCACTTGCCTTTAAGGTTTCATGAGAAGGGGGAAAAGAATGGAATAAGCATTTATATAGCATCTAATATGTGCCAGACATTATGAAATGTCTTACAAATATTAACTCATTCGATCTTCACAACAAACTTGTGAGGTAGATACTGATAACTATCTCCATTTTATAGTTGAAGAAACTAAGGAAGAGATTAAGTGACTTGCCTAGGGTCACAGGGCTACTAAGTGTGTGAAGCTGGATTTGATCTCAAATATACCTTACTCCCATTGAAGAATTCTATCCATTGTGCCACCTGGCTGCCTCGTAGAGTAATTTGTATTTGAAATAGACTTTAAGAAGACCTCTCCCCCATCCACTCACTGCTCTTGTTTCCTCACTACTGGGTTGGTATGTAATGAATACCCTAATTTCCATAGAAGCTGTCCTAAAAGGTTAAAGGGTATCAAAGTAGACGTTCATTAAGGCCTGTTGCAACTCTCAAATCTCTCTCTCCACTTTACTCTTCTCATTTCTCTCTCCACCAGTACACAGTGCTCCACTATGAGAATCCACTAAAGCAGGGATCAGTCCATCTCACCCAACACCTATTTTTGTAAAGCAGTGGGCTAAGAATGGTTTTCATATTTTAAAATACAATAAAACTTTATTTTAAAATGTAAAAAAGTATTCTTAGTTCACCAACCATACAAGAGCAGGTGGTAGACTAGATTTGGCCAATGGGGTCATAGTTTGCCAAATCCTGCTCCAAAGGATAGACTGAGGAAACAAAATGTGGTCACAACCTTCACTTCAACCAATGAAGGAGTTGGGAAAAGACCAAGGTAGGAACTATGTAAAGGCTTGCTATAGTAGAAAATCACAGCTCTCCAGAGAGGTTAGTGTAATAAGGAAAACACTATATTAGGGTTATGATACCTGGTATCCTACCCTGACATTGCTACTTATTGCTTGCATTTAATTCACCTCAGCAGGACTGTCATCATCTACAAGAAGACACAGTTAGGTTGAATGACCTCAAAGGTTCTTTCCACTCCAATCCTGGGATCCCAGTACAGCCTTAATTACCTCTCCTTCTTAAAATCCTAGATTTCTTCTGTTAATAGTAACCTAAAAGCAGTGATACTCCAAAAACATGCCTTGAGTTTTGACTAGATGAGCCATGAATTTTATTGAACTAAAAAGTACAAAATGACATATGCATACCAAATCTCCCCTCTCTCTTGAAGTATGACTTTGTTGTTTTTGTTCAGTCATTTCAGATGTGTCCAGCTCGTTATGATTCCATTTGGGGTTTTCTTACCAAACATACTAGAATAATTTGTCCTTTCCTTCTCTCATTTTACAGATGAGGAAATTGAGGCAAACAGGGTTACGGGACTTGCCCAGGATCACACAGCTAGTAAGTGGCTGAGGTTGGATTTGAACTCAGATCTTCCTGATTCCAGGACCAGTGTTCTACCCACTGTACCACCTAACTGCCACCAAAGTATGACATGAATCCCTAATAAAGAAAAAATATGTATGAGCAAAAGAAAGGATGATAATAATTTTATTAAAGGTTGTCTATTCCAAAGTTTAATTTATTTATGAAGTGAACCTCAGAGAATGGAGGAAAAAGTATTCATTTAAGTATGTACTATTTAGCAAGCTTGGTGGTAAGTGCTGAAGATACAAAGAGAAAAGAAAAAAAAAGTCAGGACTTTCCAGCAGTTCACACACTAATTGGGGAAGACAACACATATAAGAAAGTTCAGCTGCAAGGCAGATGCAAAACAAAAGAATGGATGGCAGGACCAAGCAAACCTGCAGAACAGATGGCAGGCACTGCCTCCATGACTGGGGAGAAATAAATGATTTGCCCAAGGTCATACATCTAGTCTGTGGTACTTGCAACAAATAAAATCGTGTAAGCACATTTCATTGTTATTCCAATATCATGGCCTTTCAGACTTACTTTCCCCATCCTACATATCAATGCTTGTTTTATCTAACTTATTAATTCATTTGAATTTTTTAAACTTTCAGTAATAATTTATTTCATAAATAAAATAAATTGGATAGATCTCATTTTATAAAAGGACTGAAGGTACCCTCCTTGATTCTAAGATCATAAGGAAAATACTCCCTTCATATACTTCAAGAGAAACTGGAATCTGTCCAAATAATTATTTTTTTTTATTTCTTTTGTTTTGTGGGGGATGTTTTAGACAACAGTGAATGAGTGTTTTAATGTTATTTGATTTGACATAAACATTTAGAACGGAAATGTTTATCCTTCATATCTCATATTAAGTTCCCCCTTAGGTCATTTGCAGAACCTTAGGGTTTCAGCAATGGGTACATTCATCACTGATAACTGAAAAAAAAAAAAGACAAGCATAAAAGCTGAGGCAAGATCTGGAAAGGCATGAAAGACCTTGAGTTGGAATCTAAGTCACCCTACAGAATACAATCCAAAATTTGTCCCAGGCTTTTATCTCTTCTTACAAAGAAAAAAAAAATCCTGTACTCAGATTCTGTCAGTATAAACTACTTCACCAAAATTATTTCACAAGAACATGATGTACTTGCAATCATGAATTCTTCCATGCAAAAATATACTTTATACTCACCCCATTAACATCAAGTGATAGAAGAAATATGAATGGGATTGTTGTTTATGTTATATATGCACACACACACATACACGCACACACACATACACATACACACTCACACATACACACACACACACACACACACACACATATATACACACACAATGAAACTGCTGTGTTTGTTGCCAGAGACATTTAACAGAAGTATCCCCCAAAGGGCAATTCAATTTGTATTAAACCTTGGACTCCTATTTTTAATGTGATGAAGATGTTAGACTTGGAATTATAACTGACACATTGTTCTCCATCTTTGCTGGATTAAAGCTTACCTTCAGTCTTTCTGTTTCTGTTACTCCATCTGCTTGGCCTCAGAGGGCAGAACTAAGAACCTTGGTGGAGGTTACAGAGAGGCAAATTTCAGTTTTATTCAAGGAAAAATATATTAACAATTAAACTTTTCAAAAGTAGAATGAGCTGCCTGTGGAGGTAGTGAGCTCCACCTTACCTTTCCAAGAAAAAACCGTATGTCCACTTATTGGGTATGTTCTAGAGGAGAGTCTAGTTGCAACATGGTTTGGACCACATAGCCTCAAAGTTACCTTTCAACTCTATGATTTTGTGTGATGAAGGAAGCTGTAAATGAGAGGTAGGAGTTTATGTTTCTACATGACAAGATAGCAAAGATACCAAGTAGACGCAGAAACCAGTTAGATACCAAGTGGTAACTAGCCATTATAGATTTTGTAATGCTTTCTATTTCTTGTTTGGCTCTACATTCTTCCCTTACCTATAGATCTGACAGAAAAACTGTGCCATGCTCTCTTAATTTTCTTGTCATATCACCCCTTGTGTATAAGGCACATACCCATTTTGACTTTATCTTAGTATATGGTGTGAGATGTTGGTCAATACCTAGTTTCTGTCATACTGTTTTTGAGGTTTCTCAACAGTTTTTGTCAAATGATAAATTCTTGTCACAAAAGTTGGGATGTTTGCATTTATCAAATAATACATCACTATGGTCATTACGTACTATAATCTATCCCACTGATCGCCGCTCTATTTCTTAGCTAGTACCTGATTGTTTGGGTAATTACCATTTTATAATACAGCTTAACATGTGGTATGACTAGGTTACCTTCCTCGATATTTTTTCATTGATTCCCTTGATATTCTAGACATTTTGTTCTTCCGGGTGAATTTTATTATGTTTCTAGATCTATAATTTTTTTTGTAATTTGATTTGTATGGAACTGAATCATTAAAGTGATTTAGTAAGACTTGTTATTTCATTTTATAAATTTTATTTCTTATTTTTTATTTTTGTTTAATATATAATATATATTTACAAACATTTACTCATTTATGTGCTTTTATTTATTACATTATTATATTTGATATATTTACTATTTATACATTTTATTTATATATGCTCGGTCTGCCCATAAGCAATGAATACTTTTCTAATTGTTTAAATCTGACTTTATTTGTGTGAAAAGTGTTTTGTAATTGTGTTCATGCGGTTCCTGGGTTTGTCACAGAAGGCAGATATCCAAATATTTTATGTTGTCTACAGCTAAACAGAAATCTTCTTTCTATTTCTTGAAGCTGGGCTTTGTTGGTAATTTACAGAAATGCTCATGATTTACGTGAGTTTATTTTGTGTCATACAACTTTAATACATTTGTTAATTATTTGACTAATTTTCAGTTGATTGCCTAGGATTTTTTAAGTGTACCATCAAACCATTTGCAAAGAGTGAGAATTTTGTTTCCTTATTGGCTATTCTAATTTCTTCTATTTCTTTTTCTCCTCTTATTGTTATAGTTAGTATTTCTAGTATAATATTAAATAATGATGGTGAAAATGGGCATCCTTGTTTCACCTCTGATTTTATTGGGGAGACTTCCTGCTTATCCCCATTATAGATAATGCTTGCTGATAGTTTTAGATGGATATTATAGTTTTAAGGAAATCTCCATTTATTCCTATGTCCTCTAGTGTGTTGTTGCTGTTTTTTTAATAGTAATAGGTACTGAATTTTATTAAAGGCTTTTTCGGTTTCTATTGAGATAACCATGTGATTTTTGTTCTTTTCTCTTATTGATATGGTCAATTATGCTGACACTTTTCCTAATATGGAACTAGTCCTACATTCCTGGTATAAATTCCACTTGGTCTTAGTGTATGATCTTTGTGATATATTACTGTAATCTCCTTTCTAGTATTTTATATAAAATTTGTGAATCAATATGCTTTAGAAAAATTGGTCTATGTTTTTCCTTCTCTGTTTTCACTCTTCCTGGGTTAGGTATCAATACCATATTTGTGTCATAAAATGAATTTGGTAGGATTCCTTCTTCATCTTTTTTTCAAATAGTTTTTAATCCATGGGAATTAATTGTCTTTTAAATGTTTAGTAGAATTCACTTGTTAATCCATCTGGCCATGAAGATTTTTTTACTTAGGGATTTTATAGACCGACTTGTTAAATTCATTTTTCTAAAAAAGGGTTATTTAAGTACTCTATTTCCTCTTCTGTTAATCTGGCCAGTTTAATTGTTAGTAAATATACATCAATTTTGTTTAGATTGTAAAATTTATTGGCATATAATTGTGCAAAGTAGCTTCTAACAATTGTTTTTAATTTCCTCTTCTTTGGTGGCAAATTCACCCCCCTTTGATACTGGTAATTTGGTTTTCTTCTTTCCAGTTTTTAATCAAATTAACCAATTTTATTGGGCCTTTTTTTTTTTCATAAAACCATCAGTTCAATGGTTTTCTTACTTTCAGCTTTATTAATTTCTCCTTTGACTTTCAGGATTTCCAATTTGGTGATTAATTAGGGATTGTTAATTTGTTCTTTTTCTAGTTTTTTTTAGTTGCATGTCCAATTCATTGATTTACTATTCTCTACTTCATGGATATAAGCTTTTAGAGATATAAAATTTCCTCTAAGTACTACTTTGGCTGCATTCCATGAATTTTGGTATTTTGGTCTCATTGTCATTCTCTTTAATGAAATTATTAATTGTTTCTATGATTTGTTCTTTGACTCTCTCATTCTTTAGCATTAGATTATTTAGTTTCCAATTATTTTTAATCTGTCTTTTCATAACCCTTTATTATATGTAAATTTATTCCATCATGATCTGAAAATGATGCATTTAATATCAATCTTTCTCCATTTCATTACGAGGTTTTTAATGCCCTACTACATAACCAATTTTTGTATAGGTGCCATGAAATGCTGCGAAAAGGGCAGATTCCTTTCCTTCCCCATTAAGTTTTCTGCAGATGTCTATCATACCTAACTTTTCTAAAATTCTATTTACTCTTTAAATTCTTTTTTGTTAATTTAGTGGTTACATTTATCCGTTCTGAGAGGGGAAAGTTGAGGTCTCCCTCTAGTATAGTTTTACTATCTATTTCCTCTAACTTATTTAACCTCTTTAAAAGTTTGGATGCTATACCATCTGGGGTGTGTGTGTGTGTGTGTGTGTGTGTGTGTGTGTGTGTGTGTGTGTGTGAGTGTGTGTGTGTGTGTGTGTGTGTGTGTGTATATATTTATGTATGTATAGGTAGATGGATATACGTATACATACACACATATATTTTATATTGATATTACTTCCTTATCTATTATACCTTTTAGCAAGATGTCTTTCCCTCCTTATCACTTTTAATTAGATCTGTTTTTAGTTTTTCTTTGTCTAAAATAATGATTGCTATCCCTGATTTTTTTTTTTACACCAGCTAAAACATAACATAATCTACTACAGGGGCAGAGTCAAGACAATGGCATAGAAACAGCAAAACTCCGCAGCTCTCCCCATAACCACCTCAAATATCTATAAAATATGACTCTAAAAAAATTTTTAGCTCCAGAACTCACAAAATGATGGAGTAACAAAGCTCCCACTGAAGGCAGCCTGGCAGGCAGACAGGAAGGGGTTCATTGCAGCCTGCTGGGAGCCCAGACCAGCACTGCCTGAACCCGCGGCTGGAGCCCCAGCACCACCAGAACAAGCCAAGGCTGGAGCACGAATCACTGGCATCTGTGGCATTTTCCAGAATTACCAACCCATGAGAAATGAGGACTAAGTGAAAGGTCAGTGGAAGTCAAATAAATTCAGGGGAGAGGGTCCAGCCAACTGCCCCAGGGCTGGAAGTGGCTGAAGCTGTGGCCCTGTAGCCACCTCCATGTGGCTGTTTCAGAAGCTCCCAGCCTGCATATTGCAGGGGGGTCAAGCAATCATTCAGAAGATAAGTTCTCTTGCCTTGAGCTACCTGGATCAGGATCATGGTCTTGGGTGGTGGTCCTGAAATGTGTATTCAGTGAGCCAAAGCTTGTGGGGGCTGCAGAAACAATGGCCTCCTAATAGCTCCAGCAGCTGGGAAAACTGCAACGGTTTGGGACAGAGCTCTCCTCTCTGAAAGCAGAGTTCTACTGAACCTAAAAGTCAAGTAATTGACTGACAACACGAGTAGGCAAAGGAAGCAAAGCAAAACCCACCAATGCAACTTTAGATTCCTTTTTTGGGGACAAAAAGGATCAAAGCATGGAATGGGAGGAAGACAACACAGTCAGAACTCCCATAACAAAAGTTTCCCAGAAAAATGTAGACTTGTTACAAGCCATAGAGCTGCTTAAGAAGGATTTTGAAAACCAAATAAGAGAAGTGGAGGAAAAATTGGGAAGAGAAATGAGAATAATGCAAGAAAATCATGAAAAGAGAGTCAACAACCTGAATGAAGAAAATAACACCTTAAAAATTGATTAACTCATATGGCAAAAGAGGCCCAAAAAGCCAATGAGGAGAAGAATGCCTTAAAAAGTCGACTTTGCCAGATGGAAAAAGAATCTCAAAAGCTTTCTGAAGAGAATAATTCCTTCAGAATTAGAGTGGAGCAAATGGAAG
>CM053580.1:414171444-414218921 GCA_028627135.1 Pseudochirops cupreus | reverse complement strand
TATGAATACATAGAGGGCACAAGATCAATTGAATAGGAAGGGACAATATTCTAAAAGGTGAAATCCTGAGGTGGGAGAGGATTAGAATGTGAGGAGACAGGGAGAGACAGAATGGGGTTAATCATCTCATAGAAGAGGCAAAGGATAATTGTTACAATGGAGGGGGAGAACAGGAAGGCAAAAGGGAAAGAGTCAATCTTTCTCTCATTGAACTTGGCTTAGGGAAGGAATGACATAAACTCTAAAGTGGGTATCTTGCCACACAGGAGAGTAGGGGGGATGGGGATGAGAGGTAGGATGATGGAGGGGAGGGTAAGATGGGGGGAAGGTCTGATGGAAGTACATACATCTGTAAAGGGACAGGGACAGGGTAGAGAATAGAACAAGGGCGGGGCGGGATAGGAAGAAGGGACATATAATCAGTTTCTCACAACATGCCCACTGTGGAGAGGTTCTGTGTAATTACACATGTACAGCCTGTATTTAATTGCTTGTCCTTCCACTGGGGGTGGGTGATGAGGGAGGAAGAGAAAGAATCTAGAATTTAAAGTTCTATAATGTTAAAAATATATATGTATATATATGTATATAATAATAATAATAATTATTATTATTAACTACATCCAACTGGGACTTTAAGATACACAGGCACTGTGGTAGGGCAATCCATCCTGCCCTACTGGAAAGTCAGAGAGGTGATGGGGGAGGACATAGGAGAAAATAGATTGGGGGAGGGTTTATACAATGGCATAGCTGTTTTGGGGTGGTGGGTAGGGGAAAGATGGGGAAAAATTTGTAACTCAAAATCTCGTGGAAATGAATGATGTAAACTAAAATAAATAAAAGTTAAAATTAAATCAATAAATAAATTTTATTGCAATATGGTCTAAAAAGGATACTTTTAATATTTTTGCTTTTCTGCATTTGTTTATGAGGTTTTTAATGCCGTAACACATGGTAAATTTTTGTAAAAGTGCCATGAATAGCTGATAAAACAATATGCTCCTTTTTATTATCATTAAATATTGTCCAGAGGTCTATAATATTTAACTTATCTAAAATTAAATTCATCTCTTTAACTTTTTTTTGTTTATTTTATTGTTAGATTTATTTGGTTCTGAGAGAGGTAAATTGAGGTCCTCCACTATTATAATTTTACTTTCTATTTCCTCCTATAAGTCAATTAACTTTTCCTTCAAGCATTTGTATGGTCTTCGATTTAGTTCAGTATTCTAATCAATTCTTTGCTATGGCATCTCTTAGCAAAAATGTAGTTTACTTATCTCTTTTTAATCAAATTTATTTTTGCTTTTGCTTCTTCTGAGATCATATTGCTACTCCTATCTTTTTAAAAAACTTAACTGAAGCATACATGATTCTTCTCCATACTCTTATTTTAATTGTGTGCATTTTTCCGTTCAAGTGTATATATTGTTATAGTGTGTTTCTCCAGTAAAGGTCTCATTTCTCAAATATATAAAGAACTGAGCCCAATTCATAAAATAAGATTCATTCCTCAATTGAACAGTTTTTGAAGTAAGAACTCAAAGCTATTAGTAATCATATAAAAAACTCTAAATTGCTAAGAATTAGAGAAAATGAAAATTACAAATGCTGAAGAGGATACGGATAAATAGAGACACAGACGCATTGTTGGTGGAGCTGTGATCTGGTCCTAATAATTTTGGAGAACAATTTGGAACTATGCTCAAAAGACTAAAACTGTTCATCTCCTTCTACTCAGCAACACTGCTACTAGGTCTGTATACTAAGGAGATCGAAGAGGGAAGATATTCATATGTACGTATTCATAGAAACTCTTTTTTGTGGTGGCAAAGAATTGAAAATTGAGGGAATGCTAATCCATTGAGGGATTACTGAGTAAGTAGTGGTATATAATTGGCTATTCTCTTCCTTTTTGTGGGGGAATTCATCCCATTCGTATGCACTCTTATGATTGCTTGACAGTGTATTTCCCTACATCCTATTCTCTTTTATTTATCTTCTTTTTTTTACCCTGTCCCTTCCAGAAACATCTATTTTCCTTATAACCACTACCTCTTTTAATCTGCCTTCCCTTTTTTTCCATTCACCTCCATTTCTTATTACTTTCTCCTTCTACTTCCTCATTGAGTAAGATGAACTTCTATGTTCATCTCTTTATGTATACATTTTTCTCTCCTTGAACCAGTCAAGATGAGAATGAAGTTCAAATGTCAGCTGCTTCCCTTCTCCCTGATTTTCCTCTCCATTGTAAACATTCTTCCTTGTGAACCTCTTTTATGCAAGATAATTTCTCCCATACTTCCCTTTCCTGCCTCTTTCGTTAAGTGCATCTCTCTTTTTCACCCTTCTTCTTTTCACATTATTTCATCACAACAGATTCATGCTGATGGCCTCTAAGTAGACTCCTTCTGACTGTCCTAATGATGATAAAGTCCTTAGTGGTTACATGTGCCATCTTCTCATATAGGTATGTAAGTAGTTTCAACCTTTTTAGATTTTTTAAAAATGATTTTTCACTTGTATTTACACTTTTATGATTCTCTTAAGTCTTGTGTTCAAATGTCAAATTTTCCATTCAAGTTTGATCTTTTCATCACTAATACTTGGAAGTCCTCTATTTCATTAAATATTTATTTCCCCCCTGAAGAATATTATTCAATTTCAATTCATTTCAATTCAATTCAATTCAATTCAATTCAATGGATATCTTATTCTTGGTTGTATTCCTTGTTCCTTTGCCTTTCATAACATGATATCCAAAGCCCTTCACTCATTTAAATGGTAGCTGCTAAATCTTGCAAATCCTGATTGTGGATCCATGATATCTGAGCAATTTCTTTCTGGGTTCTCATAGTATTTTCTCCTTAACCTGAGAGGTGTGGATTTTGGCTATAACATTTCTGAGAGTTTTCATTTTGGGATTTCTTTCAGTAAGTGATTGATGAATTCTTCCAACTTCTATTTTGCCCTCTAGTTCTATGATATCTGGGCTGTTTTCCTTTAAAATTT
Organism: Pseudochirops cupreus; assembly: GCA_028627135.1. Classification (NCBI taxonomy): domain Eukaryota; kingdom Metazoa; phylum Chordata; class Mammalia; order Diprotodontia; family Pseudocheiridae; genus Pseudochirops; species Pseudochirops cupreus. The sequence goes on along the minus strand of CM053580.1, from coordinate 414,215,906 downwards.
TTTGAAATATGATGTCTGTTAATTTTTTTATCATGACTTTCAAGTTGTCAAATAATTCTTAAATTATCTCCTTCTATCTGTTTTCCAGGTCACTTGTTTTTCCTAAGATCTATTTCACATTTTCTTTTTTTTAAAGGTCTTTTTGCTTTGTTTTATTGTTTTTTGATGTTTCTTAGAGTATTAAGCTTCCATTCTACCAATTCTGATGTTAAAGGAATTATTTTCTTTTGTATACTTTGTCATATTTTTTTTAACCAAACTACTAATTATATTTTCATAATTTTCTTATGTAGCTCTCTTTCTTCTGTCTAAGTTTTTTCTTTATCACTCATTTACTTTTTAAAATAATTTTTACTCCTTTAAAATCTCATTATCTTTTCCAGGAATTCTTGTTGTTCTTGTATCCACTCTTCATTTTTTTCTGGGCTTTTAAAAGTAATTGTCTTTGTATGAGTTTATTTCTTGATCTTCCCAATACCTATAGTAGCCTTTTGTATTCAGCCTCTATTTTCATTGTTTGCTCTTTTTTCTGGTATATTTCTTGACTTTGCATTTTATGTTAGAGTTGAACTCTGCTCCCTCCTAGGGGTAGGGGATATCCGGCCTGAGCTTCTGTCTTTTCTATCTTTCTTCTGCTTCCATGGCTCTATGGTGGCCTGTATATTTTCAGTGATTCCAACAGGTTGTGATCCTAGTGAAGGTCTCATCACTGCTCTTCTGGTCTGTGTTTTGACCTTATACAGTAAGATTTCTGCTCCTTTGCGACTGTAATTGTTCCTTTTCACCCTGGGACTTCAACCCAGAACTAGAAAACAGGCAATAGACTTGCCAGATGTAACCTTTCTTGCTCCCAATGCTAGTATAGGACTTCCCTGTGTTGTAGATGTTCAAGGCCTTTATGACTGTTGAATGTTGGGCTGCTCCCCACCATTGTTACTGTCGCTAAAGGCCAGTACTCACGGCACCAATGCATTTCTGCCTCCTAGTCAGCCCCTTATCCAAGTCTCCTGAGACTTCTCTTCATTTCTTAGATTCTCTGGTCTGGAAAAAAGGACTTAATGTGATATTTTGTTGACTTTCCTGCTCAGAATTTGATTTGGCATGTGTTTTTAATTTGTTGTAGAGAGGGTTTGTTAGGAGAACTCAGCAAAGATGCTGACTTTGGTCTGCCATCTTGACTCTACCTCCATACTTGTATTTTTATAGATGAGGAAATTGAGATGAAGGCAATTATCCAAAGGCAAGTTGTACAAGTTTTAAGGAGTAGAGCCATGATTTGAAGTCAGGGCCTCTGACTCCAAATACAGCGTTCTTTCTGTTGTACCTGGTTGTCTCTGGTTTTAGTAGAAACTTCTTCAAGGAGCTTGGGAGTAATAGTTAATGGACACAGTAAACTCTTCTCCCTGCCTCAGAGGGGAGAAACAAGTCAAATGAGCAGTCAGGATAGCTTTAGCAGTGCCCTTATACCTCCCTCCATAATATCCCACCACACGGGGTTACCTAATGTCTGAAGAAAAAGCACTGATGCTTTTTTAATTTTGGTGAGAGGTGTTAAGATAATTGTACCTTCACATTTTTGGGCAAGATCTTCATTTTACACAATAAATAAAACATTTTAGGAGCTACTTCTTATATGGGCAGTCAAAAGAAAAAAAAATGAACGACTGAACATTTCGTTGTTAAGTTCAAGTGAACGACTACTGTTACAACCTTGGTTTCCGGTTAGCTTTTCTGATACCCAAAGAGTGTTACGTTGGCCAGGATGATTAGATATTACTCACCAATCATGGCTGTAGATAAGACTTAGTTCTACCCCATCCCCAACATGCTTCATAGTTCCTATTGTTAAATCAAGCCTTTAGTTACTGTCAGAGAATACAGAAAAGTTCTTTCAGGCTATTCAGGGGTGGGGGAACTTATGGCCTCAAGGCCACATGTGGCTTTCTAAGTCCTTGGGTATGGCCCTTTGATTGGGTCCAAGTTTTACAGAACAAATCCTTTTGTTAAGGGGATTTGTTCTGAGAAGTTTGCATTTGGTCAAAGGCCCACACTTGAGGACCCAGAGGGCCACATGTGGCCTCAAGGCCACAGGTTCCCCACCCCTGCATACAAACAACAGGGTGACTCACTTTGTTATATATTCAGGGATTTATGATAAGAACTTTATTTAAATTGACCAGTAATGTACCCTTGTGCAATACCAATCGAGAAACTCATTCTCCCTCCTTAGGTCAGAATAATACTATGTTGATTCTGGACACAATGGGAGTATAGAATACAGAGTCATTGGATATCGTAACTGATCCTGGACTCACTGCTTTCTTTTCTTTTCTTTTTTTGGAGAGGGGAGGGTAGCACAATTGGGATTAAGTGACTTGCCCAAGGTCACACAGCTAGTTTTGTGTTATGTGTCTGAGGCCACATTTGAACTCAGGTCCTCCTAACTCCAGGGCCAGTGCTCTATTTACTGCACCCCCTAGCCGCCCCAGGACTCACTGTTTTCATCTGTATCTAAACAGCCCAGCATTTACCTATAGAGTTTTTGTGATGTGGTACTATACCAATAGTATCACAAATTTCCAATTTGTGATACTATCAGTACAAGAAAATATGTTGGACTCTTCATATATGAAAACCAGTCAGTAAATATTTATTAAATGCACTCAGAAAAGAATGCAAGTTATTGGGAAAATAGAAAGTTTAGAGAAAACTGAGTATGTTGCCTCCAAGAATTCTTCAGTATACCAAGGGGATAAAGCATCAACATAAATAGTTATTATACACAATATTATGTAATTATAACCTGAAAGAATTTTAAAAAACACTATTTAAAGCCCGAAGAGGAAGGCTGTTACTAACTGGGGGACAAATGGGAATCAAGAAGGCTACTTGAAAGAGGTACTATTTGAATTGGGTTTTAAAGGACGAGTGGGAATAAAAGACAAAACTAAGGAAAGACGGCATAGGAGAAAGGCTGAAAAATGTTGAATACAACATGTTGTGAGGACAGATTTGTCCAGAGCAGTGTGGAGTACGTGAAGTTGAGAAATATGAAATGTTTTTCATGGGCTCATAGCTGGAAAGGACCTTAGAAGTCATCAGTTCCAACCTTCGTGTTTCACAGATGAGGAACCTAAGGCACAGAGGTAACGTAACTCAGTGTAATTCACACAGTCAATGTCTGGCGCAGAATCTGAGTTTTTCTGAGTATAAGTCCAGCACTGTCTTTATTGGGCCATTTAGCTTCAAGGTTGCAGAAGTTCCTGAATGCCAGGCAATGATTTTTGAACTTTATTAAGGAACAATGAAGAGCTACTTAAGGTGTTTGAGCAGAGGAACTACATTACCAGATCTGTGCATTAGAAAGACAATATTACACTGGCATAAAGGAAGACTGGAAGCTGAGAATGAGACTGTAGGTGGGGAAACTTATAGAGAGGTTATTGCAGTGGTCTATGGGGGTTGCTAATGAGGGCCTTTACTAAGGTGGTGACAGTAGGAGAAGAGAGATATAAAAGAGATTTTCAACAATTGAATCTATAGAAATTCTACATGATTGGATCTCAGAGGAAATGGATAATCCTGAGATGATTTTAGGAGACGAAACATGAACAGTGGGTTTCAAGTTGATTAAGCTGATTTTCTCAGTGGTTACTGCTCATTACTCCCAAATCACTAGTGGTTTATTTCACATAGATCCTTTATTCATTTATCTGTAAACATGTTATATCTCTAGGATTCTCCCTATGTTCCTTAGAATGTAAGCTTCTTGAGGACAGAGATTGTCTCCCTTTTGTACTAGCGTCCTTAGTGCCGCGTACTGGTGCCTGACCCAGAATAGGCACTTTATAAGTTCTTGTTGATCAGTTGATGGAATCTTGGTGAGTCATGTGGATATCTCTTCTCAAAAGAAGAAAGAATGAGTGGATGACTACCAGAAAGGTTGAGAAATATGATATAGTAAAATTGCTCACATCAGGTGGCCTTAGTCTTCTTAGTGAAATAGGCAGTGAGATCATCTACTGTAAGTGAGATTGTTTGGAAACACTGATTTATGGGAAATGACCACTGGTCAGGTATTTTGTGAAGAAAAGTCACACTTTTCCAGGTGTGACTTCTGAGGTCTCTCTGTGACTCTGTGATCCATGCAAAGCGCTGGACAGAGATGAATTGCCTCCAACATATGAGTTCTGCTGAGTTCTCTGCCGTGTGATCACACAGAAAAATTAATGATGATGAGGATAATGATTAAAAGTCCAAATAACTGAAAATAACCTAAATTATTGACAATAGAAAAATAACTAAAGAAATTATGATAATGTAATAGAGTATTATTAAGATTGACAAGTAAGCAGAATAAAAAACAATCTGGAAAGATCTTTATGAAATAATATAAGGCAAAAAATAAAATAGAAAGTCCAAACTAGAACACAGTAAATATTGTCATCAGATAAAAGGAAAAGTGAATGAGAATGAATGAAACGAATATTGATGAATACTTTGAATAAAAAGTTTCTGTCATACTTTGTGTGTTAAAAAAAATTAAGTGTAAATTATTATTCAGTAAGTTTATCTCATTGCATTGATTTTTAATATTAAAATTTTAATGTAGTATATAAAAGATAAAAATTCCTTAGTTATACATGCAAACTCTATTTTGAATTCATGTGTCACAGAGGCTACAAATTCTATTACTGTACCTTGAAGGAAGCAATTTGTACTGGCAGTTTAAAAAGTCAGTTGACAAATGTCTAAATATTAAGTGCTTCTCCCTAAGGAGTCCGGGAAGCATGCCTTTTATTTGTGATTCATAGCAATCTATAAAGAATCTGCAGAGAAGACTGATAGGAAAGAGGTGAGGAGAAGCATTTTCCTTGTAGAAACTAAACTGTGTTTAGACATTTGAACTTTATAAAGAGAGTCTGAGTAACAGGGAAATAAAATGTATATTTAGAAAGATATTTTCCTGTGATTTTTGAGAAGACTCTTGAAAAGAACTTAATTCTGAAGAGAAGATTTTTGAAAAGAACTAATTCTAAAGAGAAATATGAAGAAAAGTTTAAAAAACCTTAATCAGTATTTGGAGTGAAACTAAGAGTTTGAGACTTATTTCCAGAAAAATGAAAATGAAATATGTATTGAGATCATTGAGGACTTGAGGTGATTCTGTTAATAACATTTTTCATGCATGATCAAAATACTGTAGCTTTTACATTGCATACATATTCATGTTTGTTACCAATTCCATTTTTAATAAATTATGTAATTCAATAACTTTAATATTTAATTATATATAAATAAGGGTAATTACTCATAGGAAAGGAAGTTTTTACCAGTTCACAAAATAATTAATATTTAATGAAATGGGGAGGGAGTTCATAGTAATTAATTAATGAGAAAAGATTAGAAGTTTGTTAATGAGAAATAAATTACCCAGATATACCTTTAGATCACTATAGAATTCAAAAGGTTCAAGTTAAATCTGTAGCAATTAGTTGTCAAAGGGTGAAGTTAGGTGACATACAAAAGAATGTGGTCAGACCCCAAAACATCTCGGTACATGGTGGATGGCCCACATCCTTAAACTTATTATATGTGGGAAAGTGGTTTCCCTCTCTTCCAACAATCTGATACATATGTGTACAAATGTATATAATGTATACACACATGCAAACACACACGTATATATGCATATATGTTTATATGTTTCAAGATATATAAGCCTTTTTTTTTTTTTACAACTTAATGCAGTAGAGTGGAAGCATTACTTTTCTACATTTTTTGGCTGTTTTGGTTAGTTCTGCATCTATGATTTCATCACCAAGGGAAACTTCTGGAGTGGAAACTCCTGTACTAATGCAGGTCAGAAACTCATCTATAACTTGTGGGAGTTGTGTGGGACACAGAATTTAATTGACCTGCCCTAGGTCACATACTCAGTCATGATGATCACAGAATCACAGAAACTTTATTAGAAGAGATCTCAGAAATGATGCCTGAAAAAAGCATTTCCTGTGCAGCAGCGGTTCTCAACCTGTGGGTCGCGACCCCTTTGGGGGTCAAATGACCCTTTCACATGGGTCGCCTAAGACCATTGGAAAACACATATTTCCACTGGTCTTAGGAACTGAGACACCGCTCCCTATCTGTCTCCAGGTGGGTCCGCCCACATGCAGATATGCCCACGGCATTAGGAAGGTTGAGAACCACTGCTCTACAGCATGCCTGACTAGTAGTTATTTCCCACAAATCATTGTTTCAAAGCAATCCCATTTAAAGTGGATGGCCTAGCCACCTATTTTACTAAGAAGATAGGCCGTCTGATGTGAGCAACTCTACTCCATCCTATTTCTCAAACCTTCTTGATAGTTACCTATTATTTATATGACAATAATAACGATGATAACTAGCATTTATATAGTGCCAAATAGCATGCTAAGTGTTTTATAGATATTTTCTCATTTGATCCTCACAACAACATGGGGCATAGGCATAATTATTGTCCCCATTTACAGATGAGGAAACTGAAGCAAACAGAGGCTAAGTGACTTGCCCAGGGTCAGAGAGTTAATTATCTGAGGCTGGATTTGAACATGTTCTCTTCCTGACTCCAGGTCCAGGGCTCCAACCCGTTGTTGTTCTACCTAGATGTTATAAAGAGTCTTCAAGAGTTATTGTTATCTAAACTTTCATCATCTTGTAGCTAACTTGATTATGAGTCTCTTTGAGCCTAAATAAGATACTCCTTGGATAGTAGATATGTCATTGTTGGCTCAGCCTGTCCTGAGAAGTTTTTCAAGTTTTTTGGGACTAGCCAGAGCTCAGCCTTTGCAGTTTCAACTTTTCAGAATCCAGGATCACCTCCACAACTGAATGATGTATCAGAGTAGGACTTTAGTAAAGGTGCACACAAGACTAAGGGATTGACAGTCCTACAAACATCTACTTTTCACTTCTTTGAAGATAAGAGTTTTCTCATTTCATAAGCCCCTTGCTTTTTAAACTCTGTCGAAAACAATACAGATATAGAACTAGAAATGTTTTCTTTCTGTCTTTCAATAGCCAACTCCCAATGAATTAAATTTACTAAGTCAAGATAAACAAGGATAATTGAAATTAGCAAAACATTTTAGCCAATTAATTTAGTCTTCTTCCCAATCAAATCTTTCAGCCATGTATCTAGCAAATGAAAAAATGGGCTGATGTAACCTCTCTCTGACCACCCTCAGTGTAATTACTAATACTGAATCAAATGTAGTTGCAGATAACTGTACTTAAGTATGCAAATGTAAGGAAACAGTTAGTTTAGGAGAAACAAGAAGTCAGGATTATAGATTTGGGTAATCAATCCCTAGCTATGAACTACCTGTGATAGTTCATCATGGAAGTTTAGAGATTGGAAAGAACTCAGATGCCACTTAGATCCACTAATGTATTCAATAGAAACCTAGAGACACTAAGTGATTTTCTGAATAATACCACTGGCAGCAGATCTCTTCACAGCTTATCCCTCCTTCAACTACATCATAAACAAGTTCTAAGGTCAGAGGGTCATAGATTTAGATCAGGAAGAGATATTAAAGGCTACCTACACCAAGCTTTTCATTTTACACATAATTAAACTGAGGTCCAAGACATTAGATAATTTACCTTTGGTTACATGGGTAAGTTTAGAAGACACAATTTGAATCCAAGGCCCTTGACTCCATCCAGAATCATTTCTCTTTCCACTGTACCACAGCACTTATAATATGTGCAACAGATGGAAATGATCTATATTTGACAAGTGGAAAAGAATCCAATTTAATGAATTTTGCAGCAAATATATGTATATGTGTGTGATACATACACACTCTTTGAATATATTGTCAGTTTTTAAAATTTCTTTTATTTAATGTAGCAAGGTAGTCTACACAGATGAGATCACAGTCCTACCTCTCTCTGGCCTTCCCATCCCCATGCTAACCAACATTGAAAATGGACTGAATAATCTCATAATTCTTTGACATACTGCTGTATCTTGTGAAAATAACTATTGTGTGCTTTCATCTAGTGAAAGACCAACACTTGTCAAATTTTGAGGTTGTATTACTAGTATCTGCTTATGCCATGTATGGGCAGTGTGAACTGGCATTTAACACATTGCTCTAGCAAATATTCTTTGGATATGATTAGCAGTGCCAAAAAAGATATTTAAGTACAACCTTTTTGTTTAAAAAAAAATAGAGCCATGTCCTTGTCAGACAAATAATGTCCAAAAGATGGGTTAGGTTGGAGAGAGTATTGAATAGTGTGAACTGGTTATGACATTTTCATAATTCATCCTACTTGAAAAGGTCACTGAATCAAGCAGGCTTCCAATTTACTGTAACCATAGGCAGTAGAATCATTATTCTTCCTAGGAAGCAGAAACCAAAAAAAATGTCCACTGCCTCATTAGTAAGTACCTTTGATCTCCCCTTTATTTTCTTAAATAATTCACTATTCTTTCTGGAGGTCCTGCTGAATGGCATAGTGTGCAGGCTTTCACAAAATCACGGGATGCTTAGATAATAAAACAAAATTCTTTGGCAGAGAGGAGATTGTTTATGCTTTTCTTTTATTGCTTACTAAAGGCCAGCATTCTACTTTAGAGTGATCAATATTCCTGAACTGCACACTTTTTAGATGCCTAAAGGAAATGCAACTATGTAGAGCTAAATTTTAACCCTTCCTCTCCCTGATGGATGATCACGTAGGCGTTTCTGCCTTTCTAAAGTCCTATTTTGTTACTGTGGAAAGTAGGAACAGGCCATCCTTGGGGCCTTATTCAGGAATAGCCTTAGATATGATTGGACCCAGAACAGTGGTATTATTGAGAGTGGTCAGTTTGATAACTTATTTGTCCATGTTTACATGAGAAGATGTTAATCCTGGAGAACAAAGAAAAGCAAGAATGAGGACAGAAGAGTCCTGTAGTAGCTGGGCAGGACAAATGTCACGAGTAACAGTTCTTGGCTTTGTTGGGGTTTGTACTTTCAGGGATCGGGATTTTTCCTTATCCTACTCTCAAACTCATCGTGTTTGGTGATGAATTGCAGGTAATGCTCTTTTTGTGTGTTTGGTTTTTTGTTTTTATGGAACACTAGGCTCCTTGATTTATTTGTAGCAAACAATGATAAATTGTATACCTAACTTATTCCATTTTATTATTTTTTTCTGATTTGAATTAATTTGTTTATTTTCTTGTTTACATCATTCATTTCCACAAGATTTTGAGTTACAAATTTTCTCCCTATCTTACCCCTACCCCCCACCCCAAAACAGCCGTCCCACTGCATAGCCCCTCCCCCAACCCGCTCTCTCCTGTGTCCTCCCCCATCGCCCCTCTGACTTTCTGGTAGGGCAGGATGGGTCTCCCTGCCCCAGTACAGGCAAATACTCTTGCTTCCTGTGTATAGCTTATAGTTATCTGGGGAGAGCGGGGGAATGAGGGAGAGAACAGGATAGAAAGCAGGGGAAAACTAGGATTAAATATGACCAGAAGTGAGTTGGGACAGTTTTGTATGATTTGTTAACATACACTGAAGCCTGAATTTTTGATTTGAATTTATTTTTGTAGCCGTTTGTTTTTTTCCTCTCTTAAAATATAAAATTAGGTAACGTTTTTCTTTGTTTTTTTTTTTTGGTTTCTTTAAAAATAATTCTTAACATTTATTTTTTTTAACTAGCAAAAAATCAGACTTCTTTCTACCCATTTTCTTAATTGATAAGAAGAAAAACTAAACTACTATTACAAATACTTATAAGCAACAAAACAAATTTATTTTACATGTCCAAAACCAAACCAAATCAAAACAAACAAATCAGTCTCATTCTGAATTCTGAGTCTTCAACCTCACTATCAGAGGAAGATGGTATGTTTCGTCATTCCTCTGGGATTATGGAGTTATCTAAGTCTTTCAAAGTAGTTTGTGTTTACAAAATTGTAGTCATTTTATAAATTATTCTCCTGCTTCTGCTCACTTCCTATGTTTTGCTGAGACTGTTCCCTCTTATCATTTCTTATGGTATAATACAATTCCCTCATATTTATGTCATAATTTGTTCAGTCATTCCACAGTTAATGTGCATCCCTTTAGTTTTCAATTCTTGACATCACAAAGAGCTGATATAATTATTTTTGTACATCTTCAGCTAGAGTTTGTTATGCTTAGTACTCCTTAAGCTACTTCCCCTCTAATCATCTCTTCTCCCCTTTCCCTCTTACTCTTCTATTGAATGAAATGTATGTCTGTACCTAACTGTCTATTTTTTCTTCCCTCTTTTGACCAGTTCAAATGAGAGTGAGGTACAAGTGTCAGCTGTTTCCTCATCCCTTCTTCCTTGTTTGTACGGACTTCTACTTCTGTACTCCACCCATGTGAGACACTTTTCTAACTTTTTTCCCCCCTCAGTGTATTTTTCTCCCCTTCCTTTTCTATTATTCTTTTAATATCAGGAAGGTATAACAGAAGCTTTCCTAGGCCTTCTGTATAATTAGAATTCCTCTATGATCCCTGATGATGGTAGGGTTCAGAAAAGAAACCTGTTTATATTAGCACACAAACAACTTGTCTGTGCTTAGTGCCTAATTGTTGTTTGTGCAAATTTGTCTTTTTATATTTCTCTTACCTTTTATGTTTGCACTTCAAAGTGTCTATAAAGCTCTGGCCTTTTCATCAGGAATGCTTGGAAGTTCTCTCTTTCATTAAAAATTCGTTTTCCCACCATAGGATTATATTCAATTTAGCTGGGTAAATTATTCTTGGCTGTAAACCTTTGTTCTTTGTCTCTTGTTTTATCACTTTTCAGTCTCTCTGCTACTTTATAGTGGTGGATACTAAATTGTGTGTGACTCCTTGATACTTGAATTCTTTTATTATGAACGCTTGTAGTATTTTTTTCTTTTATGTGGAAACCCTGGATTTTGGGCTTTAAATGTTCTTAGGAGTTTTCTTTTCTTGTTTTTTTTTTCTTTCAGAAAGTAAATAGTGGATTTTTTTTTCTATTTCTGCTATGCCTTCTGTTTCTAAGAGATCTGAAGTTCTTTTATGATTTCTTTTCTTTTCTTTTCTTGCTTTTTGGAGGAGGTAAGGTAGGGCGATTGGGGTTAAGTGACTTGCCTAAGGTCACACGTGGCTAGTTTTGTGTTAAGTGTCTGAGGTCGGATTTGAACTCAGGTCCTCCTGACTCCAGGGCTGGTGCTCTATTCACTGTGCCACCTAGCCGCCCCCTGTGATTTCTTAAAATTTGATATTTAGATGATTTTTGGCTATGCCTTTCAAATAGTTCAACGATTCTTAAATTTTCTTTCCTCAATCTATTTTCCATATCAGTTATTTTTGGTTTGAGGTACTCTATACTTTTTCAGTCTTTTGACTTTGTTTTAATATTTCTTGTTTCTTGGAGTCACTTCTATTTGATCCATTCTAATTTTCAGAGAGTTTGTTGCTTGGGCAAGGTTTTGTACCTTTTATCCCAAGTTGTTAATTCTTTTTCTTTTTTGTCCATAGATATCTTTTCTTTCACAACTTTTTTTCTCTAGCTTTTAAAAATTTCGTTTTGAAAAATATTTGAGACTCTTCAAAATAATGCATTTCACCTCTTTCATAAGTTCTAGAATTTGTGCCTAAGCTGCATTTTTCTTTAAGACTTTCCTTGTAGACTTTTTGGAGTTATTCTTCTGATTTTGTTTCTTGAGTGTCTCTGACCCCATAGTAATTTTTATGGTGGGGTCCTCTATTTCATTCTTCCTGCCTACTTCCTGACTTTGGACTTATGTTAGGGTTAGACTATGTGTACTTCTTGAAAGAATGTCTCAATTGATCCTGCTGCAGCTTTCTTGGGGTGTATCGAGTCATTCATAGATTTCACTAGTTGCTCATCCTGGGAATGTATAAGCTTTCAGTGCTCCCAAAGTTACCCAGTAATTCCGAAGATTCAGGGTAAAGTCTCATTGCCTCCCCATTGGTGTGAGCTTTATGAGTTTCTGACTTGACTTTGGGTTTGAGCAACAGGTCTGGGTGCTTGTCTTCTTTCAAGTTTCAGTTGACTTAAGTGAGTACTCAAAAAAGCCTTAGCCTAAAAGGGTCAGGGTCTCTCATTGCATCCTGGGTCATCTCCAGTCATCCTGAGAATATCAGGTCACTGAATCCAGATAGCTCTGGAAGAGAAAGTGAGGCTGGTGATCTCGCACAGCCAGCCCTCTCTCACTCAAATCTAAGTCAACTGCAAGTCATGTCATCATCTCCCCAATGCCATGGTCTTCTTCAAAAACAAAGGACAAACACAACAACTATCAGCCAGTTGAAATGCTGTGCTGCTTCAGAGTGATAGAACTGTAGGTTCTTCTTTGTTCTGGGATTCCTGCCCTGGTTCTTCAGACTTAAGTTGGAGACTGAAATGAAAACCCTACTATGCTCCTGGGATCAGAGCCATCCCCCTGCAACTTGCTTCTGAACTGCAAAACCTAAGACCAAGGCAGCTTCTCAGCTTGGAATGTCACCCAGAAGCATAGGTCCCCTCTTCAGTCTACTGTGGATCTATGGCCAGGAAATCAGGTAGTTGCCAACTGAGCTACCATTTGGAACCTATTCCTGCATGATATACAAGTGTAGGCCCCTCTCTCCTCCCTGGTGCATGGCTTTTTCTTGTACTAGAATGCTCTGCACAGCAGATAGACACTGGATAGACACTGTTGCCAGTTTTTGCTCACTACTTTGTATGTCTATGGTGACCAGGGCTGGAAAAAATGACTCTCTGTGATATTTTCTTGGATTCCCTGATCAATTCAACCTACTACATTTTCTAAATAAAGAAGGAGGGATTTATTTATTTTTTAAACCTTTATTTATTTTTATATATTTGGAGGGGTTTATTGGGGGGGGGGTGATAGAGATGGGGGAGTTCTTGCTGTGCATTTTTCCAGTATTCTGCCATCTTGTTTCTGTCTCCATTTCTTAATTTTTGAAAACTATTCCATAGATTTCGTTTTCAATTTTGTTTTCATTTGATTTTTCAAAATGTCTTTTTTTTGGCTTTGTTTGTGATTGTTGATTTTTTAAAGCAGATAAAGAGGAATTTATCCAGGTTATACTATGACTTCTTTCCCTTCACCCCCAAAATACAATTGCTACATATAAGTCTAGAATTAGAAAGTACCCCAAGGCATATTAAAACTTAAACTTGTGGGAATCAGGCAAATGAAAAGGGATGAGAGGAGTCCAAAAATCCATGGAAGCATAATAGAGGAAAGAAAGAGTACAGAGACAAGTAGTCTCAAGTCATGTAGATCCTGTGTTTCTAATAGCCAATGTAACCACTAGACTAACATGGCATCTAGTATATGAGGATAAAAAAACAATTGCAGGGAAGAGAAGTTGTTCTTCTGACCTGGCAAAACCATCACTATTCACATCAGTTGCTGTTATTAGCACACAGGACAAGCCTTTGGTAGGAAGAGGAAAGAGGACCTTATCTCACTATGCCTGATATTAGTCTTTTTAAAAAATATCCTTAATTATTATATTCCTGGATGATTCTCAATAGGACCATCATTACTATTAACATATTCTTTGGGTGTTCTTTCTGAGTTAGATGAAATATCTGAGGTCCCTTAGGGTTAATTCAGAGAAAGAGAAAGTCCTATTCTAGCACACTGGTGTTCTAGAATAGATTAATTCATACGCTTATTTTCCTGTGCTGGTGTCAATAACTGATAGAGGCTGGTAACATTAGATATAGAACTGCCAGTATGCTCTGAATGAGAAAAAGAGGCATGAGGAGGGCACAGTTGCATCCAGGGCAAGACTTGTTCCTTTGACACTGTTGGTATTATATTTGTGATAGGAGCTGCCATGTGGATGTCAGTCTTTGTGGTTATTTGAGTTGTTCCCTGTTTATAACTAGATATATAGAGATAGACTAAAACAGCAAAATTTCAACACCTGGAGTGAACTTTACTGCCAACATCCTGCTGTCCTATTTAATCTGTGTGGCTGATGTGAGAAATGCTGAGAGTTCCCATAGCACTTGGAAATCTCTGTGTAGATAATGCTTAATGGCATATATCTAGCTTCTTTTTATGGGGTGAAAAATATAGTTGATTTCTAGGCTAGCTTTTTTTAAACCTCTGTTACTTTGAGTTTGAAGTAAAACTTTTTGCAGTGAAGAGTTGCTATAATTTGATTTTCTTTTATTATCAATGATTAACATTTATATACTGTTGTTGAGATTTCAAATTTCTTCCTTAAGAAAACATTTTTTTATATTCTTTGACTATATATCTATGACAGAACATTTTTCTTAATCACAGCATTTGTGTCAATTCTTTATAGAGAATGATATGAAAGTCTTAGTCTACCTTAAAACTGAACTACAACTTTTGGGCCTTATTGTTGGTTGTGCATATTTGCCTTTTTATATTTCTCTTGCCTTTTATGTTTGCATTTCAAAGTGTCTATAAAGCTCTGGTCTTTTCATCAGGAATTCTTGGAAGTTCTTAAATATTGTATCTTAAATATCAGATTTTTATCAGAAATATTTGATGATATGGTCATTTTTTTCTTAGTCTCTACATTATTTCTCTTCTTGCAAAACATTTTCAATTGAATGTAATCCCAATCGCTTTACCTTTTGTGATCACCTCTATCAATTGCTCAACAAAGACTTAGTGAGCACCTCTCATACGCCGGGTCCTGGACCACACGGTGTGAGCACAGAGTCAAAGCATTCTCTCTTTTGGGGAGTGTGGAGGTAGAACGAACGCAGACATGTTAACAACATCTCTGTGTAGACAGGTGCACATATAGTCAGGGAAATAAAACAGTCTTCATGGAGTTTTAAGTTTTAATCACTTCAGAAGTTCAAATACTACAAATTTACAAAAGCAACATTGGAAATGTTAATTATCTAAAACATTGGTAAATTTTTAATTAAAATTTAATTTAACCACTATGTTGTGCTGTACTGTGCTCTAATTGATTTTGAACTTTGTAAAAACTTTCATCATCTGTTGCTTAGTCACTGAAAGGATCACATTTGTTATTCTAGATTTATGATCATCCAAGTAATGATGTTTTTAGGCACACATGAGGCTTTGAAGTGATTTCCCAAGAACAATTTAATGGAGATAAATCAAATGACCAAGGAGACCAAGCAAGAGAACCTCCTCTACCAATCCACTTGTCTTAAGAAAGCTTCATTCAGAAACTCTTGGGCATGTTATGCATCATTATAGGGTGTCCCCATATTGTTAAAATTAGAATCAGAATTTGTTATTAAACATGCTTTAAAAAAATATTAAAGAAATTTAAATAAAGTTTCAAAGGATTTTTGGATAAATTTGTAGCATTTGTATATTTGAGGTTATTAAAACTTAAAACTACACTAATATTAGGACATCTGACAGATGATAGATAGATGAAAGACAGATTGAATAGACAGATAACAGATGAGATAGATAGAACATGAATAGATGGGTGGATGGATAGATAAATAAATTAGATATATTATATAGATGATAGATGATAGATAGATGGATAGATAGATAAATAGATAGATAGATAGATAGATAAACAGACCTTTTGTAAATCTAACTACATACAAGACAGCTTAGATAGACCTTTCTCATGTAGATCATGGAGACTTTGAAAGATTTCTTGGAATGATAGAGTCTTTATACTATTTTTCCCAGAATCTCTTATAGTTCACCATTCCCTTTATTAGGACAAGACTTCCAGGACCAATGGAAGTGAAAATCTCCCTAAAAAGTATTGGGGGGGAGGTGTTTTATATTCCAGTGAAGTTACCAAGATTTTATAGGCCCACCTGAATCTCTTCTGACAATTGTCTTGGTATATCCCTGTATTAAAAAGTTTTGTCCATAGAAATGTCTTTTTACATTCTTAGTACTATATTGTCCTATGCATAACAAATTTTTTTCTTTGTGAAATGATTTGCAGCTTTATCCACTCCCCTCCCACCCCAATCTTCTTTTTGTTCTTCCAACTTCAAGAAGACACTTCTATAGTTTACAGAAGGATAAAAATAAAACCCTTCTGCTTCTAAGTTCCTCTGAAGGTGTTTCTTTGTTATCTGAAGACCAAATAGGATGTTCTGCTGCAAAAGTCTGTCAGTTCTTCGCATTGGTTTTCATTTTGCCTTTTGGTGCTTCTGATTGTGTTTCTTTATTAAAATTCTGAACTTCCCCAGACCAAAAGTAGCTGCAACATCTTTAACTGTCATTGATATGTGCTCGTTAATAACGCAGTAGACAATCATCTATTAAGTAGTTACTATGTGATAGATACCGTATTAAGTGCTAGTGATACAAAACAGACAAAAATACACTTTGTCTACTCAAGCAGATTTAAGGACTGCAAGTTTTACATATTTTCTTTGAATAGTATCAATTCTTTAAGACCATAAGAATAAAAAAACACAAACAAAGAGAGTAATGAAATACATGTGTATGGCATGAAATTCAGTTGTCAACTGACAGAGGAATAATTAGCCTTTCCCTCATCTCTTTTCCACAATGGCAAAGAAAAAAAATAGTTCTGGTTTTAATTAGGAAAAGTCAGGTATTTGGAGTTATCCTAGTGTTTGAAAAAGCATGCATGCATGGCAATTGTTATAATTAAATCAAATCATATAAAATTATTATTTATCCCAAATGATTTGCACTTGCATGACAGCTATATGACCATGAACAGCTTACTTTACCTCTCTGAATCTCAGTTTCCTCATCTGTAAGATAAGAATAATAATATTTATATCATCTACCTCAAGGGGTATTGTGAGTGAGGAATGGATGCATTTAAAAGCATTACACGACTTCCTAGAGTCAAGATTGTAGATTAAGCAGTAAAGTTCTATAGCTATCCCATATTCACCTCCAAGCAACCGTAAAATAGCACTCCAGAACAAATGCTGGAACAGTGGAACCAGTGGAAAGATGGGATAGAGCAGTCTTTTAGCCCAGGAGACTTGAAAGATTGGCAAGAAAAGTCTGTCTCACTTGGGTAAAAGGGGGGCACAGTCCAGGATAGGAAGCATCCCAGCAAGCCAGCAGCAAGTCCCACCTCAGCAAACCAGTGGGAAATCGTGAGCTTCAGTGTGGTGAAGCAGGCAAATGTCAATACTAGGAGACCCATGTGCTTTAGCATAGCCAGGGGGACTGGCAGACTTCAGCTTTGAGAACTACCACATGCATCAGCATTGCCCCAGGAGGACAGACATTCCCTAGAAGCCAAACCTCCATGTACTTCAGCACAGCCAAGGGAAAACAGGCACCCTTGAGCAGCCAGATCCCCACAGACTTCAGTGTAGCCCTAAGGAAATGCAAAAAATTCCCACCAGGCCTCAGCACATGCCAGACACTACCACCAGGACTCCAGCTCAGCAACAGGTAAGCTCCTAGACCCCTACACTCTCCAGCAATGCCAGCCACCCTCACATTCTACCCCCTCAGCATAGTACCAGACACCTGGGTCCTCTGTGGGTCTCAGGGCAACATCAGTGTAGCACCAGGTCAACAACCAGGACCTGCAGCCACTGGCACAAGAAGCCCGAGATAGATCCCCTTCCATCCAGAGAGGAGAGAGCAAATTTAAAAGAGGAAAAAGTCCACCCTTTCCAAAAAAAGGGATGAGCAAACAGTAACAAGAAAAAAGAATCTAACTATAGAAAGTTATTATAGTTATAGGGAAGACAAAGATGAAAACTCAGAAGAGGAGAACAATGTCAAAACACCTATGGGCAAAACCCCAAAGAAAAATGGGAAGAAGTCTCAAGCCCCAAAAGAACTCAAGAAGATCTCAAAAAGGAGTTTAAAAATCATATAGGGCAGCTAAGTGGCACAGGGAATAGAGGACCAACCCTGGAGTCAGGAGGACCTGAGCTCAAATCCAGCCTCAGACACTTACTAGCCATGTGACCTTGGGCAAGTCGCTTAACCCCAATTGCCCTGCATTACCCTCCAAAAAAGCAAAAAAAAAAAATCATATAAGAGAAGTAGAAGAAAATTGGGAAAAGAATGAGAGTGATGCAAGAGAATTATGAAAAACAAGTCAACAGCTTAGAAAACAGCTTAAAAATAGAATTGGCTAAATGGAAAAGGATATATAAAAATCTACTGAAAAAAACTCCTTAAAGAGTACAATTGGTCAAATGGAAAAGAAAGTACAAAAAATAATTGAGGAAAACATCACCTTAAAAGTTAGAATTGGGCAAGTGGAAGCTAATGGCTCTATGGGACATCAAGAATCAATTAAATAGACTCAAAAGAATGAAAAAAAATGGAAGAAAATGTAAAATACCCATGGGAAAAACAATTGACCTGGAAAGCAGATCCAGTAAAGATAATATCAGTTACATTGGACTACCTGAAAGTCATAATGAAAAGGAGGACCTAAACAGCATCTTTCAAGAAATTATCAAGGAAAACTGCCCTGATATCCTGGAATCAGAGGGGAAAATTGGCATTCCAAAGATCCACCAATCTCCTTAGGTCAGAAATTCCCAAATAAAAATGCCAGGGAACTTTTTAGCCAAATTACACAATATCAGATCAAGGAAAAAATACTGCAAATAGCCAGAAAGAAACAATTTAAATATTGGGGAGTCACAATCAGTATTGCACAATTTAAGGATTAGAGCTCATGGAATATGATATTTGGGAAGGCAAAGGAACTAGGACTACAACCAAGAATCACACACCTGGCAAAATTAAGCATAATACATCAAGGGAAAATGGTCATTTGACAAAATATAAGGATTTTAAGCTTTTGTAAGGAGAAGACCAGGACTAAACCAAAAATTTGTCCTCCAATACCAAGACCCAAGAGAAACATAAACAGGTAAAAAGGGAAAAAGAAAACATAAGGGATTCAATAGAACTAAACTATTTACATCTGTACATGGGAAGTTGATTCTTGTAATTCCTAAAAGCTGTATCACAAATACACAGCTAGAAGAAATGTACATGAACAGATTTCTAAATAGAAAACTTTCAAATAACTATCCACATGCAAAGTATATACAGTGTAAATGAAGGTCATTTTCTTAGGAGGGGTTATCAGGAAAGACTTCTTGTAATGAGATGGAATTTTAGCTTTCTTGAAAGAAGACAGGAGCCAGAGGTGGGGAAAATGTACATTCCTAGTATGGAGGAATAGTCATTCCAAATGCATGGTATTCATATGTAAGGAACGACAGATAGAAAACTATAGCTACATCATAGAGTGTTTGGAAGGGAGTGAAACATAAAGACTAGAAAGGGAGCAAAGGCACCAGGTTGCAAAAGGATTTTAATGACAAATGGAAGATTTAAAATTTGATCACAGAGGTGATCAGAAGCCACTAGAATTTTAATAAACTAGATGGAGTTGAGGTCAGTCCTGTACTTTAGGAAAATCCTATTGGTAGCTGAGTAGATGACAGATTGGGGTTAGACTTGAGAATGGGAAACTTATTAGCAATCTATAGTGATAATATATTCTCTAATAACATTTTACTGAGACTAAGGTGGTGGCTGTGTGGGTAGAGCAAGCTAATCCCTGTCCTCCAGGAGCTTATGATCTAATGGGGTAGAGAACACATACAGGGGAATGGTGGCCTGGAGAATGTATTTTGTTCAGGGAAATCACAGAGATGGTGAATGTATTTATAGAGAAATTGATTTCCACAATCTTTCCTCTAATCTTAGTACTGATTTGGAGTGTAGAGGTGTTGAAGAAGGACTAGAACCTCTGTTGTGAGGGCTTGCTTAACCCCTTTCAGCATTGCTCATCCACATTTGATGTCTGCTTGGCACTCAACTCTAACTTCTGGCTCTGAGAAGCCACCCTGGTAAACCATTCAGTAGATAGGTTAAATCTAATTGAAAGTAATTGACGAGTTACAAAAGACTGCCCCTGGTGGATTGGGCATATGAGAATAGTTTATTCCAAATGGAGCTGAAGCAGACACTGTGGAATGCATAGAGTTTAGTCAGACAACAAAGATGCAAAGGTTATCCTTGGCATATCAGCCCATCACAAGTCATGTTGATTTTTGTCTTGCCACTGGACTTGGATAATTCTAGAAGAGAGAATAAGACTGATGATTTTGTGTAACTCTGCCCTCACTTAAATCCAACTGATGCATGAGTAAAGACATCATCCATGATGTCATTGGTCCTCTTAAAAATAAAGGACAAATGACGCATGTTGATTTGATTGCTGTTCCCAGAGCTAGTGGTAGAAAACTGGGGCATTGAGGTAGATGGCCTGAAGATGACTGAGAGACAATGGTGGTTTGGATCAGGCTAGAAATTATGAAGTCTTGCCAATGAGAAGCCCTGGGCCCTAGGTCAGGAGCTTTAGTGTTGAGTTGGAGGTGAAGGTTGGAGCATGTGTAGATGGACTATGTGCATTCTCGTTATTTCAAGTCAACTACTGATACAAGAATAAAAAGCGAGTGATACAACATAGTATAGCTTCCTTTATTCATTCAAACATAGATTAGGGGCATCTAATGACTTCCGAAAAACGAAGCAAACATAAATACTTTTCTTTAGTGGTTCCAAGTCAACTCTTTGGTATAATTCTGTGGGGGGAAAATAATAAAGCGGTGCCTTGCAGAACAAATGTCATTTCTTCTTTCCAAGGTGGTTTTTCCTCTTGGGAGTCACATTAAAAATGAAGAAATAAATTGTCTAGTCAATTAAATGCAGCATTTAAGATATTTTGGTGATGTAGCAAACCACACAGAGGACTGAAGAGCAGAAATACAAATTTCTCCTAGCAGCCCAAACAGTGAATTATTACAGCATGGAGCAAATATGCTCTAGTGTTCTCAGCTTGGCACCACAGAAGCCATGTGACCCTATCGACCCAGGAAAGGGAAAAAAAAGAAAGAAAAACATGATAAGGTGAAAGTCCTCTGTGCTCTACTTCCCAGTTTCCTTCTCCCAGGATTGGTCTAAAACAATCAAATAAAAGCTTGCATTCAGTGTTTGGCTGATTGATTAATGGACTCACCTCAAACCTACTGGGCATGCAGCCAAAATCAGTAAGTCTTACCACAGTTTGCAATTGCTTTCAACAAAAGTCATTTAAGAGTGATGAGAGATTTAGAGATAAAGATTTTTTTTTGTGAGAATTTGTCCTCTTCCTCCACATTCCTTGATTCCTCTTGTATGACACACTTAGTGAGCCATAGATCTTAGTTGATGCCATTACAAATATTCTCTGTTCAATTGGCAAAGCAAAAGTTTGAATTTTAAAAAACTCAGATGTTTTAAATATATGTTATTAATACCTTAGAATGATGTCACCTGCACAAAAGACAAATAAAAGTACATGGACTGACTTTATATGGTGGGTGGGTAGAAATAAATCCAATGAACCTCACACCTTGCAGTCAATCTATGAATACTTGTTGAAACTGGATGGAGTCAAAAGCAACTTTAGCTCTCTTCTTGGAGGGATTGATTTCTTGGTTAATCCTGTGAAAGTCATTTAAACCTTTTATAACTTTTTTTCCTCCATTTATAGAGAGAAATTTAATGACATCTTCCTTCCCTCACTTATCTTCAATCTCCCCTATCTCTTAGCTGCTTCCCTATTGCCTACAAACATGCCTATGATGTCTCTATCTTAAAAACAAACAAAACTCTCACTTCAGTCATCCAATCTTGTTAGCTATCTTCCCACATTTTTCCCTCCCTTTTGTAGCTAAGTTTCTGGAGAAGGCCATCTTCAATCTGATTCCACTTCCTTTTCCCTTCTTAACTCTCTACAATCTCATTTCTGAAGTTACCAATGACAACTTAAATGACAATGCTCATTCTTCTTGACCTTACTGCAGCCTTTTGGCTTCATCAGTCCACCACTCTACCATGATACTCTCTTCTGTCTAGGTTTTGGTGACACTATTCTTTCTTAGGTCTCTCCCCATCTGACTTCTCTGTCTGTCTTTTTATTGGATGTTTGTCCAGGCCACACTTGCTAGCTATAGGTGTCCCACAGGCATCTGACCTGGGTCTTCTCTTCTACCTCTATACCACTTAGCTTGGTGATTATATCAATTCACATGGATGCAATTATTATCTCTATGCTAATGATGATAAGATCTATTTATTCAGCCCTAACCTCTCCAACTGCCCATTGGACATGCCAAACAGGATATCTTATTATTATCTTAAAACTCAACAAGTCCAAACTTAACTGTGTGTCTTTCTCCCCAAACCCTCTCCTCTCTCTAACCTCACTGTTACCATTGAGGGTGCCATCATCTTTCCAGTCACCCAGGCCTACATACTAGGCATCACCATTGACTTTACTCTCTTTCAGCCCCTATTTTTCATCTATTGCCAGGTTCTGTCAACTTTACTTTTAAAATATCTCTCATAGCTGAGTCAAATTGTTAAGAATACAAGTCATTGCACAATTGATAAATGATCAAATGATATGAATAGGCAGTTTTCAGAGTAAGATATTAAAGCTATCTATAGTTGTATGAAAAAATGCTCTACATCACTATTGATTAGAGAAATGCAAATCAAAACAACTTGGAGGTACCACATAACACCTGTCAGATTGGCTAACACGAGGAAAATGGGAAAATGATAAGAGTTGGAGGAGATATGTGAAAACTGGAACACTAATGCATTGTTGGTGGAGTTGTGAACTTATCCAAAAATTCTGGAGAGCAGTTTGGAACTATGCCCAAAGGGCTATAAAACTCTGTATACCCTTTGATCCAGAAATACCACTTCTAGATTTGTATCCCAAAGAGATAATAAAAGCAAGGAAAAAGACCTACATGTAGAAAAATATTAGCAGCTTTTTTTGTGGTGGCCAAGAATTGGAAATTGAGGCAATGTCCATCAAATGGGGAATGCCTAAAGAAGTTGTGGCAAATGAATGTAATGGAATACTATTGTTCCATAAGAAACGATGAGCGGGCAGACTTCAGAAAAGCTTGGAAAGACTTATATGAACTGATGCTGAGTGAAATGAGCAGAACATGTGATGACTGACTTTGATAGACTTAGCTCTTCTCAGCAATGAAAGGGTCTAAGACAACTCCAAAAGACTCATGATGGAAAATGCTATCTACATCCAGAGAAGGAACATAGGAATGCAGGTGGAAGCATACTATTTGCTCTCTTTTTCTTTTGTTGTTTTGCTTTGTTTCTTCTTTATCATAGTTTCTCCCATTAGTTCTAATTCTTCTTTACATCATGACTAATGTGAAAATATGTTTAATAGGAATTATAAGTAAAGCCTATATCAGATTTCATGCCATCTTGGGGAGAAGGGAAGAGAGGTATGGGGAGAAAATTTAAAACTCAAAATCTTATGTAAGTGAATATTGAAAACTAAAAATAAATTAATTATATAAAAACAAAACATCTCTCAAATATATCCCCTTCTCCCCATTAACACTGCTACCACCATGGTTTATAGGCCCTCTTCTCCTCATAGTTGAATAGTTTGGACTATTATAGTAGCTTGCTAATTGGTCTGTACACCACAACTTTCCCCATTCCAGGTCATTCTCCACTCAGCTATATAACTGGTTTCCCTAAAGTTCAAGTCTGATCATGTCATTCCCCCCTATTCACTAAACTCCAGTGGGTCCCTCTAAAACCACAAGGATAAAATATTTTAAAAAATCCTCCATAACCTAGTGCAACTAAATATTTCCAGTTTTTTTTTTAATACTTTACTTACCACTAAGTACTCGGCATTACAGTGACACTGGCCTTTTTGGTATTCTAGCAGGACACACAATCTCCTGACTGAGCATTTTCACTGGCTGTCTTCATGCCTGGAACTCTCTCCTCCTCATTTCTGCTTGTTGACCTCCCTGGTTTCCTTCAGGATAGAGATAAAATCTCACCTTTTCCTAATTTCCCTTTATGTCAATGTCTTCTCTTTGAATCTACCCTCAATTTGTCCTGTATTTATCTTATTTGTAATTATTTATTTTCATATTGTTTCCCTCATTAGATAGTGAGCTCTTCTGACTTTCTTTTGATCTTAGTGTTTAACATGGTGCCTGGCACAGAGTAGCACAATATGTTTATTGCCTGACTGATTGACATGAACCAGACCTATGGAAGTGCTATCAAAATTAGAGTTGTCAATGGGAAAATAATTTGTGGTCACTAAACAAATTTATTTCAATTCAACAAGCATTTATTAATGACCTGTGATGTAAATGAGAATACAAAGAGAAAAAAAAACTAATATTTCCTTCCTTTACAGATTTTGTATTCTAAAGTATGAAACAACACATACACTGAAAAGAAAATTCAAAACATCAACTGTTAACCAGTGAACAAGCCATGTCATATACTGATGTACTTTAGATGCCAAAAGAAAGTAAATAACCCCCCTGAAAACATTGAGGGGAGCCCCTGTATAGAAGGAAGGATGTGTCATGATCTAAAAGCTGGAAGGAAATTATATCCAAAAGATCATAGATCTACTTGAGTAAACGTGGCAAAAACAAAGAATTACAGGGAGTGGGAGAGAGCACTAACCTCTGAAGGTGTGGGGGTAGAATGAAGAAGTGCCTCATGTAAAAGGCAGCAGTAGCAGCTATGCTGAACCTTGAAGGAAAAAGGGATTCTGGGAATGAGAGGTGAGGAGAGACAACATTCCAGGGATGAGGGAAAGCCTGAGCAAAGGAGCAGTGTGTGTTTTGAGATGGAAATTCATTGCATTATAATCCAACTATGGTATAATATGGTCAGCTAGTTTGTGCAGTAGAAAGAGTGCCAGGCCTGGAGTCAGGATGATTCATCTTCCTGAGTTCAAATCTGGCCTCAGACACTTACTAGCTGTATGATTCTGGAAATTTACTTCTCCTTGTTTGCCTCAGTTCCCTTATCTGTATAATGAGCTTGAGAAGGAAATGGCAAACCATTCTAGTATATTTTCCAAGAAAAATCCCCAAAGGTGATCACGAAGAGTTGAACATGACTGAAAAGACTAAACATGGTACATTATAAGACAGTAGATGAAAGTATGAATTATATGGACTCTCATTTGTGAAATGATGGAAACGGACTATATGATGTCCTTTCTAGCTCTGTGATCCTTAATAATTAAATATTATAGACCATCTAATCCACCCTTTCAATTTTATATACTAGGAAACTGAGACCTGCTAAGGTTTAATGACATGTCCAAGGGCCCACAACTAACAAGTGGCAGAGCTAAAATTTAAATCTAGGCATTTCAACTCCAAATATAGTATTCTTTACTCACATAACTGAGAAACTATACTAGATATTGTAACAAGTAACTTAAATGTCCACAATCAGTTTTCTAGGAAAAATTATTATCTAAAGTATGTTGTTGTGTCCAATAAAAAATATAGAGAGATGTCCAGATGATGCCTTCTGGCATGACTGTTGCTTCATGAGATTGCCAGGAGGATGGGCATTGTTTGAAAGATGTCATGATGGAACATGAGCTGAACACAGTAATCTGCCTTTTTCTGATGGACCTAAGCTTCCGCACTCTAATTATTCTGACATTTTCAATCCTAAGATGTTATTGACTCTTTTGTTTTTTCCAGACCAATTAGTATTTGTTTATTATAATGTACTGCTCCAGAATAGTAGCCTCCTTGATACGTACTTTGTCTGAAACCTCAGTATAATGCCTCTTCATGCTTTTAGTTTGAGCATAGATTATAACTTTTAGTTTCTTCTTCTTGATTAATGCTCAGCCTTTGCTCCCATGTGACCAATGACTCTCAAGAATGATTCTGAACTGCTAACTCTTGATGGATTATCTCGTAGCACCTCTGTTCTGTATTACATTGTATGGTCACCTGTATCATGGAGCCTAAATGATCCTGGAGTAGGAATGTGGCTGTGAGATTTAATGTTTTGATGAGTAAGACACTTGAGCAGATGGCTCAGGAAAGCATTACACTCTGGATCTGGAGAGCACTTTAATACAAGAGGTCTAGTGACTTCCCCAAATAGTGTGATAAGCCGGCCTATCCTCTCTCTTTCTGCCTTGTTAGTACTCCTGGGAAGTTCTTTAGGTGGACCTTTTGCTGGCTGGTATTTCTGCCACAGCCAGGAATCTTAGATTGTATTGGAAATGGTCCTGTTTAAAGTAAACTTTTGACATTGGGAATCTCTATAGGAGAAACAGGAGAAACCATGACAATGTTACTGACCAAGAAAAATCCCTGGATTATAATTAAGGAATTCAAGTGGCAGACACAGAAAAAATGTCAAGTCACAGAGAAACAAATAGACATTAAGTGATCTTTAAACACAGCTAGCTCTTTTACTCTGGTCAGGTGAGAAACCCTCACTTTCTTGGACTTTTAAGAGACATATATGCAATGAGAGCTTATTTGGTTGTACAGTAATCTTAGCCACTGTCTTAACTCTGTAGACCTCAACACACCCCTGATAACTAGCAGTACTCTAAACCACAAATAACCTAATCTGATTGGTCACAATCCTTGTAGGAACAGATAGTTTGATATACAAATATAAATGTAAGGAGTAGAAAACTACATTTCAGACCTAGTGAGATCTATTTAAATAGTCCATAATATATTTAGCATGCATGAGGTCCCTACTATTTTCCAGATACACAAGAGCAACTTTTGTTTTTTTCATGAGCTGCTGGGACAGGTAGTTATGACCTATGTGAATGACATTAATATCCTCATGAGAAAATGAGTATAATAATTATGGACTGTGTTACCCTGACTCTAAGAATATCAGATCTATACAGGAGGAGAAATGCCAACTTTTCCAGAAATAAATAGAATTCCTGGGACATGTCATAAGCTAGCAGGGGGGTACCAATGGAGTCATGCTGAGGTGGCAACTGAGCCACCACAGGAAGTACCTAGAAAGCCAAAAGACCTACAGCAAGGTTGGTGTTTTTGGCAGCTCTTATTGCCATTTAAATAATTCTCCCAAAAGACATCCCTTGCTGACTTATAGAAACCAGACACTTTCAGTTGGAAAAGGCTTTCATGAAACTTAGAGTTATATATGCCCCCAGTCTTAGCATATCCAATGATCAACAGCTATTTCAGAGAATTATTTGCCTCCAATATTATTATAAGAACACTTCTTTCAGTTTGAACCTTGATTTATCTACATTTATCCTTTAGGACTTCTGCAAGACAACCCCTACCCATGTAAATAAGCTATCAATGGAGTGTTCAGGGCTGATCACACTACCTGTTATGTCTAATTATTATTCAAAGTGACCATCTGAATATTAGTCACCTACCATCAGCCTTCAAGAAGAACCATTGTCAAATTCAATGATTAATATTTTCTTAGGCAGCTTAATCTTGAAATACACATCCATTTGCCAGAAATAGTGGTCTTGTGTTCTATTCAGAAAGCCATAATATGGGGAATCAGGTGCCAAGCCCAATACATTCTTTTGAGCAGAGAACTTTATGGCAATGTAGCCTTGCCTGAATTTCTTTACCCTTTACGTAATTCAGCAAAACAGATCCTTAAATCCAATAAGGTCTTATAGTGTATATCAAACTATAACTCTTGAGAACTTGTAACTCTTTAGAACCATGTCTTTAGCAGGGCAGTTAGGAGTATACATAGACAGAGACTGTTGTTACAAATTGACTTTTATGTGATGATTAAAAAATTAAGGTGTGAAAAAAGGTTTGTACAGGGAGAAAAATAAAAGGGAAAACGGAATAAAAGTGAATTAAATCACATGATGAGGCACAAAAGACCTGTTACAGTGGAGGGAAAGAAGGGATGTTATGAGCATTATTTGAACCTTATTCTCATTGGATGTGTCTCAAAGAGGGAGTAACATACACACTCAGTTGGCTATAGAAATTTATCTTACTCTGTAGGGAAGTAGGAGGGGAAAGGGGAAGGAAAAGGCAGGTGGGACTGACAGGAAGGAGGGAGGTAGTAGTCAGAAGCAAAACACTGGTGAGGAGTGTAAGGTGAAAGGAGAGAGAAAAGAATACATGGGGAAAATGGGGTGGAGGGAAATACAGAGTTAGTAAACATAACTCTCCCATAAAATGGAAGTGGGTAACAGAATGAATTAAAAACCAGAATCCTATAATATGTTATTTACGAGATACACATCTGAAGCAGAAAGACAAACACAGAGGAAAGGTAAAGGGTTGGAGCAGAATATATTATGCTGGGGTAGCAATCCTGATCTCAGACAAAGCAAAAGCAAAAATGGATCTAATTAAAAGAGACAAAGAAGGAAACTACATCTTGTTAAAAGGTACCATAGACAATGAAGTAATATCAATACAAAATATATATGCATCAAGTAGTATAGCATCCAAATTTTTAAAGGAGAAATTAAGTGAGTTATAATAAGAAATAGACAGCAAAGCTGCTCTAGTGGAGGACCTCAACTTCCTCCTCTCAAAACTAGATGAATCTGACCACAAAATAAACAAGAAAGAAGTTAAGAAGGTGAACAGAATTTTAGAAAAGTTAGATATGATAGATCTCTGGAGAAAATTGAATGGAGATAAAAAGGAAAATGCCTTTATTTCAGGACCTCCACAAAAATTGACTAGTCAAATGCAGAAAGGCAGAAATAGTAAATGCATCCTTTACAGATTCTGATGCAATAAATTTATGTGTATTAAAGGGTCATGAAAGACAGATTAAAATTAATTAGAACTAAATCTCCTAAAGAATGAGTGGGTCAAACAACAAATCATAGAAATAATCAATCATTTCATCAAAGAGAATGACAATAATGACACAACATACCAAAATTTATGTGATACAGCCAAAGCAGGATCAAGGGGACATTTTATATCTTAAATGCTTACATGAATAAAATAGAGAAACAACAGATCAATGAACTGGGCATGCAACTAAAATAAATTAGAAAAATAACATTAAAAATCCCCAATTAAATAGCAAACCAGCAATTCTGAAAATCAAAAGAGAGCCTAATAAAATTGAAAGTAAGAAAACTATTGAACTAAAGAATAAAACTAAAAACTGATTTTAAGAAAAAAAAACAACAAAAAAGATAAACTTTTGGTTAATTTGATTTTAAAAAAGAAGAAAACAAAACTACCAGTATTAAAATTGAAAAAGAGTAATTTCACCACTAATGAAGAGGAAATTAAAGCGATAATTAGGAGCTATTTTGCCTAACTGTACTCCAATAAATCTGACAATCTAAATGAAATGGATCAACATTTACAAAAATATGAATTGCCCAGATTAACAAAAGAGGAAATAAAATACTTAAATCTAGTTTAGAAATTGAACAAATTATCAATGAACCCTCTAAGAAAAAATCTCCAGTACCAGATGGATTTACAAGTGAATTTTGCCAAATTTTTTGATGAGTTTTATTTTTATTTTTAAAAATTAATTTATTAATTTATTTTTAGGTTTCAACATTCATTTCCACAATATTTTGAGTTCCAAATTTTTGCCCCATCTCTTCCCTCCTCCCTACCCTGAGACGGCATGCATTCTGATTACCCCTTCCCCAAGTCTGCCCTCCATTTTTTTCAACCCCTCTTGGATCCCTTTTCCCCTCACTTTCTTGTAGGGCAAGATAGATTTCTCCACCTCATTGCCTGTGTATCTTATTTCCCAGTTGCATGTAAAAACAATTTTTTAATATTTGTTTTTTAAAACTTCGAGTTACAAATTCTCTCTCTTCTTCCCTCCCCACCCACCTTCATTGAGAAGGCAAGCAATTCTATATAGGTTATACATGTGTACTTATGCAACACACTTCCATAATAGTAATGTTTTGCAAAACTAACTATATTTCCCTCCATCCTATTCTGCCCCCCACTTGTTCTATTTTCTTCTTTGACCCTGTTTTAAAAGCATTTGCTTCTTACTACTCCCTACCCTAATCTGTTCTCTCTTGTATTATCCCCCCCCACACACTTTATCCCCCTTTTCCCTTACATTCCTGTAGAGTAGAATACCCAGTTGAGCTTGTTTGTTATTCCCTCCTTAATCCAAATCTAATAAGAGTAAATTTCACTTATTTCCTCTCACCTCCCCACTTTTCCCCTCCATTGTGAATCCTTTTTCTTGCCTCTTTTATGTGAGATGATTTACCCCATTCTATTTCTCCCTTTCTCCTTCTCCCAATATATTTCTCTCTCACCCCTTAATTTTATTTTTTAGATATCATCTGTTCATACTCAACTCACCCAGTGTCATCCATCCATTCTTCTATCTATCTATCTATCTATCTATCTATCTATCTATCTATCTATCTCCTCCAACTACCCCAATACTGAGAAAGGTCTCATGAGTTACAAATATCATCTTTCCATTTAGGAATGTAAACAGTTCAACTTTAATAAGTCTCTTATGATTTCTCTTTCCTGTTTACCTTTTTATGCTTTTCTTGATTCTTGTATTTGAAAGTCACATTTTTTATTCAGCTCTGGTCTTTTCAGCAAGAATGCTTGAAAGTCCTCTATTTCATTGAATGTCCATTTTTCCCCCTGAAGTATTGTACTCAGTTTTTCTGGGTAGGTAATCTTGGTTTTAATCTGAGCTTCTCTGACCTCCAGAATATCATATTCCAAGCCCTTCAGTTCCTTAATGTAGAAGCTGCTAGATCTTGTGTTATCCTGATTGTGTTTCCACAATACTTGAATTGTTTCTTTCTGGCTCCTCATAATATTTTCTCCTTGACATGTGAACTCTGGACTTTGGCTACAGTATCCTTAGGAGTTTTACTTTTGGGATCTTTTTCACAAGGTGATTGCTGGACTCTTTCCATTTCTTTTTTATCCTCTGGTTTAAGAATATCAGGGCAGTTTTCCTTGATAATTTCTTGAAAGATGATGTCTAGGCTCCTTTTTTTAATCTTGGCATTCAGGTAGTCCAAAATTTTTTAAATTATCTCTCCTGCATCTATTTTCCAGGTCAGTGGTTTTTCCAATTAGATATTTCACATTGTTTTTATTTTTTAATTTTTTTGGTTTTGTTTTATAATTTCTTGATTTCTCATAAAGTCATTAGCTTATATTTGCTCCATTCTAATTTTTAAGGAATTATTTTCTTTAGCGGGTGTTTGGACATCTTTTTCCATTTGGGTTAGTCTATTTTTTAAGGTGTTATTTTCGTCAGTATTTTTTTTTGGGTCTTTTTTAGCAAGCTGTTGACTTGTTTTTTATGATTTTCTTACATCACTTTCATTTCTCTTCCCAATTTTTCCTTTACTTTTCTTACTTGATTTTCAAAATCATTCTTGAGCTCTTCCATGGCCTGTGACCAATTCATGTTTTTCTTGGAGCTTTTGGATGTAGGAGCTTTGACTTTGTTGTCTTCTTCTGGTTGTATGTACAATTCTATAGTCTGACTTTTTTTAAACACTGTTTTCTCAAATATTTATCTTTTTAACTCTTTCTCTGGTTAGGACTCTGCTTCCAGTGGTGGTGGTGGTGGGTGTACTCTCTCAGGCTTCAGGGGTTCTGTATCAGTTACTCAATCCCCCACTGTCTGTGGACCCAGACCTCCAGAAGTAGCCACTACTGATGCTGCTGGTGTCTCCACAGCCACATCCTCTGTCTTGGAGGTAGGTCTGTATCACATAAATTTTGGTATGTTGTCTCATTATTGGGGCGAGGTGTAGGAGTTGGACTGTGGTCCTCTTTCATCAAGGTCCCACAGAGTTTTTCCACTGATCTTCTCTGCTGTCTTTGGTGTTTGTGAGTTGGAAAGTCTGGAAACTGCCACAGCTGCCAGTAATTCAGTTCCCTGAGGCCTGATCTGCCCCATCTATGCAAGTGGAGTCTACTCTGGACTTCATTCTGCTCCCAGCCTGGGGCAATAGACCCTTCCTGTCAACTTCCAGGCTGGCTTCGACTGGAAATGTGTTTCACTCTGTTGTTTTGTGGGTTCTGTAGTGCTAGAATTTGTTTAGAGTCATTTTTAACAAGTATTTGCATGGGTTTGAGGGAGATCTCAAGCAAGTCCCTGCTTTTAGTCTGCTATCTTGGCTCCCTCTCTACCAAATATTTAAAGGACAATTCCAATACTATATAAACTATTTGGAAAAAAATAGACAGAGTCCTATCAAATTCCTTTCATGATGAAAATATGATACTGATACCTAAACCA
Organism: Pseudochirops cupreus; assembly: GCA_028627135.1. Classification (NCBI taxonomy): domain Eukaryota; kingdom Metazoa; phylum Chordata; class Mammalia; order Diprotodontia; family Pseudocheiridae; genus Pseudochirops; species Pseudochirops cupreus. The sequence continues at coordinate 414,183,763 of CM053580.1, read as the reverse complement.
GTAAGAACAAAAACAGAGAAAGAAAATTATAGACCAATTTCCCTAATGAATATTGATGAAAAATTTTAAATGAAATATTACCAAAGAGATTACAGCAATTTATCACCAGGTTAATACATCATGACTATATGGAATTTGTCCCAGGAATTCAGGGCTGTTTCAATATTAGGAAAACTGGCAGATAACTGATCATATCATTAACAAAACTAACAGAAATCATACAATAATCTTGATTAGTACAGAAAAGGCTTTTTGACAATACAGCATCCGTTACTATCAAAAAATACCAGAGAACACAGGAATAGAGTTTTCTTTAAAATGATACATAGTGTCTGCTTAAAACCATCAGCAAGCATTATATATAATGGGGATAAGCTAGAATTTTCCCAATATGACTGGAGAGAAACAAAGATGCCCATTATCACCATTGTTATTTAGTATTCTACTAGAAATGTTAGTTTTAGACATAAGAAAAAGAAATTGAAGTGAAGGAATTAGAATAGCCAATGAGGGAAAAAAAAACTATCACTCTTTGCAGACGATATGATAGTATACTTGGAGAATCCTAGAAAATCAGCTAAAAAAGATACTTGAAAGAATGAACAACTTAGCAAAATTTCAGAATATAAAATAAACCTGCACAAATCATCACTCTTTCTATATATTATCAACAAAGTCCAGTAGCAAGAGACAGAAAGAGAAATTTCTTTTAAAATAATTGAAGACAATATAAAATATTTGGGAATCTACCTGCCAAGACAAACCCAGGAACTATAGGAACACAATTACAAAACATTTTTGCACACAAATAAAGGCAGATCTAAACAAGAAAAATAGCAATTTCTCATGTGTAGGCTGAGCTAACGTAACAAAAATGATTTCTACTTACATTAATTTACTTTTTCAGTGTCATACCAATTAAACTACCAAAAATTATTTTACAGAGTTAGGAAAAAAAAAAACTTAATTCCTCAGGAAGAACAAAAGGTCAAGGAATATCAAGGGGATTAGTGGGGGAACATGCCAAGGAAGGCGTCCTAACCACACCAGCTCTAAAACTACATCGTAAAGCAACCATCATCAAAGTTATCTGATACTAGCCAAGAAGGAGTGGCGGATCAGTGGAATACGTTAGGTACTCAAGACGCAGTAGTAAATGCCTATAGTAATCCACTATTTGATAAACCCAAAGACTCCAACTTCTGGGATATGAACTTACCATCTGACAAAAGCTGTTGGGAAAACTGGGAAATGTTATGTCAGAAACTAGGCATAGACCAGCATTTCATACCATATACCAAGAAAAGATCAAAACGAGTACATGATTTAGACATAAAGGGTGATGTCACAAGCAAATTAGGAGTGCAAAGATTGGTCTACCAGCAGACATGGGGAACCTGTGGCTTCAAGGTCACATGGGAGCCTCTAGGTCCTCAGGTGTGGCCTGAGAACCATGAAGTATGAATTCAGTCAAAAGGCCAGGCCTGAGAACCTAGAGGGCCACATGTGGCCTTGAGGCCACAAGTTCCCCACCCCTGACTCTACCTGTTAGTTCTAGAAGGAAAGAATTTATGATTAAACAAGAGATAGAGAACATTATGAAATGCAAAATGGATAATTTTTATTGCATTAAATTAAAAGGTTTTGTAGAAACAAAGCTAATATAACCAAGATTAGAAGGAAAGCAGAAAACCAGGAAACAATTTTTACAAGTGTCTTTGATAAAAGCCTCATTTCTCTAATATGTAGAGAACTGAGTCGAATTTATAAGAATGCAAATGATTCCTCAACTTATAAAAGGATATGAACAGGCAGTTTTTAGAAGAAGAAATCAAAGCTATCTATAGCCATGAGAAAAATTCTCTGAATCACTTTTGAATGGAGAAATGCAAATTAAAACAACTCTGATGTACCACCTCATGCCTATCAGATGGGCTAATATGACATAAAAGGAAAATGATAAGTGTTGGAGATGTTGGAAAATTAGGACATCGATGTGTTGTTGATGGAATTGTGAACTGATCCAACCATTCTGGAGAACAATTTGGAACTATGCTCAAAGGACTATAAAACTTTGCATACCCTTTGACCCAGCAACACCATTTCTAGGTCTGTCTCCCAAAGAGATCCTAAAAAGTGGGAAAGGACTCACGTGTACAAAAATAGCTCTTTTTGTGGTGGCAAAGAACTGGAAATTGAGGGGTATGCCCATGAATTAGGGGATGGTTGAACAAATTGTGGTTTATGAATGCAATGGAATACTATTATGCTATAAGCAATGATGAGCAGGTGGATTTCAGAAAAACTTGGAAAGACTTACATGAACGGATGCTGAATGAAGAGAACAGAATCGGGAGAACGTTGTACACAGTAACGGCATTGTTTAATGATCAGATCTGATAAACTTAGCTCTTCTCAGCAGTACCCTGATCCAAACCAGTCCAAAAAACTCGTGATCAAAAATGTTATCCCCATCCAGAGAAACAACTATGGAGTCTGAATGTACACTAAAGTATACTATTTTCACTTTTGTTTTTTTCCCTTTGGCTCTGATTCTTTTTTCATAACATGACATAACATGACATAGGGAAATATGTTTAATATGATCACACATGCATAGCATTTATCATATTTCTTGCTGTCTTGGGGAGAAGGAGAGGAGCAAGGGAGGGAGAAAAATTAAGAACTCAAAATCTTATAAAAGTGAATGTTGAAAACTATCTTTATATGTAATGTAAAAAATTAATGGGAAATTATATGGGAATTAAATGTCAAAAATACTATTAAATGGGAAAAAGGAAAACATTAGTACTGGGGCAGCTAGGTGGTGCATTGAATAGAGCACTGGTCCTGGAGTTAGGAGGACCTGAGTTCGAATCCAGCCTCAGACACTTAATATTTACTAGCTGTGTGACCTTGGGCAAGTCACTTATCCCCAATTGCCTTGCCTTCACCCCTCCAAAAAAAAAAGACAAAAAAAAGAAAATATAAGTATCTGTGGGTTTATATACCTACTTTCCTAACTATATACAATCTTTACAAGAATAGTTTACCCATACTTTGAAGACATCTTTGCAGAATGTATAAGAAGGATATATGCAAGGTTTTGCAAATGGAATTCCACAGCAGATTTACTTCTTTACAATCTGACAGTTGACTGAGAGATAATAGAGAATATAAAATCCCTTTATGCTTGTTTATTAACTATGAAAAACATTGATTTTGTACAGAAAAATGTTGGCATATAGATTCTCACCAAGGGTTTCTCATTCATTCAACAAGCAATTATTATCATTATCGTTATTTTGGAGGCAATCAGGGTTAAATAATGTGTTTAGCATCACACAGCTAGTAAAGGTCTGAGGCAGTATTTGAGCTCAGCTGCTCCTCACTTCAGTGCTGGTGCTCTCTCCACTGTGACCTACCTGCCCATCAACAAGCAGTTATTAAGTATCTGCTATATGCCAGACAGTGCTAAGTGAGATAGGTTTTGCCTTTAAAGGGTATATGTTAAGAAATCACTGAAAGTTGCTTAAAGATATATTGACTTTTTATTCAGTACCCTTCTGTTCATTAATATTAGGGTACTATAAGCATCTTGGTGGCTGAAAGGAGCAGAAAAATATCTGTTTGTAGGCTGCTGATAAAAATCATTTTGAAAAGAAGCAATCCATCAAATAAAGATACTTGAGGGGAGAAAAAGACTATTTTGAGAAGGCTGGGGAGAGAATAGCCTTTTCCAGCTGCAAAGGCCCTGACTGGAGGTGGGGATGACTGCAAAGCGTTGCTGTGCAACAGTTCATTTATATGTGACCATTTTCATATTATTGAAGAATTTAGCTGAGTATCTACAAATTACAGAGCTTTTGTGGACTGTGGGAAAATGTGTATATTATCTGTACTTTAGTTATAGACTTGTGGGTTTGGGGTTTTCAATCTGAATTAGAGATGTATCTTTGCTCTTGATGAGGCCGTGATTTGGAGTATTAGAAACCAGAGAGAAGATTAGGTTTTTTATTTTTTTATTTTTTTGGAGGAGGGGGAAGGCAAGACAATTAGGGTTAAATCACTTGTCCAAGGTCACACAGTTACTAAGTGTGTCAAATGTCTGAGGCTGAATTTGTACCCGGGTCCTCCTAACTCTAGGGATGGTGCTCTATTCACTGCGCCACCTAACAGCCCCAAAGATGGAAGAGTAGTAGGATACAGGAGAAGCTAGAGAAGAAGCTGGTGACAGAAAAAGTGTGAAGTGAAAGAGAAGCTATTTACAGAAGAAAAAACACAGAAGTTGTCAGTGACCAAGCAGAACTGATGGATAGGTAGACTTTGCAGCTGATTTAAGGAAATTTGACTGGAGATGAACACTCTGGCTGCCGGCAGCTGGCAGGAAGAAAGCAGAATCCTCCTCTTACATGAAGAGCTTGTTAGGCCTATTTTCCTTACTCTCATCTGTAGCCAAAGAGGGAGATGAAAACTCTCAGATCTCTTGACTTTTATTGCTTTCTCCAGATTAACTGAAGAGAAAAGCTGTGTAGCCAGGATCTACAGTGAAATGATTTTTCTGCTTAAGTGAACATAAGCATTTTCATCACTCTGACAAGGGTAGCTGTGTGCTAAAAGGGCTGAACAGTGCTTCCAGACCAGGAGTATCAGAGAAGCGTGATTGCCAGCGAGGACCAGAAGGGGGAGCAGCTAGAAGAGAAGCAATTTTGCCCAGACTGTGAAATTTAGATAATTCCCTAAATAAATCAAAGTCTGCAGTCCAGAATCGCATATTACCCTGGGCACATATGTTTCCCCATTCATTTATCTTTCTATGAACTTTTGGTGTATGCCTGTCCTGTATCTTTATGAACACTGTGTACCTTGGTGGGAAGGTATGGGCCCAGTTCATTGGGAAGACTGTGAAGTTACAGTCATTCCTGCTTTTGTCTTCTACTGAATAAATGCCATGATTATTATTTTGCCTTGTTTTTTTTTTAAATTTCATGTTTAAGAGCTCATGATGTCATTGTTCCTTATTATCTAAATGGGGCTCACAAATCACAATTGTAAGTAATAGGAGTATTCTGCTTCCACACTAGGATCCCGAGAGAATGTGGAATAGTTGCATAGTAGTGACTGTGGCCAACCTCCCTAGATTTGCCATGTTGAGTACAGGTCGAGATTAGTGAGCCATTCCAGAGAGAGAAAAGAGGATACAGGGGTCATGCTGAAACCACACCCACACTAAAAATATCACGTGAGATATTAAGCAGACAGTTAGATTCTTTTTTTTTTTAAATTAACTTTTGTTTATTTTTAGTTTATATCATTGATTTCCACAAGATTTTGAGTTACAAATTTTCTCACCGTCTTTCCCCTACCCACCCCTCCAAACAGTGATTCTACTGTATACCCCTCCCCCCCCAATCTGCTCTTTCCTATATCCTCCCCCATCACCCCTCTGACTTTCTGGTAAAGCAAGATGAATCTCCTTACCCCAGTGCCTGTATGTCTTATTTCCCAGTTGCATGTAAATAATGATAATGATAATAATATAATAATAATATATATATTTAACATTTGATTTTAGAACTTTAAATTCTAGATTCTTTCCCTTCCTCCCTCATCACCCACCTCCACTGGAAAGACAAGCAATTCAATACAGGCTGTACATGTGTAGTTATGCAGAACATCTCCACAATGGACATATTGTGAAAGACTGACTATATTTCCCTCCTTCTTATTCCATCCCTGACTTGTTCTATGCTCTACTTTGTCCCTGTCCCTTTACAGAAGTGTGTGCTTCTAACAACCCTCCCCCTGAACCTGTCCTCCCCTCCATCCTCCCCCCTCTCATCTCCTTCCCCTCTACTATCCTGTAGGCCAAGATACCCACTTTAGTGTATGTCATTCCTGCCCTAAGCCGAATTCAATGAGAGTAAGGTTGATCCATTCCCTTTTGCCTTCCTCCTCTTCCCCTCCATTGTAACAGTTATCCCTTGCCTCTTCTATATGAGATGATTAACCCCATTCTGTCTCTCCCTGTCTCCTCTCATTCTATTCCTCTCCCATCTCTTAATTTCACTTTTTAAAATATCATCCCTTCCTATTCAATTGATCCTGTGCCCTCTGTCTATGTATATATATATATATATATATATATATATATATATATATATACACACACTCCCATATGTATTCATACACATATATACCCTCCTATATAGACATATGTGTATATATACATATATATATTTGTATATTTACATTTATGTTCCCTTCAGCTATCCTCATACTGAGAAAAGTTTCATAAGTTATGATTCTCATTTTTCCATCTTGGTATATAAACAGTTCAACTTTGATAAGTTCCTTATCATTTCTTTTCCATGTTTACCTTCTCATGCTTCTTGTGTTTGAATGTCAAATTTTCTATTCCGTTTGGGTGCAGTTACATTCTTGTCAAAAACATTTGTCACTCTTTTTGATGATATACAGAAAAGAATTTATATGCAAAAAAATGCCATACAGAAGTATTCTTAGATACTCCTGTACAACGGGAATGTCACACTTGTGATAAGAACTCCCAATTATGACCTGAAGCAGATTAAAATGTCATTGGGAAATATTTAAACAAATAAATAAAAATAAAGTACAGTATAATTAATGTTAACTTGTAATTTTCTAAGTCAACATGCAATCTACAGGTGTCTAATTCTATTTAAGTTTAAAATTACTACTGTACAACATACATCAAGCCTTGGGACATTACCCAAGTTTCCTAAACAAGATCCATAATAAGAGTTTGATCTAACTATCCACATAGGAAGAACTAAGTGGATGAATAAGATATTTTTTTTCTGGCTATAATAGGATGTTTAGTTGATAGTTGTGAGAGATCTATTGGTACATGTATCCTAAACAGCCACTAAGTTAGAAAGTGACTTAGGGGAAGAGAGCAGACTGTATCATATTTGAGAAATTTGTTGGACTTTCTAATAACCCAAAACTTCTTCCAAAAACAAAGGCCTATGTTTTCTTAAATTTATTTAGAACATTCATTCTTTTTTTTTTTTTGCTTTCTTTTTGGAGGAGGGAAGGCAAGGCAATTGGAGGAGTTAAGTGACTTGCCCAAGGTCACACCACTAATAAGTGTTAAGTGTCTGAGTCTGGATCTAATATTCATTTTTAAAAATTTTGAGTTCAGAATTCTTTTCCTCCCTCTCACACCTCACCCTCTCATTGAGAAGGCAAGCAATATAATATCAGTTATACATATGAAGTCATGCAAAACACATTTCTATATTAACTGTGTTGCAAAAAGGCAGGAAAACTAAAGAAAATGAAAAAAAGTATGTTTCAATCTCCACTCAGTTCATCAGTTCTCTCTTTCTGAAGAAAAATAGCATTTTTTCACTGAGTCCTTTTAATTTATCTTGGATTATTGTTTTTATCAAAGTAGCTAAGTTTTTCACAGTTAGTTAATTGATGGACATTCTCCCAATTTACAGTTCTTTGCTACCACTAGAAGAACTGCTATAGATATGTTTGTATATATCAGTCCTTTTCCTTTTTCTTTGATCTCTTTGGGATATAGACCCACAAGTGGTATTGTTGGGTTAAAGAATATGCACAGTTTTATAACCCTTTATACCTAGTTCCAAAATGTTCTCCAGAATGGTTTACCAGTTCACTACTCCATTGTTTTTAGTGTGCCTATTTTCCCCTCATCCCCTTCAGCATTTGTCATTTCTGATGGTATGAGGTAGTACCACAAAGCTGTTTAAATTTGTCCTTCTCTAATCAATACTTTAAAGCATTTTTATATGACTATAGATAACTTTGATTCTTCTGAAAACTGCCTGTTTATATCCTCTGACCATTTATCAGTTGGGGAATACTCTTATTTTTATAAATTTGACTCAGTTCTATACTCAGTATATATTTGAGAAATGAAGTTTTACTATAAAAATTTGCTATAAAAATTCGGTATTAATTCATTGTCTATGGTACCTTTTAGCAAAATGTACTTTCCTTCATTATCCCTTTTAATTAGGTCTGTTTTTGCTTTTGCTTTGTCTGAGGTCATGATTGCTGTACCTACATTTTTTTTAAAATTCAGCTGAAGCATTTTAGTTTCTGATCTAGCTCTTTATTTTAATTCTGTATGTGTATTTTTCTGCTTCAGGTGTGTCTCTTGTAAACAATAGTTTGTTGTATTCTGGTTGCTAATACATCCTACTATCTGCCTCCATTTAATGAGTGAGCTAATCCCGTTCACATTCACAATTATAATTACTGTGTATTTTCCTCTATTCCTTTTCTTTCTCCTTGTCCTTGCCCTCTTCCTTCTCTATTTTATCCTGTCCCTCCTGAAAAGTCTGTTTTTCTTCTAATCCGTGCCTTCCTTAATCTGTCCTCCCCTGTTCTCTCCACCCTCCTCCCTCACTTCTGTTATCCCTTTAACTTCCTATTTCCCAATTGGATAAATTATATTTCTATACACAGTTGAGTGGGTAGCTCTTTCTTGAGTGCTTTTTTTATGTGAGAAAAAAATTTCCGCATTCTGTCTTTTCTCCCCAGTGCATCCTTCTTCCTCATCCCTTCATTTTTTTTTTTTTGGAGATCATTTCAACTTAATTGAATCACATCTCTGCCTTCTGTTTATGCAAACTCTTTTAAACTATCCTAATAAAGATAAAGTTCTTAGAAGTTACATGTATCACCTCTCATATAGGAATGTAAACAGTTAAATTTTATTGAGAATATTATGATTATTCTTTCATATTTACCTTTTTTATGCTTCTCTTGAGCCTTGCATTGGAATGTCAAAGTTTCTATTTGGCTTTGGTCTTTTCATCAGGAATGTTCGAAAATCCTTTATTTCATTAGATAGCCATCTTTTTTTCTCCTTAAGGATTGTATTCATTTTTGCTGGGTAGCATATACTTGCAATCCTAACTGCTCTACCTTCTGAAATATCATGTTCCAAGCCCTCCAACTTCTTTAACATGGAAACCATTAATTCTTGTGTGATCTTGACTGTGGCTCTATTATTTTGAATTTTTTTCCTTGACTGTTTTAAGTATTTTCTCTTTGACCTGTGAGCTCTGGAATTTGACTCTAATAGTCCAGGAAGTTTTCATTTTGTGATCTCTCTCAGGAAATGATTAGTGGATTCTTTCAATGTCTATTTTACCTTCTAGATCCAAGATATTGGGACAGTTTTCCTTGATAATCTCTTGAAAGATGATGTGTAGGCTCTTTATTTGATTGTGCCTTTCAGGCAGTTCCCACATTTCTTAAATTCTCTCTCCTTAAGCTATTTTCCAGTATAGTTATTGTTCCATTGAAATATTTCATATTTTATTTTATTTTTAAAATTCCTTTGACTTTGCTTTATTGTTTCTTGATGACTCATGAAGACATTAGCTTCTACTTGCCCAATTTTAATTTCTATGGAATTATTTTCTTGAGTGAGATTTTGTACCTCTTTTTCCATTTGGCAAATTCTGTTTTTCAGGAATTCTCTTCTTCAGTAAAATTTTACATTTCCTTTTTTCAGTTGGCCCATTTTGCTTTTAAATAAATTATTTTCTTGAGGGAATTTGTATACCTTTTTTTTTTTAATAAATAGGGCAATTATGTTTATTAATGTGTTATTTCTTCTTTCTCTTTTTAAAAAATTTATTTATGTTTATTTTTAGTTTACAACATTCATTTCCATAAGGTTTTGAGTTACAAACTTTCTCCCCATTTTTCCCCTACCCCCACCCCAAAGCAGCAATCCTACTGAATATCCCCTCCCCCCATCTGCTCTCTCCTATATCCTCCCCCATTTCCCCTCTGACTTTCCAGTAGGGCAAGATGGATCTCCATACCCATATACAGTGCCTGTAAATCTTATTTCCCAGTTACATGTAAATAATAATAATAATAATTCTTTTAAACATTTTAGTTTAAAACTTTGAATTCCAGATTCTTTCCCTTCCTCCCTCATCACGCACCCTTACTGGGAAGATAAGTAATTCAATATAGGTTGTGCTTTGTAGTTATGCAAAACATTTCCACAGCAGATATATTGTGAAAGACTGACTATATTTCCCTCCATCCTATCCTGTCCCCCACTTGCTCTCATTTCTACTTTGACTCTGTCCCTTTTTATAAGTGTGTCCTTTTAACTCCCCTCCCCTCCAATCTGCCCTCCCTTCTATCATCCCCCCTTTTATCCCCTTCCCCTCTACTTTATTGTAGGGTAAGATAACCAGTTTAGTGTGTATGTTATTCCCTCCTTAAGCCAAATTCAATGAGAGAAAGGTTGACCCATTCCCTTTTGCTTTCCTCTTCTTTCCCTCCATTGTAACAGTTTTCTCTTGCCCCTTTTATATGAGATAATTTGCCCTATTCTGTCTCTCCCTATCTCCTCTCATCATATTCCTCTCTCACCTCTTAATTTTATTTTTAAAATATCATCCCTTCCTATTCAATTGATCCTGTGCCCTCTGTCAATGTATACCTGTACCCATGTATACACACACTCACATATGTATTCATATGCACATATATCCTTCTATATAGACATATATGTATGTATACATATACATACATACACACATTTATATTCCCTTCAACTATCTTCATACTGAGAAAAATTTCATAAGTTACAATTATCATTTTTCTATGTAGGAATGTAAATAGTTCAACTTTGATAAGTTCCTTATGATTTCTTTCTCCTGTTTACCTTCTCATGCTTCTCTTACTTCTTGTATCTGAATATCAAGTTTTCTATTCAACTCTGTTTTTTTCAACAAGAATGCTTGAAAGTCCTCCACCTCATTGAATGACCATATTTTCCCCTGAAACATTATACTCAGTTTTGTTGGGTAGGTGATTCTTGGTTTTAATCCTATTTCCTTTGATCTCTGGAATATCATATTCTAAGCCCTTCAGTCCCTCAATGTAGAAGCTGCTAGATCTTGTGTTATCCTGATTGTGTTTCCACAATATTAAAATTGTTTCTTCTTTCCTGCTTGTAATATTTTCTCTTTGATCTTAGAACTCTGGAACTTGGCTATAATATTCCTAGGAGTTATCTTTTTGGGATCTTTTTCGAGAGGTGATTGGTGAATTCTTTCCATTTCTATTTTGCCCTCTGGTTCTAAAATATCAGGGCAATTTTCTTTGAGAATTTCTTGAAGGATGATTTCTAGGTTCTTTTTTTGATCATGGCTTTCAGGTAGTCCAATAATTTTTAAGTTATCTCTCTGGGTTCTATTTTCCGGGTCAGTGGTTTTTCCAGTTAGATATTTCACATTGCCTTCTATTTTTTCATTTGTTTGGATCTGTTTAATGGTATCTTGATTTCTCATAAAGTAATTTACTTCCATTTGCTCCACTCTAATTCTGAAGGAATTATTCTCTACAGTGAGCTTTTGAAATTCTTTTTCCATCTGGCAAATTTGGCTTTTTAAGGCATTCTTCTCCTCACTGGCTTTTTTAACCTCTTTTGCCATTTGAGTTAGTCTATTTTTTAAGGTGTTACTTTCTTCAGCCAGGTTGTTGACTCTCTTTTCATGATTTTCTTGCCATCATTCTCATTTCTCTTCCCAATTTTTTCCTTTATAATTCTTTAACTTTACCAGGAATTCTTACTGGTGTTGGAGTCAATCAACATTTTTTCTTTGAGACTTTGTAGTTATTTTCATAATGTTTTCTTCTTCTGAGTTTATATCTTGGTATTCCCTGTCACTGCAGTAGCTTTTTAATGGTGAAATTATGTTTGTTTCTTCATTTTTCCAGCCTACTTCTTTTTTTTCTGTTTTTTAAAAATTTTATTTTAGTTTACATCATTCATTTCCATGAAATTTTGAGTTACAAATTTTCTCCCCATCTTTCCCCTACTCCCTGCCCCAAAACAGCCATCCCAGTATATCCCCCCTCCCCCAATCTATTCTCTCCTATGTCTTCCCCCCTCACCCCTCTGACTTTTCAGTAGGGCAGGATGGATCTCCCAACCACAGTGCTTGTGTTTCTCAAGTTCCAGTTGGATGTAGTTAATAATAATAATAATTGTGTATATATACATATATATATATGTATATATACACACTCACATACATATATATTTTTAACATTTGATTATAGAACTCCCTCATCACCCACCCCCACTGGAGGGACAAGCAATAAAATACAGGCTGAACATGTGAAATTACGCAGACCCTCTCCGCAGTGAGCATATTGTGAGAGTCTGATTACATGTCCCTTCTTCCTATCCTGCCCCCCATCCACTCTCTACCCTGTCCCTGTCCCTGTCCCTCTACAGAAGTGTAAATTTTCA
>CM053580.1:414154736-414170944 GCA_028627135.1 Pseudochirops cupreus | reverse complement strand
TTTGGTTGCTGTTCTTACTTTGCTTCTTATGCTTATTCTTACTCATGGTTGGTTAGTCCATGATTTTTTTTTTATCTCTATGGAGCTCTGTTTCCAGAGGGGAAAGCTCTGTCCCAAATTGCTGGGGTTTTCCCAGCTGCTGGAGTGCTTAGGAGGTTGCTGGGTACCTCCCCCACTTCTAGCTCACTGAAAAAAGAAGAACCATAGGACCAAAGCACAAGACTGTGATCTGGATCCAGGCTGCTCAACGCGAGAGCATTTGGCTTCTGAACAATCACTTAGACCCCTTGCAGTCTGTAGCCCAAGAGCTCTGAAGTGGCAATGTGGAGGCAGGTGCAAGACCTCTGCTTTCTGCTTCTCAGCCCTGGAGGCAGTTTGGCCAGACCACTTTTCTCCCATGACCTAGCAAGTCCAACTGACCTAATTCTAGATACTGCTGCAGCTGCCGCCAAACCGCTCACCTGAAGCTCCAGCTGGGGCTTGGCTCCTCTCATCCAGCCACCTCCTGGCTCCTCTTGTCCAGTCACCTCTGGAACACAGCCGTGGTTTCAGGCCAGGCTGGTTTCAGTTCGCAGTGCTGATATGGTTTCTTATAGCCGAGCTGACTTTATTGGAAAGTATATTTGTGTGCGTTTTGGAGTTCTAGAATTAATTTAGAGTGATATTTTATGGGTATTTTGGGATGGCTGTGTGAGAGCTGCGATATTTTACTGCTCTTATGCCGCCATCTTGGCTCCCTCCAGCCTACTTCTTAATTTTTAATTTTATGTAAATGTGGACTCTGCTCACCCGCAGGTGGGAAGATATTGCCCCAAGCTCAGGCTTTCTCATGCTGCTCTTTTTAGAGCTAATTCTGGGGGTCTGCAAGTTTTTGGTGCTTCCAAGGTGGTGTAATCCTAGATGATTGTTGTCACTCACCTTGTCTTCATTTTCTTTACAAGGCAGGGCCCCTCGTTCCCTGTAGTCACAAGTGATAGTGTTTTCCAGGGTCCCTGTTCCATTGTGACTGACCTCCCCCCCACCAGCTCCATTCTCCTGTTTACTCTGGAACTGTGACTGTATACTGCTTATGTGCAATAGAGTGGCTAATCAGTGCCAGCTATACCAAGTGCCAGCAAAGAGTCCCCTATCTCTTTCTGACCAGTTATTTGACCCCTTTTATCATATACAGTCTGTGAGCTCGCAAAGATGCTGCTGCTGCTATGAATGCTGTTGCTACCAGTGCATGTATAGGCTCTAAACAGGCTTCTGCCTTTTCCTGCCAACCTGATAAGTTTTCTTAGGCCAAAAAATGTCTCACCCTGGCCTTTGTTGGTTCTGCCATTCCAAAATTTTTATTTGAGGCATTATTTTAAAGTTGTTTTGAGGTGAGTGTTGAGAGAGTTCACCTGGGTTGCCTCTAATCTTTCATCTTGGCTTCACCACCTAGTTCCAATGCTTTTTAGCCTTTATTACTTGTGTTCTATGAGTCTTAAGCCATACTAGAGTTATCATTCCCTGGCCTACAAGCATATTTTTTCCTCTTCAGTTTGAAGTATACTGCTTCCAGAATACCCTCCATGTCTTTAGAAGTTGGGAAATCATAGAGAAACTGTTACCTTTTTAATTCCTTAGTGGGAATCTTTAAACTACCAGTCAAGATTTTCCAGTTTCCTGTTCGTTGCCAATACTCCTCCAATCTTTTTTATTTCTTCATTCTGGAAGATGCCTCTTGAACTCGTTCCTGCTAGAAGGCCCTCAAAATAGAAGTACCCACACATGTTGCTTTAGTTCCTGGTTTATAGAAGTCCTTTTTCTGTCTTTCATGGGGATACTCAAGAATTTGCTCTTGGACATGGTGAAACTTCTTTGCTGGGCTCTTTATAGAACTATGAATTTGTGTATGGTGTGTATTGTGGTGGGTTTGTGGCAAATCTAGGTGTCCTTTCTCTCATTACATCCACTCTCTATTTTCCATGAATATTTTGAGTTAAGGTTCCAGTTTACCTTTGACAGAATTACATATTCTTTCTTTGCTTATGATAGGAGGCAGAAGTGATGCATCTTCCTCTAATTGTCATTTTGAAACCATCCCAAATCAAGTCTTGAGGGATCTCAAATGAAGAGTGAAGATAGTAATGACTGCTGAAAGCCCTTCTTCTCTTGTGTCATAGAAGCAAAGCTGAATTGTCAATTGTCTTGGTCCCTTACCATCCCCCTTATTTTAAAAAGGCTTGCAAAAGATTCAGACCTTGGCTTAGTACATTATTGTTCCTTTGTTAGTAAATTTCATCATGTTTGTCCAAACTGGTGACATAGAATTGCTTGTCTATAATTTCTATGTGAATAAAAATTATGTCCATTGAATTTTTAACTCTCCATGATTGTATTATATAAAATATGTGCTGATCTTCCCAAAATACCTGCACATAAATCTTAGGATAAGTGCCTTAGAACTAGATGAACATTAGCATCCATCTAGACCGGTTACCTCACTCCACAGCTATGGAAACTGAAGCTCCCTATAAATATGGATGAAGACAAGTCATCTTTCTTGGTAGTTCCTTGATACATTAAAATCTTCAATAATTATCTATTGTATGTTCCCTATATCACTAGAATTTTTCAAAGACTTAAAATAGAAATACAGCTCCTCAGTGGGTATTAGGAAGAGCCCCTGAGCCTAATGCCGGTGGTTCATTAATCTAGCTACCTTTAACAAATATATTGTTAAGTTTAATTTATTGTTTTTGGGTTCAAATCCTGGCACTATCACTCAGTATGTGAAAAACCATAAGCAAATCCTGTAATCTCTCTCTCTCAGCCTTGATTCCTTCACTTATAAAACAGGGATGTTCAAGCTACTTTGTTCCGTCTACTTGACAATGGAACTTAGAGGGTCAAATATGATGATAAATGTAAAGTATTAAGTAAATGCAGTTGTTATTAGGAGTTGGTGCAAGAACATTAAAAAAGGAAGCATTTTTTTTTCTTCATTGAGAGATTCTCTCTCAATTTCTCATTGAGAAATAATTCTGGACTTTTTATAGGACCATCTCTAGGTCTGTAGATGGAGAAAGGGAAAGTCTTTGGAAGCTACAGACATGGAAGAAAAACCAGCTCCTCAGCACATCCCTGATTTACAGGATGTATCCTGTGAGATTTAGGAGAATTTCTTCTTGTGTGAGATCAGGACCTTTTTCTTTTGGTTTGAGATTTGATGTTATTCTCAGCAGGGGAACTCACTACCTTGTAATTTACATAGCTTCTTTGATTTCTGTTGTTTATTTGCTATACACCATTTGTGATGGTTTTTGATGGGAAGAAATCAAACTGGTAATTCCTCCTTTAATGGGAATAGGGAAGCAACATTTTCCCCAAAACCATTTGTGCTCCTAGATCAGAAATTTTTAGAGGAGGCAGAGAGATACTACAGTGAGGTTCTGATTATTGTATAAAAATGAATTTTGTGAAGTGGTTGCCTTATTTGAATTCACATTATTAGAGGTTATAACCATATGTAAATATTATAATTGGGTCTAGCCCAATGAAAACTTGCAATAAAAGTAAGTCAATATATTAATATCAACATATTCAATATATAATATACTTTAAAATACATTTAAATGAATTATTAATGTAATATAATAGCAAAGGATAAGTAAAAATGTTTCTGATTTAAGTTTATTACAAATAGAATAGTCATAGAACACAAAATTTTAAAAATAAAAATTACTGAAGGTATATCTAAAGATAAGCCAACATTGATGACATAAAGAAAAATATTGTTTAATATATTTTAGCGACACAAACTTTCTTTAAATCTTCATGCATACATTGGTGGGCTTAGGGAGCCATATCCACACCTCAGCAAATTTGCATTTGCAAATTCTCACAAGAGTAAACAACAAAGATAAGTGTTATTGTCATCATCTTCATTTTTATCATTAAAAATTAACATAAATATTGGCAGTGTTCATACAGAAGCACATTATCTCTACCTGTGATGATAGGCAGGTATAGACTAATAGCATGCCAGTGTTTGAAAACCCTAGACTAGCTTGCACATATTATATAAGTTGAATTTGGGGTCTCATTAAATGTGACCTATATTCTTTGACAACTCTCCCTAAATTCAATTTTGCATTATTTAAAGTCCTATTAAGCAAGCTTTTGTTGTTGCTGGGTTGTTTCTGTCATGTCTGATTCTCCATGTCCCCATATGGGTTTTTTTTTTTTTCTGGCAAAGATACTGGAGTGTTTTGTCATTTCCTTCCCTAGCTCATTTTACAGATGAGGAAACTGAGGAAAACATAGTTAAGTGGCTTGCCCAGGGTCATGACCTAGCTTGAATTAGACTTGGGTATTCCCTTCTCAGAGGAGAACAGAATAAGCAGCTTCGTGGTCTCTTTTTTTATTCTCCTCCATGCAGGAATCAGTCTCCCTGAGAGAAAGGGGTAGAGGGGGGACAAGATTCTGCAGATTGCCATCTATGCCTTATTGTAAACCACATTTAGACAACCCATGTGGACATAAATATCTTATCTGAAGGCCATAGCTTATATAATATTCTGTACATTGAACTTATTCTATATGTTTTCAGTTATTCTATTCTATATTCTCCATGTTTTTTATGAACTCTACCCCATCTCAAACCACTTAGGTCTAAATCTCTACCCTGATGATGATGATAAAATCAATGATAATAATTCATACATATATATATATATATATACATTCATATGTATATATGTGTGTGTGTGAGTGTGAGTGTGTGTATATGTATAATTTAAGGTTTTTAAAGTACTTTCCTCAGATCACAAAGTGAGTTGTACTTGCATACTTACCACATAACAAATGAATGATAGAACTAGAATTACAATAATGGCTTTTGGAATAAGAGGCAGGAGACTTTATTTCTAAAGCCTGTCTCTGTTTTCAGGTAGTTGGGTTACCATGGGGAAATTTGTCTAGTCCTCAGTTTCTCTTTGTAGGTAATACAGGGAATCTTTCCAGTCCCTTCTAAGTCTGAGATTCTATGAATCTTTGTTGTACTTTAATATCTTCTGATTCCTCACAGAATCATTTTAAATTTTTGTTCTTTCTGAAATTCCTGTAATTAATCACCATTAATCACGATGACCTATTAATCCCATTTAAATATATGTTGTCTTGAAAAGTAATTGTGATGGGTTTGCCTCCCAGGCAACCATGCCCAGGTTGCCTAACATAAAGGTGGATGCAGCCTACTTTAATTAGCTGCCTAGCCAAAAAGTCTGTGTCTAAAACTGGCCAGACGTGCACAGTCACTCTCTTTCTTTTACTCTTTCTTTCTAGTCCACAGGGTAAAGACAAATGTTCATTCAGATCATGGGTGCCATGAACTGAATTGGTGAGACGATAAGGGCTTCCTGCCCCTTTTCTCACTCTTACTCCTTGGCTCTGAAGTTTCTGTTTCTGTTCTGTTATTTGTCCTCAATTTTAGGTATGGGCAGTGATCCCCACTTCACCTGCCACCCAGGAGTTGGAGCTATTGTGACTTGGAGTCAGGATTCTAGGCAGGATACAGAAACCAGCCAGCCTGCCTGCCTGCCTATAAGGAAAACCTGGAAAAGCCAGAGTACCTGGGACTCAATCCCAGAAGAGGCTTTGGATTTGGAACTTAGAGTGGTGCTATTATAAGAATGAAGTCAGATTACGAAACTAATCTCATTCCCTTCTCACGCTTATGATTCATGGTGCCCATGTGCTGGTGAACTGTGACACTCAGCCTCTGGACACAGGAGGAAAGAATACAGGAAAAGTATGATTATGTCAATCTGTCAGTTTAAAAAAAAACAGCCTTTCAAACTAGGCAGTCAAACAAAGGGGACTATGCTTACTCAGGTGATAGGGGACACAGGAAGACTTCAGTTTAGGAGATTTGGTTATACCTAGGCAAGCTCAATTCATCTCCATTTGAAATCTGTTCATCTGGTAGCACAAAAGACACAGTCCTAGTTTGGCCTCGTAATAAAAACATAGAGCAGAGCTTATTTACCACTGAGGAAAATTAATGTCTTCCTTTATCAAGCTTTCATTTACAAGTGAATAAAGGAAAACCTTGTTAACAAGATTTGTTGATATGTTCCATTTTGGAAAATGTGTTGAGATGGCTAGAAATTGTACTGGGTCAGACACATGGCACACAGATGTGGCATTTCTTCTTTCTGGGAGAGGGTCTGAAGAAGTCGAACATCTTGCCACATCTTCATCAGCATTGAAAGAGAGGGTGCTTCTGAAATCTTGTTATTGAGAAGAAAATCTGAAAATGCCACAATGTCTTTAAATAGCAGAAAATTATTACAAAGGGAGTAAACATTAATTAGCAGTAAGAGCTGAGGCATTCTACTCACAGACAAACTTTATTGGCTGCTTGATGGAATGGGACAGAACAATCTAAAATGAGACAAAACAGGAATGAATTATGCTTTTCACAGAAGCATAGATATCATAGCATGAACATCCTAAAACTCAAAATGAAAGAATATCACAAGGATGAATTCAGAACATTTTTGTGGTATAAAGCATTATCCTAAGTGAATTCCAGTTTAAAGAACCAATTTGCTTCAACAAGACAGTCTTATCTTTGGGCATGATTCATTATTATGGAAGTTATGGCTCCATTCTCCAAAGTATGTGTCAGACTCTAACCAGAAAGAGTTAAATACCACCCCTTGGATTCAATGTATGTATGTCCAGCTGGCTATATGTGCATGACTCATTACTTACGAGGGCATGGCATTTTGAGTATGACTTTGAGGATCTCTAGACATGAAAACCGACTAAGACATAAATAAATATTCCCAAGGGAAACTGGGACAGGAAACTTAACAAACCAAAGATTATAAGAGAAGAGGGTAACCCCTCTAAATAATGTACAGGCTCCCTGACTGAACTCAGTCAGGAATACTTAGAAAGGGAGCAAAAACAGTGCTCTAGCCCCTTAGGCCCAGCAGAAATTTTTGTTTTTAAATTTGAGTTATTATCATAACGACTGTTCTGAAGGGCCTATCAAAGAAGTTTCTGCCACTCTTCAATATGTATGCCTGTATGCCGGGATGAGAACTGCTTTGTTATCATTAGCACAAATAATCTTTTATCATTATCATATAATTAAAATAGTTTTGTTCTTGGAAAATAAAAAGCTGAGATAGGGCAATCACTATAGTTCTGCCAATGGGAAGAAAAATCCCTCAAACTAGAAAGAGGATCTTCCTGGGAAATCCAATAGAGAGTTAATATTTTAGTAAAAAAGGAAATGATTACAGTTTGATCATTGTGATTGGAAGGAGTTTGTGAAATGGAGTTACAAGAAATTATAGTTATAAAGCACAGGTCATTGAGGTCATATGACCATTTGAGTGACATCACTCAGATTCTTATTAAAGTAGCTCTATGACTTCATTGAAACAGACAGTCCTTTCACCAGTAGATCACAAGCTCCTCTCACCTTCTTATTCTGGCTATTTCTTTTAAAACCAATTTTTGTATTTCTTTTTACATTGCCTGGATTTCCTGTGAGTCTTTCCTCCTCCTTCTTCCCATAGAACAATTCGTCATAAGACAAGAAAAATAGCAATTGAAAAAACCCCTCAAAACAAAACAGATGCTCATTCATTGGGGAATGGCTAAACAAATTGTGATACGTGAAGGTGATGGAATATCACCGTGCTTTTAGAAACGATGAATTCAGAGACACGTGAACAAACTTACATGAACTACTGGAAAGTGAAAAAAGCAGATATATTGCACAATAACTACACTCATGTAAGTGGAACAAATAACCACAAAACTATTACTGTGAATTATTATTATTATCCTGAATATTATGAAATTTTAAAGAATAAGCTTCCCCCCCCCCCCAAAAATGATATGAGATGCCTTCTCCTTGTGCTCCTTGCAGAGGCTGGGATTCATGGCTGTGGAACACTGACTATGATGTCATGTTTTTTTCAAAATGTGATTGCTTTTGCTAATTTTTTCTCTTTTTAGTTTTTGAAAAATTCTTTGTTATAATGATTGATCATAAATGGGACCAGTTCATAAAAACAGGGTTGAATGCAAGATGCAAAACCAAGTTCAGGTCATTTTATTGAATTCGTTCTTTATCAGTCTCTTATCTTCTCCAAAGATCTGGTGGTATTACTGTCTTTTACCATTTTAAAGTTGAATTGATTTGTGTCAGAATGAAATGTGCAAATATTCTTATACATATATCTACACATACACATATGTATATATGCACATGTATGTATGTATACATATATGTATAGTAATACTTTTACCTACTTTTCTTTTTTTCTTCATTTCTCATTTTTTTTTCTCATTTCATTTTTTCTTCATTTCTCTTTCTTTCAGGTTTCTTTTGGGACTCTTCTAAAATCTGCCTATCCATTAAACTATACTTATCTGTTCTTCTATATGTGTACTTTTAAAGAGAGCTACAGCTTATTTGATAGTATCATTTGATTACCAATTCAACATTTGTTAGTGACCCTAAGTTCCTTAATAATTCCCAAAGAGCATCTAGTCCAAACCTCTTATTTTATAGAGGAAGTCCAACAAAATTAAATGGCCCACCAAAGATCAGATAGGGGGCTTTCATGGGACCAAATAAAATAATAACCAGTTGTGTTCTGTTTCTAGTTCCTTTGATTCTACACATAGTGAGTCAGTCAGTCAGTCAGCAAGCACTTATTCAGCTCCTATTGTCTATGTACCAGGCACGGTGTGAAGCCCTGGGCAATAAAATAAAGGCAAAAAAAGTCCCTCTCATCAAGCTCATTGAATTATAATGGAGGAGGCAACATGTCAACCATCACGTATATAAAAGACACATGCAGGGTAGTTGGAAGGTAATCTCAGGGAAGGCAGTCATATTAAGGGGGACCTATACAGGCTTCTTGCAGAAGATGAAATTTTAGTTGAGACTTGAAGGAATCCAGGGAAACCAGGATGAAAAAATGAGGTGAGTATTGGGTAGGGTGGGGCTATGGAGCAAGTGAAAAATCCCAGAGATGGAGCATGTGTGAGAAGCAGTGAGGATGTCTGTGTCCCTGAATCACAGGGTGTGTGGAGGTGAGAAAAATGTCAGAAGACTGGAAAGTTTCCGTTTTGCTGAGCAGAATTTGAACTGTTAGAAGCTAATAGACCAGTGGCTCTCAACCTGTGGGTTATGTTTCAATTTGAATACATCCTGCATATCAGATATTTACATTACAATTAATAACAGTAGCAAAATTACAGTTATGAAGCAGCAACGAAAATAATTTTATGGTTGGGGGTCACCACAACATGAGGAACTGTATTAAAGGGTCACGGCATTAGGAAGGCTGAGAACCACTGCAATAGACCAATATGACTCACCTCCAGTGTCATCAACAACAAACACCTAAGTATGTGTACTTCTGCATTGTAAGCACTGAAAAAAAAAAGAACTGATCCTTCCATATTAAGAGTTTATAATTCTAGGTAACCACACTTTTGATGAGCCATGTAAAACTCATGCTGCGCAATAGCAGTTTGTGGCTAAATAATCTGTCACCAACTGATAATGAGAATCTCCAGGCTTAGCTAGGCTGCTTTTAGACACCATCTGGGACAATACTGGAAGTATTTCTAGCTCTGAAGGATCTATTAGAGCTGACATTTCATTGACATACCTTTTGAGATCCCTAGGTCACCTTCTAATATGTAGCAGTATATAAGGTATTATGTTAATGAAGCATTATATTACAGAATAAACTTTAGAGTTAAAAAAAAGACCTTTGAGATAATTTAATCTAATTTACCACACAGTTCACAGATCTCCTTGAGAACATCCTTAACAAGAGGTTGTCCAGATGTGCTCTAAATTCAATAGCAGAACATCTCTGTAGATCAAATGTGATTTCAAAGTCTCAAATCCACATGGAAACCCTTATTCTCCTGGATACAGACTTTATTACTTTCACATGAGTGTAAAGAATAAATTCCAAGCCACGATAAAAGATTGCTACAGGTATAATCCATGGGAAAGGAGTGCTCACTTTTTGTCGATGTTTACCATTAGTGGACTTACTAACTTGACAATGATGTAAGTCATGAATTTGAGGTTTAATGAAGGGATTGTATACATTACTGTCATTCAGAGGCAGCTTACAGCAGCTCATAACAGTGGGGAACTTTTTTTTTCATATCTGTAGAAACAAATGAAAACCATACAGATTTCAGGAATATACATTTATTTTAGAGCCACTTAGTGAGTGGCTCTAAATAGCAGTATTTTCAGCTATCTTGGCTCAAATCTCTTATCATTTGTTTCTTCATCTTTAAAGGTACTGATTTCTGTCTATGGGATAACTACTAATCTGCTAGATCATCTCCCCCCATGTGTAGCTACCCACTGAGGATCTGAGGACCTTTATACCCCAAGTTTCTTTCTTTAAAGAGATCACCCAACTTAGGGGTAATGTTCCTTGTGACTATCAATCAGTCAACAATCATTTAAGTACGTACTATGTGCCAAGTACTGACTGTGCTAAATGCTAGGGATACAATGACCAACCTCCCCCCCAAAACAAAACAAAACAAAAAACAAAACAAAACAACCCAACAACAACCCATTCTTTGCCCTCAAGTAGCTTATATTCTGTCATAACCTGTTTCTTGAGTAGGGTGCTCCATCTCCAATGCCTTTCCATTGGCTGTCTCCCATTTCTGGAATGTTCTATATACCTTCACCTCAGTCAAACTGAGGCCTGTTGACCTTAGCCAAAAGAAAACCAAGTTCCCCCACTATATCCTGCACCATCTCCAGTTGTCCTATCTAAATCTGGTCACTGGATCCAGATGGCTCAGGAGGAGAAAGTGAGGCTGGTGATTTTGTGCAGTCCTACCTCACAAATCCAATTCACTTGCAAGTCATGATGGTGTCACCTTCCTGAAACCATGGGCCTCTTTAAGAATGAAGGACAAACAGCAGGCAGTACCTCCACCTCCACCTCCACCTCCACCTCCACCTCCACCTAGCACTATTTCTGGCTTCAAGATTCGCCTCATCTGTCCACTTCTGCAGAGGCCCCTTCTTGATTTACTCACCTGCTAGTTGTTGAGTTCCTTAGAATGGGAGCTTCTTCAAGGCCAGGGTCATGTTTTTGCCTTTCTTTGTGTCCCTGGTACTTAGCCCAGAGCCTGAGAGCTTAACAAAGCTGAATGATTGCTTAACCAATGTTCTAATGGAGGAAATAAATATGAAAAATAATCTCTACACATGACAAAAATACAGAGAACACGGAAAGTAGTCTTCAGGACTACGAGCAGATGCAGAAACTGAGGCCTAAAGCACTGTCTCTGAACTCTCGAACAGGTACTCAAGCTGATGGGCCCCAGCTTTATTCAGTGCCTTAGTTGAAGTTGTCTTTAAAAGGAACTCTTACCATAATCAATCAATAAACATTTATTAAGCACCTTGTGTGTACCAAGAGCTGTGCTAAGGGTTAGGGATACCAAAAGAGGCAAAACACAGTCTTTGCCCCCAAGGGCTTCTGCTCATGACTGAATGGGGGAAACAACATGCCAACGGAGATACATGGGGAGGCAGAGACGTGGTGAGCAGGAAACAAAAGAAAGACGGCACGAGAATTAAGAGGACTAATGAGGTCCTCACTGTGAAATGTCTCTTATCTAAAAGGCAGTGGGGAGCTATCGAAGGGCTTTGAATAGAAAACTGAGAGAATCTGAGGGATGCAGCAAGTATTGCGTGTCTACCACCCTGGCTTATTGTGGCACTTTTATTTGTGCTAAAACTACCTCCTTTAAGCCTTGAAGAGGACACCTTGACCGGGGATGGAGTGCTGGACTTGGACTCAGGAAGACTCAAATTCATTCATTCAAATCCAGCCACAGACACATACTAGCTGTGTGAGCCTGGGCAAGTCATTTAACCCTGTTTGCCTCAGTTTCCTTATCTGTAAAATGAACTGTAGAAGGAAATGGCAAACCACTCCAGTATCTTTGCCAAGAAAGCCCCAAATTGGGTCATGAAGAGCTGGACATGTCTGATAATGACCGAACAACAACAAATGACTTGATGAACAAATCCAAGTTTATCCTTTCCATGTTTTTTTATAAACTATTAAATTTTAATTACGTTATAGATACTTAAACATTATATACTTCACCCTTCCTTCCTAAAATCTCTTCTTCAATAATAGCATTTATAGTGCTTTATAATTTCCAAGTCACTTTACATCTGTTATCTCATTTGATTCTGACAGCACCCTTGGGAGGTAGATGCTCTTATTATCCTCATTCTACAGATGGAGAAACTCTGACAGAGATTAAGTGACTTGTTCAGGGTCATAGAGCTAGAAAGTGTCTGAGGCAGGTTTTTAACTCAGGTTTTCCTAATTCTAAGTTTCAGGCTTTATCCACTATGTCAACTAGTTATGTCTCTGACAAATAATCATCTGTCTTCTAGTTGAACGTTGTCTTTGTCTTGCAATTCAATTCAGGAACTATTAAGCACCATGTCCTTGACATTTTGCGAAGTGCCAAAGTAAGACAGAAGTTCTTGCTCTCAAGAGTTTATAATCTAATGGATTAAGAAATAAGCCACAGGGGGTGGCTAGGTGACGCAGTGAATAGAGTGCTGGCCCTGGAGTCAGGAGGATCTGAATTCAAATCTGACTTCAGACACTTAACACTTACTAGCCATGTGACCTTGGGGAAGTCACTTAACCCCAATTGCTCTGCCTTCCCCCCTCCAAAAAGCAAAAAAAACCAAAAAAAACACCAAAAACAACCAAACAAAAAAAACCCAAAAAGGAGAAGAAGAGAGAATGTATATGAGTACATGAAGATGGTGAAGTCAAATTTAAGTAGTGAAACTCGTAGGAAATGAAGAATTGTCTGGGCTTGTAAGCCCTCTTTAAATGGAAACTTTAGGAGGAGATCTTTTTGTTCTGCTTCCCAACCCTCTAATCAGAGGGCAGAGGCTACTGAAGGCATTAATGAGATGTGAATACTAAAGCTGATAGAATTTCTGGGATGATGAGTTTCTTGGTAATGATGATGGTAGAATTGAATCCAATGGATATAGCTATTGGGAAACTAAAGACTTGCCCTATTGGAATACTAATTCTTTTTGGTCTGTATGCATATGGATACCTCTCTGATTTCCAGATGGTTTCAATTGTTCTTCTCTAATGCTCTTCTCTTCCAGTTCGATCATGTCCTTGTGATTCAGTGATCTGCACTATACAGAATATTACAGTTGCAGATGAGCCAGAATTTGGTACAATAAAAAGATAATGCTGGATACTTTGTACAACATCATTTCTGATGATACCCAGTACACGTGTAAATGATATAAATGTGTATGTGTTTCAAACCTGTTATTCAGGTCCTCCCATATTCTGGATTCATGCTCATGAGAATTGAATACGATCCTGGGGGCTTCTCCCAAGATGGTCATTTAAAAAATACATTTTGACTAATTAGTCAAATTTTACTTTAAATCAGAACTTATTCTGGGGAATCCCCAAATATATTCCCACTCAGGATTTCCTGGGGGTATGGGGAGTAATATTCTATATAAGCATTCAAGTAGAAGACAACTTTTATTTCTTCTCATAGAGAATGTAGAAGATGCAAAAAACTCATAGGAAACCATAAACAGATGCAGAATTCACACAAAGCATAATAGTATTAGCTCTCTTTTGAAGGAAACTGAACTTGGGGCTGCCAATAAGGTAATTCCTTGACATTCTACTAAAGTTCACCTCTCCTGTGTGTCTCAGACATACATTCTGTGCTTTAGACCTCATACATTCAATACTCTTCAGAGCTGCTAGGCAAGCAGCTCCCTTCCAATTAGACCTTCACTGACTGAAAATTCATTGTGATAATGGGGTAAAGCATGGTTTGAACCATGGCTGTTTCTCTACTTGAGGGGCCATGAGAGCAACCTTCTACAATCCCCAAGAGCCATGCTGTTCCAGAAGCCACTTAATGTCTCTGGAAGGTCAGATCACTTAAACTCTTAAACTTGGAGTTGCTTTTTTCTTTTTTTTTTTCTTTTTTTGCTTTTTGGAGGGTAATTGGGGTTAAGTGACTTGCCCAAAGTCACATGGCTAGTAAGTATGTCAAGTGTCTGAGGTCATATTTGAACTCGGGTCCTCCTGACTCCAGGGCTAGTATTCTATTCACTGTGCCTCCTAGCCACCCCTGTACTTGGAGTTACTTTTGAGGCAAAATCTAAGGGTGGACCTTCGCAAGAAGTCTTCTTTCAAAGTTCACATTTGATATCACACTCTTTTGGAGCTTAAAATCCTCTCCCTTCTAAGCAGCTAGATGACACAGTAGATAGAGTACTGGGCCTGGAGTCAGGAAGACCTGGAGTCAAATCCTACCTCAGAAACTTACCAGCTGTGTGACCTTGAGCAAGTCATTTAACTTTTTTTTTTTTTGCTCCCAAGGTTATTGTGAGGAACAATAACATAGTACCTGGCACACAATAAGTACTATATAAATATTATTATTCAAAGGAAATTGAAGTTTAGGAACATTGGTCATGAGTTAGCCCCTTGGGTCATGTGAGCACTATGCACACTTGTTTTTACCATGTGCTTCTGTAGGGATCTAACTTTATTGCAACCACTCAAGATGCTGCTGTCTCCTGTATCAAGACATTGTAATCCCTGTGGCTGAGGCAAGAATGGTTAATGATATGTCCTTGGGAAGGAAGAATTCTTTTTTGGGAGACCATGTGGGCTTAAGTACTTATAGCTAATCTTATGCTTCTGTCCCCAAGGAACTAATAGCTGCTTCTTTCAGAGGCAAAAGAAGGAAAAATCTCCACTTCCAACCAAAATATACTGCAGACCCTGAGGATCTTCCCTTCCAAGAATTTTTTTTTTTGAGTTAGGTAAAAGAGGACATTTTTTTTTGCCTCATTTCTTACCTAGCCTTAATCACTAATTGAATGTTGCCTCAGATAAACTGAGAGCTGGGGAAGAACTTAACTTAAAAAGGCCAAAGTCTCCCACTGCATTCAGGGCCATCACCAGTCGTCTTGATTTATTTCTTGCCATTGAACCCATATGGTTCTGGAGGAGAGAGTGAGGCTGGTGACTTAGCATAGCTCTACCTCACTTAAGTAGAATTCATTTACAAGTCAAGACATCACCCCCTTGATGTCACTGGTGCTTTTTGATAATGAAAGACAAACAATACTGCAAACAGAAAAGCACAAAAGAAAATTCACAAAAAAGGATGAAAAAGGAGATAATTAGTTGGAAGGAATAGTCTATCAAGCAGGCAAGTTCTTTTTATAGGATGACACAGAGTAAAGGCTTTGTTGATGAGATTTCAAATTCCTGGGTATCCTAGCCAATTGGACTATCTTGAAAAAAGTTCCAGGCCCTGAAACTCATCCCCTAAGACAGGCCAAGGAATGGCTACAAACTAACATCATCATGTTTACTTCTCTTCTGAGGCCTGACCAGGGGTTTCCAAGGTGCCAATTGGCATGCCCATACTCTACAGAGGATGAGGTGAGTTCATCAAATTGATAAGACCCACTCATATATTCATGGAATAGTATAGAGGGACTAAGATTCTTTTCTTGGGCTATAAAAGGTAGCTCAAAGCACATCACATTATGAACATACCAAGGGGGAGTCCCGCCTCCCCTCATTTGTTCATGTTGAAGATCATGCGCCACTTTTCTATGCACTCACTTAGTCTAATGAGCTCTTATTGTGGTTTATCTCCATCAGTGTGGTATTCTGTTTCCCACAGATGTCTTATATCATCTACAAACTTTGAGATTTCATGCACATTCCCTCTTCAACAACATTTATACACATTTCAAATATGCCTTCTCTCTCAGGGTCTCTGGTATTTACACTTATTCATTTAAAATTTTGACTACAGAGATTCCCTCCAGAAACTGGTGCTGATGACGGCTGATTAGAAATTTTTCTTTACTTTTTATTTTATTTTATTTTTAATTTTATTATAGTTTGCATCATTCATTTTCACAAGATTTTGAGTTACATATTTTCTCCCCATCTTTCCCCCACCCACCGCCCCAAAACAGCCATCCCAGTGTGTCCCCCCTCCCCCAGTCTATTCTCTCCTATGTCACTTTTTGGTAGGGCAGGATGGATCTCCCAACTGCAGTGCCTGTGTATCTCAAGTTC
>CM053580.1:414116177-414154236 GCA_028627135.1 Pseudochirops cupreus | reverse complement strand
TGGAAATAACTAGACACATAAAAGATATTTGCAGTTTAAATGGAAAGGAACCTCAGAGAGAATGGAAAGAGGGATTGAGAAAAAATTCTTGCAGAATACAGGATTTGAGGTGAGTCTTGAAGGAAGTCATAGACACTCAGGAGTAGAGGTAAGGAAAGAGAGAATTCCAGGCATGGAGGCAGCCCAATACAAAGAAATGGAATGGAGAGATAGCGGTTCATCCCTAAAATACTGAGTAGGCCAATATACCTGATTAGCATAGAGCATGGAGAAGAGCAAAATGTAAGAAGATTGGAAAGATAGGAAGGGGCTGATTGCAAAAGTCTGGGATAAATGTAAATTCCTAGACTGCAGTGAAACACACAGAGATCCATGCTACTATATAATGGGGAAGACCTGACTTGGTAGCAATTTGTGTTAAAAAAAAAAAAGATGTAGGTGGTATAGTTGTCCCCAGACTTAACGTGAGGCAAAGAGAGCCTGCCTGAGTTGCAGTGCAGTGTCTGCATTAATAATTATTAATTATTAATAATGCTACTGATTTCTATGATATTCAAGCTTCATTTGGAATACCATGGCCAATTCTGGTTACTATTATTTAGGTGAGACATTGACAAATTAAGGGGAGTGTGGTGTAAGAACACTAGATAGTATAGGGTGGGGCAGGGCCAGATTATGAATGCCAAATAGAGGGTCCTATATTTGAAACTGGAAGTGATAGAGAGCCATTGAATTTTATCAAATAGGGGAATGGCATGGTTGGAACTTTACTTTAGAAAAATCACTTTGTTGGCTGAATGGATATTGGATTAGAGTTGAGAAAGACCTGTGGTAGGAAAAGCTATCTGTAGGCTATTACAAAAATGCAAAAAGGATTGATTGAGGCCCTCAATCAGAGTGATGGCAGTATCAGGGTACAGAAGGAGGTGTATTCAAGAGATACTACAAAGGTAAAATTAACAAGCTTTGGCAACAGACTGATTAGCTGTGGAAGATGAGAATTTTGAGGATTCAAAAATGACATTTAACAAAATGATTGTAACCCTGGAGGCGTGGGATGATGGTGTTTTCCTCAACATTTATAGGGAAATTAGGTGAAGGACAGGTTGAGGGGGGGGAGGAATGACTAGTTCAGTTCTCAACAAATTATTAGAAAAATCCAAAGTCAAAAACATAAATGGCTTACACATTCTGTTGAGAAAACTGGGTGGACCATTTAAAGAAGAGCGAGGTGGTATAGTGAGGGCTGAGCCTAGAGTCTGGAAAACTTGACTTCAAATTTAGCCTCAGACTCTTACTAGCTGTGTAACCCTGTTTGCCTCAGTTTCCTCATTTGTCAAATGAGCTGGAGAAAGAAACGACAAACCAGGCTGGTATCTTTACCAAGAAAATCCCAAAAGGGGTCAGGAAGAGTCAGACATGACTGAAAAAGACTGATAAACAACAAAAGTCCTTAACCAAATTAACAGAGAAATCAGGAGGGGGTTTCCTCTGGAGATATTGTGCTAAAAAATTTATTAGGCAGATGAGAAAACTTAGTGGGAAGGAAACATGCTAAGTGACACAGACAGTAGCTAACATAACTGAGATGCAAACTCAGTTCAGAGGTTTCCTAGTATAGTGTGTAGAGCATTGGACTTAGAGAATGAAATAGGGGTTCATATCCCACCTCAGCCACTTCTTAGCTATGGTACCCATGGCAGTCATTTAACCTCTCTAGAATGGCATGTCCTTATTGACATGAAGAGAAAATCTGACTTGATAACCTCTAGAAGCAGCTAGGTTGTGTAGTAGATAAACTACTGAATCCAGAATCAAGAAGACCTGAAATCCACCAATCCAATCTCAGACACTTACTAGCTATGAAATCCACTTCACTTAACCTCTGTCTGCATGAATTTCCTAATCTGTAAAAAGGGGGTGATAACAGCACCTACGTCCCAAGATTATTGTGAGAATCAAATGAGATAATCTCTTTAAAATGCCTGACACTTGGTAGTTGCCAAATAAACATTAGCTATTGCTACTATAATCATTATTTAATTTGGTTGTGTATTTCTGGCCCTGTAGATGCTGGATTTATTTTTCATATGGATGCTAATGTAATCAGTCACATTTCTCAAACACTTTCCTTTTTCAATGAAAGAGGTAAATGGATTAGAATCAAAGACATAAGACTTAAAGAGGAATAATGGCTAAAGAAGGAAAATTTAAAGGGGCACAGAGAAGATAGATCAGTCAAAAAAAATGCTCTTGAGTCAACTACAGAGCACCCTCGTGAGAATAATTGGGTGCTACAGGAGGTGTTGGGCCTAAAGCCCTTGGAGAAATGTTCCATCTCTCTTAGCTCTGACAAGACTGAAGCAAATGCTATGAAGCATAAACGATTAATGTGCCATTTGTAAATGCATTTGCAATTATGAGCAAGGCATCAGAATGATGCATTATTAATACCCAACTGAAAAGAATAACAAGAGGCTTTTGTGGTTTATTCAGTAAACTGTGTTTTCACTTGAGTGGAGTATAGCAAATACAAATTGATGATACAGGTAATAGTAATCATGAAACCACAGCACCGGCATACTGACAAAAAGGGGCTGGTGCCAACCTGTGGGTTGTGTAATAGTGTTTGCTTTTAAAATGTGTTTATCTTAAACATTTGAAAATTTTCACAAGTCACTGAGATAGCTGAAGCTACATGATGCACAGAGAGATAGTTATTCATATTTTTCTATTGCAATGCTCTGTGATTTCTTTGGTGTAGAAATCTTTCTATGACTTAAGAGATGGTACTTAAGAGTGTCTGTGGTTAAATAATCATCACCCTGTGGCTAAACTCATGGTAAATCTCTTCAAACTTAAGCTAAGTTGGTCCTTGGATGTGTCAATCCATTCCTAGGCCTGTATTAGAAATAGCTGCTAGAGCTTATGATCCATTTGCCTAGCCTTTGGAGAGAGAGAGGAAAACTTATCTTACTTTAATGTATTTCTTTTTATGTCATTATTTTTACTCACTTGAGACTTTGAAAGTGATGCTATCTAGAAGACAATAGACAGATTCAATTTCTTTGTAAGTTTTCCAGTTATATATAATAAATTCATAGAATTTATCATTGGAAGAGAATAATTTAGTCTAAAACATTTCTGAAGCATGAATCCGTTCTCTAAATTCCTTGACAGATAGTTACTCAGCCTCTGATTGTAGATACATATAGTGCCAAGCAAAGGCAACTTCCAAGGTTTGGAATATCAGCATAGCAAACTCCATTTATTCAGTGACAGATTAAGGCAAAACGTTCACAGAACAGAGAAAAGCAAAATACAGTGTAATTCATTCATTTAGCAAATAAGTTCTCAATTCAATTCAATCCAAGTACTATTCCACCCCTGGACAGTACATTCATTTAGTCAGTCAAAGTCTCCCTTCCGAAATGGAAATTAGTTTCCAATCATAAACAAAGTACATTCATTTGGTCAGTCAAAGAGCGCAAAAAGTCAAAAGTTTCCCACCCCTGGATCACAACTGAATTACAATACCATCCATTAATGCCAAGCCCTTTTCTCAAAAGGGGCAGGAGAGCACAAAAGGCCATCTACCCTTAAGGTATAACAAGGTTAAGATATCATCACAGCATTGAAAACCCAAGGAAAGGTCCTTCATCTTGACATGAGGCAAGTTCTCATCAATCCCTGTTCCTGGGGAGACAAAGCTTAACAAAGCCACAATATACATTGCCAGTGTCCTCATTAATTGACTCTCTGCCTGCAGAACAGTCCCAGAACCCCTGAAAATGTCAGCAAGACCCTCTTCCAGGATTTCCGTAAACACACAACAAGAAAATCCTTCTTCAGGGCTTCTAAACCAACAGCAAGGTTCCAGGACCTCTGTAACAGCAGCACTGTCCTTCACCAGCAGATGAATCTGGCAAAATAACATCAAAACAGACAGACAAAATACTGACATCACAGCTATGCCTCCTCATGGCACCTCTGGGTGGCAGTTCTCAAAAGTCCTGGGCAGCTCCAAATGGCCCTCAGCAGTCTTTCTCTCAGCAACTCTGACCCCCAGCAATTCTCCTCTCTCTCTGCCCCATGATACTGCTCCCCAAAAGTCCTTCTGGCCTTCTCTGCATGGGGCTTCTCTCTGCTCGGGCTTCTCTCTAAATCTACAGCACCAGCTCCTCCCAGTTCAGCCCTCTGTCTTCACATCAACAAGTCCATCCCACAAATGGGATTCACAAGCTCCGGGTTTCAACATTCAACCTGAAAACCAAGCCAATACAGGGGGATCTTTAAATTCCATTACCATTACAACACACAGCAACAGAGAACTCATTTCTTACAGTGGTAGCATATTGGTTAGGAAATTTTCACAGAATCTCAGATTGTAGAATCTCAGAACCAGAAGTTTCCTCAGAGGCCATCTTACTGATATGAAAATTTCCTCTACAGAATACCAACCTGGTGGTCAGACAACTTCTATTTGAAAACTTCCAGTTAGGAGAGTCCTACTATGTCTCAAGGTAGCCAGTTTCACTTTTGGATATTTCTAATGGCTAGAAAGAATCTCTTTCACAAAGCCCAAGTTTGCCTTTTTATAATTTCCACCCATTGTTTCTGGTTCTTCCCTCTGGGACCAACCATAACAAACATAACTCTTTATCACTTGACAGCCCTTCATATATTTGAAGATCAATATCATATCTCTTTTCAGTCCTTTTTCTCCCCTCACTAGACTTTAAGTTTCACAAGGGGAAATGTAGTTTTCTCCCTTCTTGTATTCTTGTCATTTAGCATAGTACCTGACACAGTCAGAATAAGAAATACTTATCAATTCTTGAGGATAAATAACCTCAATTCCCTCAAATGCACTTTGTATGGCATGACTCATGAAGAATCCAACATTATTGAGTTTGGGACAAAAAACTGAAGACTAAGGGCACAGGTGGAATTTTTGTTATTGCTACCAGTTGAAGGTAAGTACAGGTTTGGAAAGTGGGCAGCTGGTTAGGAAGGTGGAATCTGATAATGAACTTTTAATTTCAGCTCATGACCCAACTTAGATTTTAAACATGATGTAACCAGAAAATAGACTCAAGAGCAGGTACAAAAGCATGGCATGAGTTTCTAAGGAGAGGTTCAGGAGTTCTGACATGTGGCCTACCTAAGTATGCTGAAGGCAACATAACAGGCCCTGGTCAACTCTGATATTCTGGTTGATCATTGAGAGCTATTGAAATGTTAGTTAGAGAATCAGGAGATTATGTTCAAATCCTGGTCCTAGCACAATTAGCTGTGTGACAGGAAGCAAGCCACATATCTTCTCAAATTCTGAACTTCTTCTTTGCAGAGAGGCATAGCTAAACTTTGGTTCCTGGGGCCAGCAACAAAAAAAGAAGCATTTCCTCAGATCAGCTTTGTAATTCATAATGTGAAAATGATTCAAGAGGTAACCAAAACAAATTTGGTCAAGTGGGAGGGGGCATTAGTTACTACAGTACTAGTTTATAGATGGATGTTAATAATGATTCAAGCCATCTGGCAGCTTCTTATTTTAATAAATTATTCTTGCTAACTAAGTGCTAGGCTCAATTGTTTCTAAAGGAGCCCATATGTTTCCAACATGGATGTGTGACAAATTTTTAAATTGCACAATCTTTTAAAATAATTTTCTCAGCATTTTATATCCTCTATATGTAAGTGCTCAAGCTAGTTAATAGCTTTGGTCCTTTGAAAGTTATGAAAAAAAGATTTATTAATGGAAATTGTCATCAGTATTATTACCTGACAAAGATGCTGGATTTATGAAGAATTCATCGATATCATTGCCTATTATATGGCAAATCTTCTTTATCACCACCAAGAGCAACACTACACTATCATTTTCCCAACACACTCCTACAGCCCTATGCAGTGGAAAGAGCACTGACTCTAGACTGAAAAGACCTAAGTTCAAATCCTGTCTCTCATGCTTACTATTTTGGTGCACTTCCCTGGGCCTGAATTTCCCCAAATGTGAAGAATGAAGTCTGGGCTGGGAGGAGGTTTGAGCTAAATGACTTCTGAAGTCTGTTCTAGCTCTCGATTTGTGATCCATGATCTATTATATACCATTATATGAACTGATGACCCCCAAATTCTTCCCAAGACTGCCTAGAACTTTCAGCTCCTATTGCTTCTCTAGTTCTCCATTTTCCATGACTCTCCAGGCTCAGGGGAGTCTGTGGAATCAGAAAGTCTTAGACCAAGAAGTTCAAAGTGATTCAGAGCTCATGGAGAATTGGGGCTCAAAGCTTACCATTAATATTGGTACAATTTTGACCCCCTTATGAGTTTAATCAACCTTTGCAAGCTGGCACAAGTATCACACAAGCACTGGTTCTTTGGGAAAAGACATTTTGCGATCAAACAACTAATCTGTAATTGAATTTTGCCAGTACAACCTCATGAAGGTTGTGTACAACAACAACAATCACCACCACCACCAACAGTAATGACCCTGCCCATTGCTACTGTACTTCAGAGCTAACTCAGATGTCTACATACCTATCTCATTTGATCCTCACTCAAATTAATCAGCTAGGTAGGAAAGGTATCATTATCTTTAGCAGAGCATTCTACACTTAGATTTATATGTACTGGGCCTGGAATCAGGAAGATTCATCTTCTTGAGTTCAAATCTAACCTCAGACATTTACTAGCTGTGTGACCCTGGGCAAGTCACTTAACCCTGTTTTCTTCCATTTCCTCATCTGTAGAATGCACTAGAAAAGAAAATGATGAACTACTCCACTATTTTTGCCAAGAAAATTCCACATGGAGTTACAAAGTGACTGAAACACCTGAAATGACTGAACAACAACATGGGTAGGTGGGGCAGTTTGAAATATTTTCTGCTCAATGCTCTATAAATTATATATAACTATAGCCAAGTTTGGGAAGACCAGCAAAGAACCCTTGCTGTTTAGTTTGCTTTGTAAAATTTGCCTCAATTTGAATGCAGAAGACTGTCTACTCCAATGTATTCACAGATCTTCAAAAGTTTTAATTCCAGGCTCAGTTGGCTCCAGAAAGATCTGTCACTGCTTCCTCTGATAGACCTTCTGAGGGACAACAACCACAACTAAGAGCAAAATTCCAGCTTTGTTCTGAATCACAAAATAAACGAACTAATTCCTTTGGAAATGAGAAGTTGGTGATATTTACAAAAATAAATGAAGCTGGGTGGGTGTCTATTTTTCCATTGTAAGATGTATTGTGGTTCAAGATCATAGCCATAGGAATGCAAAACTATTTTAAGGATCTTGCATCTAAGAAAGAAGGAAAAATAATTCCCTTCTTAATAAAGGTAGAATACATTGCAATGGGTCCTTGAGGGATTGAACAATTTTTTTATTGAATTTCCCAGTATGTAGTTTCAGATATTACATGTAGGCTCTTTGAGAATATTCAGAAGAGTGAAGATTTAGAACTAGAAAGAACCTTAGAGGTCATCTAGTCCTATCTCCCCATTTTACAGGTGAAGAAACTGAAAACTAGGAAGATTGAGTGATGTGATAGAAACAAGATTTGAACTCAGGTCTTCTTATTCTAAAATGTAAAGGATAAATCCTTTCCACACTTTACTGTTCTACCTCTCCTTTCAGGGAAGTTGGTTCTGGGAAAGACACAAGTTTATCTTGATATAAGAACTTATTCTAAGTTCTTATATCTTAATCTTTGTCTCTGTCTCTCTGTCTTTTCTCTCTGATCTCTGTTTCAGTGTCTCTCTCCTCTTTCTGTCTCCTGTCTCTGTTTATCTCTCTGTCTCTATCTCTCTGTCTCTGAGTCTTTGTTTCTCTGTCTCTGTTTCTGTGTCTTTGTGTCTGTATCTCTTCTTTGTGTCTGTCTGTATCTGTCTCTCTATCTCTCTGTCTCTGTGTCTGTCTCTGACTCCCTCTCTCTGATTCTCCCATTTTTTCTCCTTTTCTAAATCATCTGTAGTGATCTTTGAAGAACTTGCCAAATGTGTGTGTGTGTGTGTGTGTGTGTGTGTGTGACACTTTTGCCTTTTCATATCCGTTCAGAAAATCTAAAGGTACTTTGTTATTTATGTAGCTCCTAAAGAATAGTAAACAAAAAGAGAAGTTGGAGTTGGTGGCTTCATTACTCATCAAGCAAATAATTAACAAGTATTTATTAGGTAACCACTACATGCCAGGTACTGTAGTAGCTGCTGGAAAATATAAATGCAGAGAGTAAGTGAAACATGCACCACGTGATGATTGTGATTTTGCAGATTTCAGTTTGACTTAAAATTCATTGCACCACCTAATGATTACATGTTTTAGGATTCAACCCAGATGCGCATCAGAAATTGAAAATTATAGAGAGAAATGCATAGCATGTGTTTGGGCTTGTTAGGAAAGTCATGAAACTTCTGGATGTGTAGTGCTATTATGTTCCACATGGCATAAATTGTATCCATTTTATGTATATTTGTCACATAGGATTGTGGTTGTCATGCATGAAAAGAGACTAAGATACAAGTTGGGAGGCAGGAGCACAAAAATATTTCATTCCTGACCTTCTACTCTGTTTTCTTTCTTCTTGGAGCTGTGGTCTAAAGGAAATGCTTATAGGGTGATATTCAAAGCTGGCATACAATTCCATAGGGCAAGTGAATCATTCCCCACTGCTCTTTTCTTGGCTGAGGCTATGATGTCTTTGTAGGATGTGTATTGCAACACCTTTAACTGAGGTAAATGGGGTGTGGTCCTGGTTTAGGCTTAGAGGAAAACTGGCCAGGGATGGAGGGAATCTGCAAGCCATGATTCTAGCACGCATAACAAGGCCTGCTGGCTCCTTCCCAGAGGAGTATAGTGATGCTGTTTAAAGAGACAGCACGAGGTCATGAAAATGATGCTAAACTTGGGGTCAGGAGGGACCTAGCTTCAAATCCAAATTCTGATACTTGCTAGTTGCATGGCCCTGCCATTGAAGTGGCCACAGTCAAAGAAACAAGTCAGTTATCTCAGTCTCATTATTTTTTCATTTGTGAAATGGAAAACAACTCTGGCACTTTCTACCTGGTCAAGATGTTGTGAGAAAAATACCTTGAAATCTACTTTAGAGCCCAATGTAAATATGAGTTATTAATATGCCTGACCAGTTTGATCTTTAGCAAAAGAAAAAGTTGTATTCAATAAAATAAGCTTCCCCTCCCTCTTGGCTTTATGGATTTAAGCGGGTTTTTAAATCGGTTATTTTGGAATTTGTCAGCCTTAAAGTGTGAATTTCTGGACTTTTTTGGGTGGCTGGCAAAAAACAAGAAGGTGACCTTGACAATAATAGCTGCCATCTATATTTTACTTTAAGGATTGTGAAGTACCATATGTTATCTTATTTGATCCTCACAACAAACATTAAGAAGCAAATTATAATAATATTCTCGTTTCATAGATAAGACAAATAGGTGGAGAGAGGTCTTGTGACTTGCCTAGAGTCACATTTTAAGAGTCTGAGGTAGGATTTGAACTCGCGTCTTTAGATTCCAAGTACAGCACTGCTGTATGCTGCTGCTTTCATTGTATTAAGCTTTCTCTTTAAATGTGCATCACTATGCTCCTCTTAAAAGGGGCCTGTAGACATGCTCTGCATGCCAAAATCATGGCCAGTAGTTTCCCCAGCTTTCCCCTAAGCCTATGCCAGAGCCCCATATCACATACCTTCTTTAAAGACTGCATTCCAAGGCTCTATCCTCCAAAGGCACTGTACCCTCCAACCAAACCTCAACAGAGAAAGAAGCATTGGAGAGTGACTCACCTACCCTGTGTAACTGTACAGCAGGTGACTTAAACCTGACTGTCTTGGAGAACATGGGAAGTATCAGAGGAAGAGAGGGCTCTTTCCCTTCTGGGTGACTGATGACTAATAGCAAAGATACCCTACCCCCAAAAGGAGAGAGATACAGAGACAGAGAGAGACACAGAGATAGTGACAGAGACAGAGAGAGATGGAGAGAGATACACACAGAAACAAAGAGATAGAGAGAGTTAGAAAAACCACTAGTAGTATTCATGACTTTGTTATATATTCCTTTGGTTCATAAGCATTTACTGAATATCTACAATGTGCAAAGCACCATGCTTAGATATTACCTCTCAGGATTGTGGTGAGGGTTTAATGAGATCATAATTGTAAAGCTCTTATTACAGTGCCTGGCACATAGTAGGCACTTAGTAAATGCTAATTTCCTTTATTTTTTCCTAAACAAATACTATTTATAGAAAATTATCTTTGGTATTGGTCATGCAGAGATGATAAAAAACACTGCCGTTTAAGTCAGAGAAGGTGTACTTTGTGATACCGTAAGTATACAAATACATGATGAGGTTCAGATTGTGATGAATGCAGAGGAGAAATCTAGCAGCTAGAAGAGATTTGGGGAAGGCTGGATCATATCAAGGTGAAGGGATAATGAGAAACATTATGAAGCTGATGTCACTAAAACTGGAATCAGAGGAATCTAGATTTAGAACCAAAAGGGACCTAGATCCTTGACTGAGCAATGGAAGATTTCTCCTCTAATCTTCCTCGTTTACCAATAAGGAAACTAAGGGTGAGAGAAGATAAATGACTTGCACAAGGTCACACTGATAGCAAGTGTCAGAGGCAGAATTTGAACGTAGGTTTTCTGACTCCAAAGACAGTATCTTTCCTTGATGTTATATTGCGTATTTCAAGGAAGGGAAGGGAGGAAATCCACAGGAAGAGATGTGGAGGGAATCTCTTTTAGCTTTCACACATGTATAGATACAGGAGGGGGCAGAACAAAACCAGGGAAGAACTGGCAGTCTAGTTTCAGTGGAATATAAAATGCTTGAAAGAGAGTTAATAAAATAAGCCAGCGAGAGAGATTGGAAACTGATCATCAGGGCTTTGAAAAGTAAAAATAAACCCGAGCATTTGTACTTGATCTTGCTATTTGTCCTTCACCCTGGAAAAGGACCAATGTCACGAGGAGGGTGATATCTTGTCTTGCAGCAGGGAGACAATGAAGACTTTTGAGCAGGAGCAGCGACATGGTCCCACCTATGCATGAAGACGATTACTCTGATGGCATTCTGAGAGCTTTATTAGATGCCCTGAGAGACAAGGGGTGGGGAAGTCAGAAGCTTTTGGCTATGAGATCTTAGAGTATTAGTAGTGGGAGTGGAGAACAGGGAATAGATGCGAGAAATAATATTTGTGAAGTGCTTAGCACAGTGCCTTGCACATAGTAGGTGCTTAGTAAATGCTTATTCTTATTCTGTATTTCCCTATGAGTTAGAATCGACAGTTTGGACAACTGGTTGGCTCTAGGGGGCAGAGGAGAGGAGAGCTCCCATGAGAAAGGCTTCAGCATAATGAATAGAGGTGCTGAATTTGATGTGAAGAAGACTCAAATTGAATCCCAGTGTAAATAGGGAAGAGTCTGAAATGATGCTGTACTCTGAGCATGGGTCACTGTAAGGATGTTTAGGTTAGTGATTAGAAGTGAGGATCTATTTAGGAAGAAAGATACTGAGTTTGGTTTTGGATCCATCAAATTTGTAGTTCTGGTTTAGGAGACAAGGAGGAGGAAATGTCCAGCAGACCTTTGGAGATGCTAGAAGTAGAGGGACAGATTAGCCCTAGAAAATGGGGGAAGGGGACAGAGATAAGGCAGGGGACTGACCGGGTAAAAGCTCAAGGTCAAGAAATGGAATGTGATGTATGGGAAACCACAAGCATGATGACTTGGCTGGAGCAGAGAGTGAATGAAGTGGAGCAATATGGAATTAGAAAGATAAATTGCCTGGGAAAGGCAGAAGAATTTTAAAATTTGCTTTACTGTTTGTAAGTTCATTAACCTTGTTATCTTTGGTGCTTTCTTCTCTGGAGACAATGATTGAATAAAAGACTTGATACTAATGCTAGTTTAGAGCCAAATTGGGAAGGACTTTAAATACCTAATTAAGGAGTTAGTCATTGAATCTAAATGGAACCAGTGAAGTTTCTTGAGCAGGGGGAGGTATATAGACAGATGTGCTTAAGCAGTATCAATTGTAGAGGACGGATTGAGAAAGGGAGAGATAAGACCAGAGGGCCAATTAGGAGGCTTTTGCAATAGTCTGGGGAAGACATTATGAGGGTCTGAACTAGTGTGGTGATCATGTTAGTGGTGAGAAAAGGATGAATGAAAAAGATATTTTGGAAGTAGAATCAACAAGATTGATTGGATATGCGAGGTTATTGAGAGTAAAGAGTGAAGAAAGACATCCATTTGTATAGAGATAATATGTTGAATCCATGGGAGCTCATGAATCATTAAAAGAAAGTCTAATAAAAGAAGAATCTGATATTAAGTCATAATGATCTTTTTCTTCTTCTTTTTGGAGGGGGGAGGGCAGGGCAATTGGGCTTCAGTGACTTGCCTAAGGTCACACGGCTAGTAAGTATTAAGTGTCTGAGGCCAGATTTAAACTCAGGTCCTCCTGATTCTAGGGCTGTGCTCAATTTACTGCACCACCTAGCCGCCTCTCATAATGATTTTTTAAAAATTAAATTAATTTATTTGTGCAACTTTTTCTCACTTAAGTCTAATTTACATGCAAAACTTTAAGATGTTGCCTGTGCTGTCACTGGTCCTCTTGGAAAAGGAAAGACAAACAACTTAAAACACTTTGTCTGGGAAACCATCTGGGACTCTGCAACTTAAGATATAATTCCATATGATCAAAAAAAAAGAAGAAGATCTATATACAGTTGTGACCAAAGATCAGCAATTTAACACATTTTAATCAGAAAACAGGGCAGCCTTATTTATATCATGAAAGATAAGTCATTTTTGAGAGCTTTTATTTTATGATACTTAGTTCCTTGGAACTCAGAATTGAATTTTTCATGTCTCTGACTGTATGTCTGCATGCTTCCAGTCTTTCGGGCTTAAAATAAATTTGCTGAAATGTGTTTTTACTATATGCTAAGCAAACAGTCCATTAAAAAAGCTAGCTGGCCTGGAGGACAACTGAGCCAAGGATGTGTGTCTCCTCTTTATGATGAAATGAAGATTTCTCTTAAAGGCAAATCTTTAATTTTTTAAAGATGGACTTGTAAATCACTTTAAAATCAGGCCCCTTGGTTTAACTTGGGAAGATAAAAGCTCAACTTCAAGAATATTCTCTGGATCTTTGTCATATTCCCTGGATTTTGAAAAGAATCATTTTCTTTTGCCCCAAGCTTCCTTTTGCTCAGGATTTATGTCAAACAATTCTTGACGGGCCCTTTCAGTCCTATTCTGTGAATGAGTCATTTCAGTTGAATGGTTGCCAATTTAAGAAGGGAGACGATGGCGATGGTTGAAACTCTTCATTCCAAAGCTTGTGGGGATTTTTGTTAGTTCTATTCATTGTTTTCACCAATCTAACTTTCCTTTCCGGTTCCCCATAGCTGTATCTTTTCCCCTCTTTGAAGTCACAGCCAACTCAGACAGAGAAGAATCAGATGCCTTAGGAAGCCTGAAGGCTTTTGAAATTGGATCACAGAGGGGGTTAATAGGGTTTTTTGGAGGAATAGGAAGGATAGCTGTGTTGGCCTGAGGGGAAGCCTTCAAATTGCAAGGGCTGTACATGCATGATCCAGGTGGAGAAGGTCTTTTTTTCTGAATGCTCTTACACAGTACTCAGGAAGTTGTTCTATAGATAATAAACAGTTTTGCTGATTTTGATTGGAGAGGAAAAGGGAATCCATTAAAGACATTGCCTAAGAAGTTGAAGTTGGAGCGAGCTCTGAGGAGAAAAATAATTGACCAAATTACTTTCAAGAAATGTTTGAGAAAATTAAATCTTAAAACATCCCTTGTTTGGTTTGTTAGGAGAAAGGTGGTCATTATTATTATTGTTTACTAGTGGTAGTAATAGTAGTGGTGGTGGTGGAGGCGGCAGCAGCAGCAACAGAAGCAGTAATAACTAAGTGGCATAGAGCTCTGGATGTCAAGT
Source organism: Pseudochirops cupreus (assembly GCA_028627135.1). Classification (NCBI taxonomy): domain Eukaryota; kingdom Metazoa; phylum Chordata; class Mammalia; order Diprotodontia; family Pseudocheiridae; genus Pseudochirops; species Pseudochirops cupreus. The sequence goes on along the minus strand of CM053580.1, from coordinate 414,140,236 downwards.
CAGGAAGACCGTTTCTCAGAATTTCACTTTAAATACAGACTCGAGTACTTACTACCTGTGTGACTCTGGGAAAATCATGAGCCCTTGATCTGCCTCAATTTCTTTATCTGTAAAATGGGAATAATGAAAAGTATCTACATGCCAGCCTTGCTGTGAGTATAAAATGAGGTATTTGTAAAGCTCTTTGAAAACCTTAAGCTACTTTATGAATGCTAGCTACTATTTCTATCATCTTCATCTTAATTCATGTTGTTATTGCTGTCAGTATCATCCTAACCATAATTCTTTGGGAAGGTGTAGATATAAATCTACCACCAGATGGTTTAGGAGAGACAGAGACAAGAGGAAAAAGTGATGGCGGGGATATGAACCCATAGCACACATTTATGAGGCAGCTGGCAGCACACTGCTAGTCCCGGAGTTCAAAAGTTCTGAGTTCAAATTTAACTTTAGACACTGTGTGACCTAATTAAACTTGGGCAAAAATCCAGTTAGAGAAGCACTGCTGACTTTTTTTTTTTTGGCAAATAACAGTTTGTGTGTATTTTAAAGGGCAGTGATTACAGAATAACAAATTCCACCAAGTACATAATTGCACTTTTTTTTTGCAATTCATTATCATAGGCATTGACTAGAACCAGCTGTTAGAGTATTTGCTTGAGAAAGAACAGAGTGGCTTGTTCATAGCAGTCAAGGTCTCACTGCTCAATAACGGCTATCTTGGAGGCATTCCAGGAAATGGTTTAACTCTATAAATAATGCAATCTTTCTACAATTTCTTCTCCCTCTAGGTTTTGGTCTCTTTAATGATTTCAAAATTATTCTGTCCCTCAGTATTATTGCACTGCTCTAAATCCTGGTAAATGGCTGGCACTTGGGAGTGGCAGCGTTGGGGCAGAGTGAAGACTATTAACAAACTCTTCAGTACTGCTACATTATACATTGCAAGCTTGTTTGGTAAAAAACATCTTATTGATGGAGACAAAGCTCTGTATAGGAAAGCTGTGGCCTGATTAGCTGCTGTAAGTACTTGTCATTCATGTTTCCAATTCTTTCTGGTTTTTATAGCAATCTATGAAGAAATCCTGTTTTCTCCACCCTTTTGACTTAGACAGTCTTGCTAGGGTGTCAATTGACTAATATGAGGGGTGGGAACACTGAAGTGACTAACCACAGTGATGTTTCTTCATGAAGAGCTCACCATGGAATCAGGTGTGAAAATAATTTTTTAAAAGGAATAGCAAGTTGTTGCACATAAGAGATTTTCAGTTTTGTGTGCAATCATCTTTTTTATTATACTAGGTTATGGAAATGCTTGTTTTACTCTATAAATTAAAAATAAAATAAATTTTAAAAAAGAAAATAATTTTGAAAAGCCAGAAGGGCTGAAAAATCCAACCTATTAAAAATGTATCATTGAGAGGAGGGGAATAATATTTATATATTATTGTGCCAGGTACTGTGCTAGGTACTTTTTACGTGTGATCCTTGCAATAACCCTGCAAGGTAGGTTCTATTATTATTCCCATTTTACAGTTGAGAAAACCAAGACAGTGCAGGGTCACACAGCTAGTAAGTGTCTGAGGGCAGATTTGAACTCAGCAAGAAGAGTTTTCTTAACTCCAGGCCCAGGTCTACTGCTCCAAATAGAGAGTACACATTAAACATCCATGTATAATTGTAGGGAATCGACTAAATGTTTTTTGCCTTCAAATGCAGACTCTCATGAATATAGAACGACATTGAAATGTAAATGAAGAGGAGATGTTTGAGATGGGGAAAGAATGGTAGATCTTAGGTCAAAAGATCTGGTCTCAAATCCTGGCTCTGATGCTTAGGATCATAGGCTCACTTGATATCTCAGTCTCAGTCTTCCTATCTGTAAAATGGGGATAACGGTAGCATCTATTCCACAAGTTTGTTGTGAAGATCAAATAAGATAATATAGGTAAAGCATTTTGCAAAACTTAAAGTCCTGTATAAAGGTTTCTTGTCCTTATTCTTATTGTTCTTGTTCTCTTCCTTCTCCTCCTTTTTCTCCTCCTCATCTTCTTCTTCCCTACCCTTCTTTCTTCACTTCCTCCTACTACCTCTGTGATTTTGGGGTAAGTCATTTAATCTTCCTTGGGGTTAAGACAGTCAATAAGCATTTTAAGCACCTACTATGTCCCAAGGATCTTGCAAAGCTCTGTACTAAGCGAAAACAAACAAAGCAAACCAGCTCCTGATCTCAAGGACCAAAGGGTATGATTTAGGGAACAATATGTAAATGATCATGTATAAACAAGTTGTATTTATACACATATAATATGTAATAAATTGGAGATGATCAACAGAGAGAAGACACTAGCCTTAAGGGGTGAAACGAAGGAATTAATTTAGACTGGACATCTATAGTCCTATGATCCTTTGTTAAATCCCACATCTTCACTTCACTTCAGCCACATACAGGGATAGGCACATATTATATCTCATCATTACCCAGAAATATTCCAGTTCTTTATTTAGAAACTCTATATTCCCTTTATCTGACTATAATTTCCTATCATTCCATCTCTTCCTATGCCTCAGGCCTCTTTAATCCATTGTGTTTTTTTTTGTTTTTGTTTTTGCTTTCAATATTTTCTAAGACCATTCGCCCTGGTCTGCTTACACTTTCCTCCCTTTCTAATTTCATCCCTACAGGTTCCCATTTCGATTCTTCATGGCCCTTTGCTCTACACTTCCTTACCTCTTTGTCCTACCACTGCTCATCTCTCACCAAACCTCACCTCCAGATTATTCTCACCATCTACCTCTTCTTCTCCTACTAATGGGCTGCAGATTTGAGTTAGAGGAAGTCACATGACTTTGCTGCCTGGGTGCTTTTAATGTAAATGTTATCCAGTTTCAACTGGATCCTCAATAAAATAAGGCAATCTTTTCTTTCCTCTCTAACAGCATTTATATAGCTGAGCACTTTACAAATATTGTTTCATAATTGATTCCCTTTCTAACTCCTCACAGAAGTTATTCCAAACTCTCTTCTCATCATATCTCCGACATCTCCCACTCTCTCTCACTGTCATCTGAGGATCTTGCCTCTAAGAAAAGTGAAACCATTGGATCTACTGCCGTATTCTCTCATTCCCTTTATCTCTGATCCCCTTGACACCACTTTCTACTATCTCCTTCTTTCCCATGTTCATTGACAGAGAAATGACTATTTGTCTTGACAGAGCTAAAAGACATTTTATATTTGATCTCATTCCCTCTCATCTCTCCAACAGATTGCAGCCTCAATCTTCCCCCTTCCTTTGAATCTTTATAACGTTTTTCTACTTGCTGATCCCTTGCATGCTACCTTTAAACTCATTTAAGTATCTCAAACTCAATTAAAAAAAAACCCTTTCATTGCCATCCATTAGTGGATAGTAGACCCTGCCTTCCATTTAAGCTTTGCTATAGTTCTCTCTTTTTTGAATTCTTGAAAACTTTGTCTATGCTTTGACTTCCCTTCCTATTCTCTTGTTCAGTCTTCAACTCTTTGCAACTTGGCTTCTGGCCTTGTTACTCACCTGAAACTGCTCTACAATGACTTGTGCTATATTTGACGCTGTTGACCATCCTTTCCTCCTGGATACTCTTTCCTCCTTGGCTTTATATGTAACAACTCTTTCCTTATTTTTTTACTTTCTATCTTATTATTCCTTTTCTATCTACTTTATCTTGCTCACTATCCTTAACTTTGGGTGTTCACATCCTCTACCCTCTCTTTTGATGGTCTCATGGTTTAATTATGGGTTTATTATCATCTTTATGTAGATGACTCTCAGATCTGTATATTCAGCTTGATCTCTCCTCTGAACTTTGGGCTCATTATCATTGATTGCCTATTGCGCATTTTAAATTGAATATCCTGGAGACATCTTAAACTCAACATATTCAAAGCTGAACTTACCTTTTCCCTGAAATCTTCCCTCTCCCAAACTTTACTACTTCTCTCCAAGGTACTGCTCTCTTTCCAGTCTCCCAGATTTATAACTGTACCATTAGCCTGGACTTCTCATTCTTCCCTTCACCTTACATATTCAATCATTTGCTACATTTTGCCATTATGTCCCTCACATCTGTTCTGAAAACATATGAATATTGTCTTATTCCCAAAACTTCAATTCATGTGGATAATTAAAGTCAATTAACAAGGCTGATGTGGCTAGGTGGTACAGAGAATAGAGCACCGACCCTGGAGTCAGGAGGACCTGAGTTCATATCCGGCCTCAGAAACTTAACACTTACTAGCTGTGTGACCTTGGGCAAGTCACTTAACTCCAGCTGCCCTGCCTTCCCCCTCCAAAAAAGAAAAAAAAAAAGAAAAATAACAAGGCCTGAGGAAGAGCAGTTGTAAGAGGAAAGTAAAAGTGATTCAAGTTATAAATAAACCATCCAAGATCAGAGAAGGCCAGGGGAACACTTCGTCATAGGATCATAAATTTAGAACTGGAAGTAACATTGTAGATTATCTATTTTGACCCCTTCATTTGTCAGATTGAGAAACTGATACCCATAGATACTAAATGACTTGCTTAGAGTCACATTCATAGTAAGTGGTAGAGATAAGATTCAAACACAACTCCTTTGTCTCCAACTGCAGGACATTTTCCAGTGTTCCTGGATAAGGCTACACTAAATATGCTTTAATGATGGTTTATGTCCCTGCAGAAGAAAGAATGGCTTTGACCATGCTACTATTTGACTTTGGATTGGAAGGTAGAGTCCACAATCTAAGAAAGAAGTGACAAGATATGAATGGGTTCTGTATAATTTCTGGGTCCTGGCTATTTCCATTCTGATAACTTGCTAAGAAGCACATAAACTACTGTATATCTGTCTATCTGTCTGTCTGTCTGTCTGTCCGTCCGTCCGTCCACCCGTCCGTCTGCCCACCCACCCATCCACGCATGCATCCATCCATCTGTCTATCTGGTAAAACTTGAATCCATGTCCTTATGAATCTGCAGCTAGATCTCTATTTACTATAGCATGATGCCTAACAGAAAGGTGAGAAAACTGTGTTCATTCTTCAATATTACTGAATAGTGTGAAGAGTGGCAGCATGACATTGAGTCGTTAGGGGCCAAGCAGTGTCACACTTGCAATTGGCAGGGCACATAGATCTAAATATATATGCTTCTGATTTTATCAAAAACAAACAAAAAAGCATCATTATTAAAATGATTTTTAGTCCTCTTGGATCGGAAATATCAAATGAAGAAGCAAACTAAATAATCTAAATTATTTATGTTTTTATTATACTAACGGAAGTCTCTAGCTCTCTCAATTACATCATTCTATGAGACACTAAAGGAGACTCCTGAAAATCAGGAATCAACTCTTATGTTGTTAACTGAAAACATTAGGCACATGCTTCAATGTAGTTCACAGAAGACATTTAATGGGTACTTCTTTTGTTCTTCAAGTAACCATATGGTATTGAGGGTTTGTGCTAATGCACGTATAAAACAAATGTCAAGAAGGCTAGTGTGTGTCTTAGAGCTTACTGGGCCTTTTCTCACCACTGATAGTTTCCTTGCATTGCTTCCCTCTCTACTTAAAAGCTAAAGCAATTAATACAAGACCACAATGCAACCCACAATGGTAAGAAACCTCTTTTCCTGTATCTACCTGCATGATGTGCTTCCCTGTTCTGGAGTGAGTGGACCTATGTTTAAACCTTGTCTCTAATGCTTACTAGTTGTGTGATCTTGGGCAGGTAACTTAATCTCTCTTGGCTTCAATTTCTCCATCTCTTATCTTTTTCCTCTTCTCTCCTGTATTGTACACCTGCAATTAATCCCACAGGAAACACAGATTCCCCTGTAGGAAAGGTGTTGTGAAGTTTAGTCCATGATGTTTCAAACCTGTTCCTCCACCATCATTTATTAGTCTTCTTAGAGGATGAGATCATATTTTTATTCAGGACCAACTTAATGGATCTGTTTAAAATCTCTCATCAGAGACCCAGTTGGAATTGGAAAATTGAAATACAATAGTTTGCCCATTATATTCTCCACATTCTTCTTCCACCTAATTAAAAAGAAAGCATTACTGAATTTTTACTTGCATCTTAAACTCTGTACTTCCAAATATCAGCCAAAGTTACCTAAATTCACCTTAGAATAGGTGTTCTTAACCTTTTGTGTGTCATAGACTCCTTTGACAGTCTAGTGAAAACCTTTGGACTCTTTCTCAGAATGTTTGTTGCCTATTTCATGATTTAAAGAAATATAAATTTCACTTGGAGGTTAGTGAAAATAAAGATATTCCTTTTTTGGTATCAAATTTTATGTCCCCCTGGAGAGTCTGTGGGACCCAGCTTAAAACCCTCTGGCCTAGAAGAAAGTTTGTGGTGATTTCTTCACATTCTTGAGAGATTTCCATAATTTGAAATTTCTAGCAGGTAAAAAGAAGAGCAATTCTTTCATGCTAGGAGAAGCCAGAACATCTAAATAATCTTTACTTAACAGAGGGTCTTATTATCCTCTATGTGGCACATGGGAAATGAATTAGAACTAAGTGCAATTCCAGGCTTAGTTTTGGATTTTCATTTTTTTCCTGCTCATTCCAAAAGAATCACTATTCCTTCCTTCCAAAGCTTCTTAGTTTACTCACTAGGGCCTCACGGGGGAAGATGGACCAGCAGTATAAATACAAGAATCCTGCTTCTTTGGTCAGTGTGGAAAAGGTCACAACAAATAGAAGGAAAAAAGTTGAAAGGAAGGAGGGAGGAAAAGAAAGAGCAATAGCTTTCACATTCTTTTTTTTTCTTACCATTTCTCCGAAGTTTTCTTTCCTTTAAGAAAGAAATACCTAACAGGAAATTTAACCTTAAGCTTTTAGGTGTCATGAACCCTTTAGCAGCTATGGAATCCTTCTCAGAATGCACGAAGTAAAATAAGGATTACAAAGGAAACCACTTATGCTGAAATATATGTATGTATACACACATACACAGATACATACACACACATATACACATGAGCATATATATATACAAATACAGAGTCACAGGACTCAGTTTAACAAGTCCTGGTCTAGGGGCAAAAACTGGCAACTTCCCTGATATCTTTTATTCTCAACCAAGAAATTAAAAAAAATTTCTGTCTTTTTGGTGGAGACGATTCCATAGAAGAATGTTCCACTGGGGAATAGAGGTGTTATTTAGTGAAAGATGGGGACCTTACAATGGGCAAAATCTTCAGAGTGCATAGAAAACCATTCATCCTGTCTAAGAAGAGAAATAAGAATTCCCGAGGGGCCAGTTGACAACTAGAAGAGGAGGAGGTCATAGATTTGGAGAGGAGATTTCATAGCAAATGGAAGAAAAATAATGATCATAAAGCATAGTAATGAACTGCACAATTAGGGACATTGGAAAAGTCTTACCCTGGGTCAATATTTCTATCCTTTCCATCACCTACAAGAACTGATATTTCTAAGAATGAGAAACAGTAGCAAAAAGAGGTAAAGGCACAAAATCCATAACATGATAACAGCAAAATTATTATGAAGAGGGAACTGAAAATATGTGCCTTTGATGCTTTTATTCCATGAGAGACACAAAGACTAAATAAGGAATAGGTATGAGGACCATGAATCCAAGAATAAAAGTCTAGAACAGACAGAGAGGGAAGATAAATAATGAAAAGAACAAGGAAAATAAATCCTTTCTAGAAAAAGTTGTAGGAAATGAAATAACCAACAAAAAAACCAAATGGTTGGGGAAGAGAGCAAGGGGGATTTTACTTGACTATTGGGAGAAAAGAAAAAGAAGAATTAGATAACTAGATAAAATAAGAAAGAATTAAAGACAATAAATTAAGCAGAACTAGGGAAAAATGAAATATGGACAGGGACTTGGCGGTGAGTAGAAGAGAGCTGATGGTAAGAAGGTTGTCTTCAAGTAAATTAAGTTAAAATAACATCTTTAGAGTGGAAGAGAGTAGGAAAATTCATTCCCTTCAAGTAGTCCTCCCATGCCATGACCTCTAGGCCATTGTGGTCACTTTTCTCTGGGTGCTCTCCAGCTTGCCACTGCCTTTTCAAAACTGATTCACAGAAAGGAACACAGGACTCTAGACAGATGTAGTCTGACAAGGGGAGGGTGGGACTATGAAACTCTCCCCATGTTGTGAATGCCATAGCTCTCAGTGAAGCCTAAAATCAATTTTTCTTTTTGATGTGATTTGATCACCATATCACACTCATAGTTTATATGTAATTGCAATCTAGCAAATTCCCCAGATCTTTTCTCTGTATTCCATACAGAAAAATAAAAATAAAACTCTCCTGCAAATCCCTATATAACAAGGATTTTCTCATTCACATATAGTCTGAATTTTAGTTATACTTTCTCATTTTTTCTTCCACTATTGTTAGTAAAATTAATCTTTCTATAGACTTTAGTGGTTTTAGCAACCTGATGAATATATCTCTGAAAGAAATGTTATTTCCTAGCATCATTCATTCTCTCCCATCAGACTTGGGAAAAAGAATCCAAAAGAGAACAGATTTGACTGGGCTTACCCAGCAGATAATGGCAAAGGTGGTAGTTGGTCTCCAAGTTCTTCCAGTTCATGATTCAGCTCCCTAAGGCTGCTGGGGGACAAGGTTGGGGGAAGGGAGGGGCATTGACAGAATTTCCTCAAACTTTATAAATTCTTTTAATCTTTGACTTTCATTTCCAGTATCCCCTAAGGGACATAATATTTGAGTTCTTGAAAAGTCATTTTTTTCCATTGAAATTGGGTACTTTCCCATTGCTTTGGACTTTGATTGGAAAAATGGCCACTATTTCCTTTCTTTGTATGTATGTGGGTGTTTTAAACTTATTCACTATTTATATTGTTACATGTAAACTTTTTAATATTCATTTTTAAAACTTTGAATTCCAAATTATTTCCCTTTCTACATCCCCACCTCCCTCATTGAGAAGGCAAGCAAATTGATGTAGGTTATGTATGTGTAGTCATGCAAAACATTTTTTCATATTAGTCATGTTGTGAAAGAAAACACAGACACCCCCCCCCCCAAAAAAAATTCAAGAAAAATGAAGTAAAAAGAAAGTATGCTTTAATGTCTATTTAGCCACCATCAGTTCTTTCTGGGAATGGATAGCATTTTTCATCATAAGTCCTTCAGAGTTGTCTTGGATCATTGTATTTAATGGACACTATTTCTAAAAAAAAGTTAAGACATTTGCTTTTTTATGAGAAACCTTGTGCTCATCTCAGTTTTCTTCTTCTCCATGTTTCAAATATTATTAATTTCTTTGTTGTGCAGATTTTTAAAAAAGCCTAGCTACATCTGGAGTCATTTACTTTTCTCTCCATTTAGAATTTTTTTCATATATAGTGAATCATTTTTTAAATTTCTATTGAATATTCTGGCAATGTTTAACCTAACTATACTAAGGATGAACTATAATGCAGCTTGCTTATTATGGTCATTACTTAATAGACTGAGTATGATGAAGATTAAGTGTCAGAATGGCATCCAAGTGGTAAGAATCTTAAGGTTAAGTCACAGCTGGATAGAAGTAGGTTTTGCAAGTACCATTGAGGTATTATCTTAATTTAACTAGATGTGCCTAGCAAACCTTAAACACTATATACATGTAAGGATATATTAGTTATTATTATTTATAGCAAAAGACCTGAAAGAAACTGAAGATAAGTTTTATGACCTTGATATTGCAAGAAAGCCATCAGATGAAACTCAATAGACCCAGTTCATATGACATTCTGACCAGGTAGATCAACAAGATACTGATGCTAATATTTCATCATCTCTCCTCCCCAGAGAAAGTAATAGTAAGTAAAGAGTCTTCTTTTCCCTATAAGGGCCTATGCATGTTACTATGATAAATGACTGTCTTTGAGGATCCCCACTCTTGATCCTGAAGGGACTTTAGGGTCTATCTAGTCTAAATCCCTCATTTTACACTAGAGGAAACCAAAGTACAGGAAGGTTAATGTCTTTCTCATCCAAGGTCACCCAGGTAGTAAATAATCAGAGTCAGAATGTTAACCCGGGCTGTGTTAGATCCAGCTCATACCTCTTATAGGAAAGCTCATTAAATTTTCACTGAGCATTTATACCTTTGGAAATAAGCAAGCTACAAATCAGGGCTTGATTTATCATTTTGAAATTGTTTAGGCTTAAGAAAAAATGTAAATAAAGCACATTTAAAAGAATGTCATCTATAATCCCCCCCACCCAAAGAGCTGGTTGTTAAATATTTACCATCACATTGCTGATTTGAACCTAGGTCACATCAGTTCAAGGGTCAGTGCTCTTCCTACTGAAGTGCTACCTAGTTTTTCTTCCTAAAATCAATAACTACGGTTAGGATTTTTGAGAAGTCCTAATGAAACAAAGTGCTACTAGATATGGTTGTGCTATAAAATGTATTATTGATTAAAAAGTTACTTCCAAACATACTTTGCAACTGAGACGGGAGATAGAAGCCGGATATATGTTTATCCTCCCATAGAAGAGGAAATGTGAAATTTGTATGTGGGGAGGAGAAACTTGGAGCGCCAAGTATTATGATTTCTGATGAACTCTTCTTGCGCTGAATATTCTTGTATGTTTGCAGAGAAGACAGTAGGACTCCTATTAGTAAGGTAAAGTTAGAAATGAACTAAAATAATAATAGTAATAAAATGAAATCTTGTTTCCTCATTGTAGATAAAGTTTTATTATCTTACTGTATCAGTTCTGTTTCAATTAACTGTACAGCCGGAGAAACAAGTTAATGGCTCAGAGAGCTACCAGTCTCAGAAGGGTGATCAATGCTAGAAACCACAGAGAATCACAAATGGCTCTCTCTTGCCTCAAAGAGTTGCACTATTCTGAAAGAAATTTGTTTTAAAATCATATTAAAATCCAAATGGCCAGGGTAATATATTTTTCCTCAAAAAGGTGTTTTGGTTAAAAGCTTTTGTTTTTCTCATTGCCTCCCTCCTCCCAAAACATCCCTGCCCAACCAACCAATTGCAGTATTCCGGTAATGGACAAAGACTATCTTACTGATTTTAAATGACCTAGTTTTTTTGACCTTGTACTTATGTAATTCATGATCCTAGACTCCTCATATGATATTTATGATCGCTCCAACTGAGATACTTAAGTGGTGTAGTAGATAGCGTGCTGATTATAGAGTCAAGAAGTTGCCATTGTTGTTCAGTTGTTTCAGTCACATCCATCTCTTCGAGACCCAATTTAGGGTTTTCTTGGAAAAGATACTAGAGTGGTTTGGCATTTCCTTCTCCAGTTCATTTTACAGATGAGGAAACTGAGGCAAACAGGGTTAAATGATTTGCTCATTGTCTGAGGTCAAATTTAAACTCGTCTTTCCTGACTCCAGGCCCAGTACTCTATCTATTATACCACCCACTTGCCAGGAAGACCTGAGTTTGAATTCTGCCTTAGACCTTGGGCAAGTACTTTAACCCTCTGGGTTCTGATTTCCTCACATATAAGACAAGAGAATGGGAGCTGATGGCCTCTAAGGTCTATTCCAAATATAAACTTATGGTATGATTATTCAGTTATTACTTTTGTTCGTCTTTCCCAGAAGCCAGTCCTATTCTTATACAAATTTCTTCAATAACATCCTTGTTTCACAAATCATACTTCCAAACTTTGAAGGCTTTGTGATCTAATTGATGTAAATACTCCCTACAGTGGGTGATAACCTCTTCATGTCTGCCCATCCTGTGAGCCACTTGTCTCTGACCTTCCACAATTTCACTATATGAGGACCACCAAATGGACCTGGTAGCCTCCTTTCAGATCTCTTGTATATAGTTGCTGAATATTTTAATTATTTTTATTTTTTTATGTTTGCTCCTATAAATTATTGGTGAGACAGAACAACTTTTGATCCAAAGTGATATTTAAATTCTTTCATGGTCCCCAGAATGCTGATTAGTGCCCTGGGGAAAGTATGTCATTAATCAACCTCCTGAGGGGAAGGGGAATCCAGTCTGGCTACAAAGTGCTCTGTCCTCATATTGATTAGCAGTATAGGATTATAGCAATAAATTTTATTTTTCACAATCTATTTTCTTCACTAACCGTATCCCTTCCCACCACAGACCCATAGTACCATTTTGTGTGTAATTGCTTTGAGAAACGATACCATGACTTTAACAGACTTAGAATCTTTGTTGAAACTGATCATGAATCAATTATCTCCTTGCTAGTGACTAGGGACATCCCATGGACTCAGTTCTATAGGAGGAAGAGAATAGCCTGGATTGCTTTGGAGAAATTACAAAGCTCCCTTACTGACCCCACGCATTAATGAAAGCAAAGGCACACATTTTTATAGCTAATGTTCTACAGTTGTTGCTATATGGCAGCAAGACATGGAATACACCTGCTCCTGAAGAATTAAAAAGGAGTATCATACAGAGATCAATAAAAAGGCTCTTAGTGGGTAGGAACAAGCCTCACCATGGAGCCACTGAGAAACTCTGAAGAAGAACTGGTGTAAAGAACATTGTATAATAATAGTAAGAGGTGTGGTCACACAGCAATGATGAAGAATAAGAGATATAGAGTCATTGAGTGCCACTGTACCCTAGTGATGCCAAGAGAAAGGATGTAAAGCATCTAATTCATTGCCTGACTCCCCTATGGCAAATTAGTAGTAGAAGAGATCTAATAGACAGAATGTGCCAGCAGGAATGTATTGCAATCTGTAGAATTGAACAGACCTCCCAAATTGATATGATCATCATAGTTTCATTTGAGTATTTGAGATAGATGTTCCAGAACTAAAAAAGAATGTCCCCCCTCCCACTCCCCACCCTTTATTCTAGTGCCTTTCCTAGGGATTTATAGTTTGGACTAGAATTGCTGCACTCTTGAATATCCCATAAATCAAGCAGGGATTTAACTACAGAGTAACGCAGCTGGGAGGGGTTATTAAAAACTGGCTGCAGAAGACTTTAGAATGATGTCAAGTTTAGAGAGAACTAATAGATCCTGTGGGAGAGAAAGCATTCTTCGAGTTAGCTATGTATGCCATGCTGATAACAGACAGTGTAAGTTCCTTAATTCCACACTGGAGAAACATCCATGGGAATCAGGGAGCTCTGTATTGCCATGCTTCACAGAGGGTATTATTTTGCAGGATGTGGGTCTGAGGTTCCACCACTGAGTGAACTGTTAGAGCCAACATAACCACCTCATTTCTTGCTTTCTGTGGGTGAGAAAAGAAAGCAGTCATCTTGGATGTTATGAGAACGGAGTGTGTGTGTGTGTGTGTGTGTGTGTGTGTGTGTGTGTGTGTGTGTGTGTGTGTCTGGCTCTGTGTATAGTTGACTTAAGGGGAAAAAAACCCAACTTTCTAACTCTGGCCTTAATTAACTATAATAAGAAACTGTATGTAACCTAGATGATATGATCTACATGGGAGGGTTTTGATATTGTATGAAGTGCATCTTTCTTTTTCTCCCCTTATCCTACCTTCCAAAAAAGAAATAGAATCTATTAAGAAAGACTTCCATTATATAGTGTTAGTCCCTGGAATATCAGAGACAATACTTTGTGAATAGAAAGAAGGCAATGTTGTTTAGTTGTTTCAGACATGTCTGACTCTTCATAATACCACTTGTTTTTGCCTTTTTTTTTGGCAAAGATACTGTAGTGCTTTGCCATTTCTTTCTATGTCTCATTTTACAGATGAGGCAACTGAGGCAAACAGGGTTATACAGGTTCACACAGCTAGTAATTGTCTAAGACAGTATTTGAACTCAGGTCTTCCTGACTCCAGATGCTCTATATACTGAGTGACTTAGCTGCCCAGAAGAGTGAAATACTTATTTATAAAATTAAATTGAACCATGGCATAAACTAATTGATACATGCAATTCATGTTAACCTACATTCTCTGTGTTCTAACTCTGTACCAAAGGGCTAAAAGAAAATGAAACACTGGAATCATATTTTCTTGGCCCCTAGCAGAAAAAAATGCTTTTGCTAACTTGCAACTTAATGTTATGCTCTCAGCTTTTATGGAGAATCAATACAAGAATTATCCATTTCAATCTTATTTCTATGTCTTTTGCAAAACTATGGTTGAAGACATTCCAGCATGTTACTCTGTGTCCCTTATATAAAGACCCTCAGCTTAAATTTCTTGGGTTAGAAATTCACGTGCGCATACACACACAATTCATTCTTGAGCTTAATTCTAAGGAAAAGAATATATTCTGGAATTATATTTGCATTATTTTGTTACCAATGTAGGAAAAATATACAACTCAGTTAAGTATTTTTCTTTTCATTCTCATTATATTCCAGGATACTGAGAACTAAATTCAGTGTCTTGTTATAATAATTAGCTTACCTCATGTACTTGTTAGAATCTACTCCTTTTTTTTTTTTGGAAGGGGGAATGCAGGGCAATTGGGGTTAAGTGAGTTGCCCAAGGTTACATGGCTAGTAAGTGTTAAGTGTCTGAGGTCAGATTTGAACTCAGGTCCTCTTGACCCTGGAGCCTGTGCACTGTGCCACCCAGCCACCCCAAGAATCTACTCTTGTTATCTTTAAATAGCCTATTTCTTTTTTATCCCTAATCACTATATGTCTAACCTTGTAAACAATATGTTTAACCTCATAAACTGCCTCTTTTTATGGAGGCAGGTGCATATCAAATCCCAATAAACAAATAATTCATATCCTGTCACCTTTCACTCTATCGCACTGTGCTAAGTGCTAGGGATAGAAAAAGGGGTGAAAAACAGTCCCTGCCCTCAAGGAGCTTACAGTCTAATGGGGAAGACAAAATGCAAATATATGTATATGTATATATGTGTATGTATGTATATATACATATATGTATAATCCGTAGACAGGATAATGAGGAAATAATTAAGAAAGGGAAGGTACTAATATCAAGAGGGGTTGGGGAAGGCTTGTTAAACTGAATTCTTTTCTTGAATAATACTCGTTCCTTTTACTCTCCAGAAGTTCTAGGCTTCAGTTTTCTCAAAATAAACCTTAAGTAAGTTTGGCTAGGAAATCGTTTGGATAAACAGTATTGGCATCAGTGATGATACTTGGAAATATTGCTTCCTGTCCTTCTGGTCCCTTGATTCAAGTTTTGGATATTTGTAGTGATGTAAAACAGTGGACTGACTAAATCTAGTAATGAAAATCAGCTAAAACAACACATCTCTGTTTTTGTTTCCATTGGATACGGAGTAATGGTTTAAACCAAAACTTGAGCAGGAACCAAACTTATTGGAGTATGTCCCTTTTAATTATATATGTATACATACACATATATGTATATGTATATGTGTGTGTGTGTGTGTATATATATATATATACATATATAAATATATATTTATATATTTATGGGGCAGTGCTACTTCAGTGTTACTAACCATGTCTCTCTACCAACCAACCAAGAAAAAAAAAATCAGTGACAGTCTTCTATGTTTGACTAGAATTGAAGCTAAAATGAAAGTTGTGATTTTTGGAACATATTTCCAAAAATTTTCAATAAAATATAAGAGACAGGTATGCTTCTTGGGAAAATAGATCTCTTCCACTAAATCACTGATTAAAATAGAGCTTCATATATTTTTTGACTAATTGCCCTTTCATTCATATGAAACACGTGTGCACACACACACACACACACACACACACACACACACACACACACACTTTAAATAGAAAAAGTTCCAAATCAAGCACTTAACCAAGGCCATTTGGGTCACAAGATCTGTTCAAAGCTCTAATTATGGTTTTCCTTTCTTCCCCCAAATGTATCGTTCAGATGTTCCCACATTTGTGGTGGTGGCGAGGAGACAAGAGAAGTCATGCTTGCTCCTGTTTCCCCAACAGATGGTGCCAAACCCTAGAATTAATTATCCTTCAGCTGTTGTGTTTATATTCATCTTATTTGTATGTCCTTTACAAAGGATATACCATATTTTTGTTCACCTTGTAGTTAACACCAACCCTTGATTTTATACATCCTGTGGACTTTAAGTCAATGTTTATGGAAATTTTAAAAGAAAATCTGAATGCTATCGGCGTATCCTTTTGATAAATAGGTTTTTTTAAAAATCTGCGTTATGTTCTTCTCTTATTTACTACATTATTGTCTTCAGGACTTAAAATATGTTTTATTTACTGCTGGGAGATCTACAATACCCATATTATCTCTTGTTTATCCTGCCTTCTTGGTCGGTTGCTTTGGCTTTTAAAGAATTCAAGTCTTGGTTTTACATTATTACATTTTGCTTCTCTTCTGGCAAATTTTCCTCTACTTCAGTTTTTTTTTGTTCTAAAACTATTAATTTCTCATTTATATAATAAAATTCTATATCCTTGATTCATTTTTTCTATTTTCTAATTTAAAAAAATTTGCTTTGAATGTTCTTGTCTCTAATCTACATTTGTTCCAAATTTTTTCTCTTATGGATTTATTTCTCTTTTGACACATTCTGGATTTTCTTGTTGTTATTCTATGCTCGAGGAAGCTCACAGGATTCTGTCTTTCACAGGTATTATTAGCTTATTTTTCTTCATATGGTATTTGTTAACAGATCTTAATATCCTCTCTGAAGTTTTACTCATTCTTCTGGTTTTAAATACTTTATTGATTTATCTGCTTGTATGCTGGGCTTTTATTGAGGCCTTTCCTCTTGATACTATGATATCTCATCTTTTGTTATTCCCTCTCTCCTCCTTCACATATTTGCTGATAAACAGATATTGAAAGCTTTAGCCAGGTTTTAAGACTTCCTTAACCTCTTTGTGCAGGAGAATGTAAGGCTTGCCTGCCCAGGTCCCTACCCTGAGTAATGTTTAGGGGAGTGCTCCTAGATTTTAGTCACTTTCCCTTCATCTATGGTTTAGCCCCCAGAAGTAACACCCTTTTGGGTTCCACCCTCTACTTTCCTCTTTTCTTTCATGTGTTTGGGTAAAATTATTGTCTATCATTTCTTAGAGGATAAGTAGGAATGGCAGGAGGCTTATGGATAGAGTTACTAAAATAGAGGATCCAAATGCAAATTTCTTCTTTGTTGTTGTTCCTGATAGGACATGTGGAGATTGGTGAGGGAGGGGCACTGAGTGTACTTTCCTAAGTATTAAGATTATTTTGATATTATTTCATAAAGGATTTTATCTTCAGTATTCTGTTATTTTCTGTAGATTTACCTGTAATTTTTCTCCTCATGCAATATTATTCCTTTGGGAGTGGCAAAAGGAGATAGTAAAAGAGTTGAAGAGGTTGGGAGAAAGTGATTTTATCCCACATCTTGTTGGCCACGTGACTTAGGTACATGGCAGTTGAATGAGTGATGATATTCCATGAAGAAACATATATATTTCTGAGAAAGGTGCTGCTTAGTTTTTAATGTATTGCAATGTAGCATTATAACAGTTCTGGAAGTGTGCAAGGATAAATCATATTTATCTATATCCAAGAGAAGTCTTTTGTATTTCAATACATAGGCTATATATTTTTCATAGTTCTCTTTCCCCTTTCCACTACTTTCAACTTGCTAAAAGCACCTTTTTCTCCTATAAAAGTCTTCTTGACATTTGATGTTGGAAAGTTGCTTAGAATTAATTAACAATTTATTAAATATCTACTATGTATCAGATTTTTACTGGATACTGGGAATATAAGAACCAAAATGAAGTAATGTTTAGAAACACTAATGTGTGTTATAGAGGAAACAGTGTTAGACTGAGGGTGAGGGGATCTCAAATCTAATCTTGCCTGTGCTCCTAACATGCTGTATAACCTAGGTCATAATCACTTAAGGCCTCTGGGCCTTTGTCGTCAGTCTAGAATATCCAGTTAATCTAGTAGGAAACAATTATGCCAATTGCTCTGCTATTGCTTGAATTGTACATTTTTAATTTCAGCCTCTTCTCCTCTCTCATACTCCTTATACCTCTATGTCTCTATGGTATGAATCAGAATCTTTAGGCTTTTAGTGATTTATTTTTTCAATTGAAAAGTAAAAGCTTTCCCAAATTTACCCTATGGAATTAATGGTACCTTTAAAATAAAATGTCTGCAATTTTACATTTCTCATTTTTAGTTGTATCATCTTTAGTCACAAAACGTGTATAGTCTTTGAGCTGTGTTTCTTTGTGCCAATCTATTTTTTAACAAACAGAAGTTCATCTTTCCATCTTTCGAATCACCAGACTGTTTATCTAAGTAGGGCATTATCCTACATCTTTTACAAGGTGAGTTGGATCTTTAGATTTAACTTGTAGTTCATTTTCTTTCCAAAACTGCTCAGATTTGGGATGGCTAGGCGGTGCAGTGAATAGAGCACTGGCCCTGGAGTCAGAAGGACCTGAGTTCAAATCCAACCTCAGATACTTAGCACTTACTAGCCATGTGATCTTGGGCAAGTCACTTAACCCCAATTGCTCTGCATTCCCACCTCCAAAAAGCAAAAAACAAACAAACAAAAAATAAAACCAAAAGAAAGCACACTGCTCAGATCTCATCTGAAAGTTGCTTCATTATATATTATTTGGCAATTATTACTAAAACAAAAAATTTTTACTCTACTCCTTTTGGGCATCAAAATCTTTTACAGAAGTGGTGATTTCTTATATCTTTTTACAGTTGATATAACTTTTTTTCTTTGCAGTAAAAATACTTCTTTTTGGTCCCATACAGCACTAAACTACTCTTTATGAAAGAGTATATTAAAAGGTCAGTACATTACTTTAAGTTTCTCCAATATTTATATAGTTCTTTAAGGTTTAAATTTTTTTTCTTCATATCAGAACTGCAGCTCCAATCATCCCTTCTATGAGAATGACTATCTAATCTATGTTTCTAGCCCTAATTTTATCTAAGAACTCCAGCTCTCAGGTAGCTGGTTACATAGTTGGAAGAATGCTGGGCCTGGAGTCAGGAAGACCTGGGTTCAGATCCAACTGCAGATACTTACTAGTTGTATGGCCTTGGTCAAGTCATCTAACCTCTGTTTGCCTCAGTTTCCTGCACTGTAAAATGTGGATAATTACAGTACCTGCCCTGCAGATTTGTTGTGAGGATCAAAGGAGATAATTGTAAAATTGCTTTGGGCAGTGCCTGGTACAAATGGGTACTACATAAATGCTTATCCATTCCTTTCCCCTTCCCTAGTTCCAAATCCCCAATGAGTATCTCCACTTGGATATCATGTTGACAGCTTAAACTCATTATGTTCAAAAAATTAATTCATTATTTTCCACCCACAAATTTTGGTTCCTCCTGATATTATTTCTAATTTTATTGATGGATCCATTATTCTTCTAGTTACCCATGCTTGAAATTTCAGTCATCCTTGACATTTTTTTCTCCCTCACTTTCCACAGCCAATCAATTGTCGATACTTCTCTATTTCAACTCTTAAATCACTTTTGAATGTCTTCTTTTTTTTTTTTTCACTCCCACTGGCACTGTTCAAATAGGCCTGCATCTTCACTTCCTCGTATTATTGTAATAGTTTCTAACTGGCCTTTCCTTCTCTATCCACTCTCATTCTATTTCATCATTTACAGAGTTGCAAAAGCAATCTTCCTAATGTACACTGTTCAAAAACATCCTGTGATTTACCTTTGCCTGTCAAAGAATAATGAACTCCTTATCCTGGCATTCAAGGACCTCCACAGGTTGACTTCACTCTTCTTTTCTCATCTTCTTTCAACTCCCCCCTTCATGTACCTTATATTTCAATCAAACGGGACTAATTACCATTCTCTGTTCTCATGGTTCCTTCTCTTATCTCATTGGCCTTTGTTCTCACGTGTGGAATGGACTGCACCTCATTATTATCCTTCCTTTCCTTCAAGACCCACTTCAAGCCCCATCCCTTCCCTAAATCTTTCGTGATCTTCCCGACTGGCAGTGATCTCTTTTACATGGAATTTTTCATATCACATTTTATGAAGTTCTCTGATTTGTATTAAACTTATTTGTGTCTGCATCTTGTCTTCTATATTACACAAAAACTCCTTGGACATTGGATCTGTACCTGATTAGAATGTGAGTTCCTCGAGAGTGCAGACTGCTTTTGTTTTTCTTTGTTTTCCTAGCACTCACTTAGCATAGTGCCTCACACAAATAAGGACATAGTAAATGCTTATTGATTGACAGTATTCGATCTTGGTGTCTTATCTAGTTCCTAGCACGGTCTTACATTTAACAACCACATGGCTATACGTTTGATGAATTGAATCCTTAAGATAGCCAGCAAGCTGGGCCTGGCTAGGATGCTACTGTTAGTATTTCCTGGGCAAGTAGTTTTTGTTCTTTTGTTTCCAGTGAAAAGTTTGTTTCTGTAATCAACTCCATACTCCTTCCATTCAGATTGTTGGATTTGCTGTGCCGGCATTAATTCTACCACATTTGTGATTGTGATCTCCCCTTCAAAAGGTATTATTGAACAACTTCTTGGTCCTGCCTCTTTAATATAACATTTGTTTTTTTTTCTATCAAACAAAGTTATCTCATCTAGTGAGGGTCAAACCATCACCTGTTTCTCTTCCTATCACAACACTAAAGAGAATAAAGCTCCCCCTGTGTTACACCCAAAAGTATCTTTAGAATGACTATTTGGGGGCGTGAAAGCAAAAGAATTCACTTTTGGTTGGAACAAGATAATTTTTTACGTTTTACCCTCCCTTTAACTTTAGAATTTTGTAAAAAAGTCTTGACTTTGCTTTCATGTTGGGTGATGCTGATATGCCTATAACTGAATAATAAAGTGAAATCAAAATGACCAGTATTGAGACCAGAGAACCTGAATTTGAATAAATTCTGCCCCCACCTGTCCACAAAATCAGAAGCCTTTGAATAAGAATCTTCCCCCCACCATTGACACTGTCTTGATGATATCATGGTCAATGAATGAAATGAGACAATTGAGGATAAATCCTCTCACTTTACTTCCATCTCTCAATCATATAATTATAGTATCTCAATGTTGGAAGAGACTAGAGAAGTCATTAGGAGCAACCCACACCACAAAAGAAATCCCCATTAAAATGTACCCCCAAAGTGGTCATCTAGGCTTTCTTTGCAGGCTTCTAATGGAGAGTCATCCACCATCTCTTGAAGCAATCCAATCTACTATTTAATAAATCTTATTATCAGGAAGATTTTTTCCTTATATCAAGCCTAAATTTTTCCTTTTGGTAACTTCTACCTGTTCCTCTGGTGAGAAATATAAAAAGGTCTTATTCTCTCTTCTATATGGCAGCCCTTCAGCTATTTGAAGAGAGGTATCATGTACCCCTCTGACTCTTCTCCAGGAAACAAATTCTTATGTCCTTCAACTGATTTTCATATGCATAAACTAAAGGCCCTTTATTATCTTTGTTGTCTTTATTTGATTACTTATAGATGTCCTTCCTAAACTGTAGAACTAACCAGGGTAGAGTAGAGTGAGATTGTCACTTTCCTGTTCATATAAGTAATGCCTCTCTGAATGTAGCCCAAGATTGCATTAGTTTTTGTGGGGTGTTTCAGCATACTACTGACACAAGTTGAGCTTGAAATCTACAGAAATACCCATATCATTTTTAGATAAGCTGCCATCTCTCATCTCCCTAATCATATAGTTGGGGAAATGTTTTGTTTTTTTTTCTTTTAAGCCAAGAATGAGACTATACATTTATCTTTATCAAATTTCATTTTGTTAGATTTAAACTCATGTTCTAGTCAAATATTTTTGAATACTAACTCTATCATGCAATATGTTAGGTATTTCTCCCAGCATTGTGTTATCTGCTAATGTGACTGTCTTTTCATCTATTCTTTTATTTCAGTGATTGATAAAAAGTGTTAAATGGCGTGAGCCAAGGGCAGATTCCTTGGGACTTTCTTGGAGACTTTCTATCAAACTGTCATTGAACCATTAATGACTAGTCTTTAAGTCTAGTCACCCCAGTAAACTTCCAAATCTATATTATGGTCTAGACCATATTGTTCCATCTCTTTCACAGAGATAGTATGAGATACTTTATACAATGCTCTAATACATTCTACATAAGTTATATTTTTAACATTATCCTTGTTCACCAATTTTATGACTCCTTCAAAAAAGAAAATAGGTTTAGTTTTGCATGAGCTGCTCTTGATGTAGCCACACTAACCCTTTGTAATCAGCACTTTCTTTTTGAGATGATCATTATTTCTTTAATGATTTGTTCTAGAATTTTCTAAGGAATTAATAAGTTCACTGACCTTTAGTTTTCAGTCTCCATGTCCTTATTTTTTATTGAAAATTAGAACATATGCTCTTCTTTTAAAAATCTTATTAGCAGTAACTAAACAATATTTTCCATTGAAGACCTGAAGCTATTGTTCATTTGAGTAAGGTGACTTTATCAAGGGTGGCCAAGTGATCTTAGAATATCCCCTTAGTTAGCTTAGGTGCCAACTTTATGTTAGTCATTTTCTTTTTGTTCTTTTCATATGAAGGTCATTTTCCATGAGGGAAAAATAGACGTAAAAGGAGAATTAAGTTCCTCAGCCTTCTTTCTATTATGTTATCATTATTCCTAATTGCTTCTTGGCCTATATATGAATAGCAATTAGTAAAGTAGGGATTCGGTTTAATAATCAAAAATCTCCTTTTCTGAGGATTCCAAAACCATCCCTGAGATGCAGTGTTTTGGGAAAAAAATCAGTCTCTGTGTTTCTCTGTGTGTATCTCTGTCTCTCTCATCTTTCCTTTTTTCTCTCCCCCACTGACCACGTTACTAGAAAGTTTGGATCAATACGAGAGAATGGAAACAGCTTGGAGTCAACAATAGCCGACAAAAATTTATCAAATGCTTAATATATGCCACTAACAATGCAAAGCACTAAAAAAAAAGCAAAGAAAGACTATAACCTGGCCCCTGCTTTCAAGGAACTCACATTCTAAAGGTAGAGACAGCATTTACAAAAAATGTATTTACAAGATATATCTAGTATAAATGGAAATTAATTTTAGAGGTACAGGGCAGCAGCATAGAGCCTGGGATAGGCATTTTGAAGAAGGTAGGATTCAAGCTAAGTTTTGATGAAAGCCAGGGAAACAAGGAGGCAAAGATGATAGCAGAAATAAACACAACTTGAGGGCATATTCAAGGCAAACATGGGAAACAGATGCGAGAAGATTGTCAGTTAAGGGAAATAGTTTTAAGAAGCATGATGTCCAGGGACAGCTAGGTGGTTCAGTGGATAGAGAACTGACCCTGGAGTCAAGAGGAATTGAATTCAAAAGTGAGCAAGTCAGTTAAGAAGGAGGAGGAGAAAAAGGAGAAGGAGGAGGAGGAGAAGAAGGAGGAGGATGAGGAGTAGGATGCCCTGCATCAGTGAGAATACCAGCTCAGGGCTGAAAAGGAGACCTCTAAGCCATAAAACAAAGGAATTTGTGAGTTATTTCTTTGCCATATGTATATGCTATAGGTTTGTCTAACTACCATTGTACCTTCAATTTGAGCACACTCTTCTGATGGGCCGACGTGTACCTATGAAGAGTGTGCCCCAGGATTTGAGGGAGATTTTTGCATCATTTTTGCTATACCTTTAAATAAATCCCTTTTCTAAAAGTTAATGGAGCTAACAGGTAGAATGTGAAAGTATTTTCACATATAGAATATACAGCAGATAGGTCCACTATTATAAATGAACCGTTTTGAGTTTTAAAAGTGTCTTGGTCTTCCAGGCCCTCTCATTAGAATATGCATGCCTTTTTATGGGAAGTAGACTTATGAAGTACTTTTAGTCATTAACATTATTATGTGGTCTCACCAGTCAGATTGGCTAAGATGACAAAACAGGAAAATGACAAATGCTGGAGAGGATGTGGAAAAATTGGAACACTAATGCATTGTTGGTGGAGTTGTGAATTGATACAACCATTCTGGAGAGCAATCTGGAACTATGCCCAAAGGGCTTTAAATAACTGCATACCCTTTGACCCAGCAATACTACTGTTGGGATTATATCCCAAAGAGATCACAGAAGT
>CM053580.1:414096910-414115677 GCA_028627135.1 Pseudochirops cupreus | reverse complement strand
TTCTGGAAAACTTAATGCTAGAATAGACTCAGACTACTAGACATGGCAGGGAGTCCTTACAGGGAGGAATGGAGTTGGAAAGAGCAACATCAATGGTCACTTATTACTGAAGACTTGCCCAATTAATGACCTTCACATCACCAACACCAACTTCTGTTTACCTAAGTGCAATAAAACTTCATGGATGCACCTTCATAACAAACATTAGCATTTTTAGGTTGAGTGAGGATGTGGTATAACAGAGATAGACCTGTACTTTAGGAAAGTCCCTTTGGAGGCTAGGTGGAGGATAAGCTGGAGTAGAGAAAGATTTGTAATGGGGAGAATAGCAGCAATCTATTACCATAGTCCAGGTGAGAGGTGATGAGGGTCTAGATCTGGGTAGTAGAAGTGTCAGAGGTGAGAAGGAGTCATACATGAGAGATGTTACTAAGGAAAAACTGACAAGATTTGGCAATGGATCGGACTTGGGGAAAGAGAGTGAGAAGTTGAGGATGACACCAGGTTGTAAGACTAAGTCTCTGGGAAGAAGGTGGTACTTTCAATAGAAGTTTCAGAAACAGAGAAGTTTCAAAAGATTAGGGCTAGATAAGTAGAGAATCAGTATAGAGATTATATTGAAGTCATGCATACGGATGAGGTCATCAAGTGAAATAGTACAGAGGGAGAATAAGGGCCCAGAAGAGAATCCTAAGGGACATTCATTTTTAGTAGGTGTGACCTGGACAAAGATCTAGCAGAGACTGAGTATATGTGAACTAGGACAAAGTAGCATCATGGAAACCTAGAGAGAAAGGGTATCAAAGAGAAGAGGATGATTTACAATGTCAAATACAGAAAAGAGATACACAAGAATGAGGATTTAAGAAAAAAACAACATTAGATTTGGTGAATAACAATTCTTTGGTAAATTTGTAAAGTATAATTTTGGTTGAATTTTGAGATCAGAACCACACTATAAAGAGTTAAGAAAACAGGGAAAGGAAAGAAAGTGGAGACATCTATTATAGATGACCTTCACAAGCAATTTAGCCACACAACAGAGAAGAGATGTGGGATGATAGCTAGTGGACATAGACAAATCAAGTGAGGGTTTTTGTGGATGGCAGAGACATGGGCCTATTAGTAAGTAGTAAAGTAATCCATAGACAGTGAGACATTGAAGATTAGTAAGAAAGTGGGGATGATTGAGGGGGCAGAAGGGAAACAATACTGACAATCACCAAATGGTGAACCAAAAGAATACTAAAATAAACTTACTTAAACCCTGAATGATTATCATGACCAATCGTGGACCCTGAGAACTGATGACGCACATCACTCTCCTATCAGTAGGCAGGTAGGACACTACAGGCACAAAATGTTACAAATGCTCTTGGAAGAAGTTATTGTGCTAATTGGTTTTATATAGTAGTTTTTCTTTCCCTTACAAGGGTCTACACATTACTTAGAGATATAGCGTATTAGGAGAGATAGTGAAGTAAAAAAAGTCAATAAAATTTTTATTTTTAAGGAAAATATTGAACAGACCTTTTGTTCTGAAGTAAGCTTAACATCATGAGAGCTTCTACCAAGAAAAACATAAATCATCTTGAATGGAGACCCAGAATGAGGCACCTTCAAGTCTATAGCTTTAGGAATATACAAAAGTAATTCCATTTGATACTGGGTTATAAATGCTTGACTTTCTATTCTTGTTGAGTTTCAGTCAGGGGAAGCTGAGAACTTTTTCATTTAGTATAACTGACTCACAGGGTTTGTTTTATCTTTGAAAGATAAGTGAAAACTGGCAGGTTCACCAATCTTCAAAGCCCCCATACTAGCACTTGGGACATCTGTTTATAGCTTGGCCTGCAGATGAAACCCCTATGCCAGGGAAGATTCTGCCTGGGATGTGATATTAAAAATCCTAGTTCATATTTTATCCATGAATAATGGATAGGAACTCTTTCTTTTACACATTAATAAGTCAGCTAATCACCAGATTTCTGCCCCCTCTCCTTGTACTTTTCAAACTCCCAAATTCCACAGTACCATTAACGGGAAAATAACAAAACGCATACCTTCAAGCCAGGTTCATAATGTACGGCCTTAAAAGTTCCAAACCCAAGGTTTCAGGAAATGCCTGTACATCTATCCTACACAGTGCAAACTGTATCATTTACTCTCAGCATTATCTGCATTACCTGGGCGATAGGACTTCCAAAATAAGCAAACAGCAGACCTTCCCCAACACAAGTGTACTATCTGCAGTAATTAAGAGGTCTTTTCAGAAAGGTTCTGTCTATAGAATTGAAAGGGAATCTGGGTGGAGATTTTAGTATCAGGATGAATTATAATGACCAACAACCTGAAGGCACCTTAGGAATCATGCAGACCAGCTCCATTTTCAGGTGAAGAAAATGAAGTCCAAAGTATCACAGATAGAAAATCTCTTCAAGACTTCATATCCAGTATTAGACACTGATTCTGTGACCCTGGGCCAGTCACTTAACCCTGTTTTCCTCAGGTTCCTCTTTTGTGAAAGACAAACCATTCCAATACCTGTGCCAAGAAAACCCCAAATGGGGTCATAAAGAGTCAGACACGAATGAAATGGCTCAAGAAAAATGAAGGACAACAGCAGGGAAGGGATTCAAACTCAAGGTGCTCGCTCTGTGAAGCCACATTTAGGACTCTAGACATACTGAAACTTAAAACATTCCAGCATTAACATTCTAACCCGTAAAAACAAACATTTATTAAGAACTGACTTAACGTGCTAGGCTTAGTGATAGACACAGGATGAAAATACAAAAGAAAGACAATTTCTGCCCTCCAAGAACTTACATTCTCATAGTGGTGGAAGGAAGTTAACAATATGTTAACAGATAAATAGAGAATACACACACAATAAATATACATTGAATCTTTTGTTTGGGTTTTTAAAAATGCTTTTTTGTATGAGAAACAATTTAAGTAATCAAGAAAGTTCTCATGAAAGAAGTAAAACTTGAGCTGGGAATCTTGAAGAGAAGCAAGATTTCCAAAGGGGAATATAAGAAAGGAAAACATTTGAGTCAAGGATGGGTTGAGGGGAGATAACTTGTATAAATGGGAGAGAAATGGAATGTCATACGTGGGAAAGAGGAAGTTGGCCATTTTGGTTGGAACATGAAGAACAAAAGGAGCTGTGATGTGCAATCAGTGTGTAAAGAGAGATTTAACCAGATTTATAATGGACTTTAAATGCCACAGGAGTTTGCAATTTATTCTAGAAATCATGAGGAGTCACAGAATTTTCTTGAGCAGAGGAACAACATGGTCAGACCTATCCTTTGGAAATTTCAATTTAGAAGTTTTACGGAGAATTTGATTATATAGGGGGAAACTGAATTCAAGAAAAAAATAATTCAGGAGAAATTTTAGTCCTCCAGGTGAGAGTTGAAAAAGATTTTGATTAGGATGTTTGTGGTATGGGTAGAGATAATACGATGGATACATGAGATCATAGATTGGGGGCTGGAAGGGATTTCTGAGGCTATCTAGTCCAATGTCCTTATTTTATAAATACGGAAATTGAGGGTCAGCAAAGTAAAGTGACTTGCCCAAGGTAATTCAGTTACTAAGGGTCAGAGGCAGGTTTTGCCCTTTTGACTCCAGATCATGTTCTCTTTCAGCTCAGTACATTATACAGTATCTGGCACATAGCAGACTTAATAAATATTTATTGGCTGGGTTTTTCTGCTCTGCCAGAGGTGCAGGAGGTAGCACTGGTAAGTTTTGGCAGCTGTTTTATGGTGGGTGGAAATTGCAAAGAAGCCAATTTAGGCAGAAGAGAGTCTTGCCTGCTGGTGGAGGCAGGGTGTGAATTATGGTTATACTAGTAGGGAAACTCCCTTCATTGATGCATATGAGCAACTTGTTTGTAATTAATATTCTTAGATAGTGTCTGATCATATTGAACAGTTAAATGACTTGCTCTTTGTCACAGAGTTATTATACATCAAAGGCAAGATTTGAACATAGAACTCCATAAATCTAAGATTGTCTCTCTCTATTTGTTTCCAACTTGCCTTGTACTGTATGGGAGGTAGGGAAGGAAATCCTTAAAAATGAAACTTTCCCAAAGCAGGATGGGTAACCTTGGGAGCTGTTGTGTTTTCTCTTTCACTGAAAGTCTTTTAAGTAAATGACAATTGTTCAGCTATGTTTTAGGGGACATTCTTGGCCATGGATAGATTGGATTAGATGTCTGTCGAGGTTTTGGAGCTCCAAGTCTGAGATTCTTGTAGTTTTGTGTTTAAAAGAAAAAATTACCTAGGGGCTAATCTTCTGTACCCCCAGAGCAGCAGTTACACTTATATATGGTCTTGTAAGAGTTAAGGAGTAGAGCTATAATTTATGCTTGAATTGAGGCAAACTGGGTTTTGTGGTGCTCTCCTTAGTGGTGCTATTAGGCATGATGAGACTCCAAGATTCTAAATGTGAATGTGTGTTGGAGTGAATGACTCTTGAAAGGAAGACCTGTTGGTGACCTGTAGTCAAGGCTGCATTCATTACCCTGTAATCGGTTCTCATAAAGCCAATAAACACAAGCTGACTTTGCAGTGATCTCTTTTCTTTGGCTTCAGCTGTTTTTCCTCTTCCTGAGTTAATATGGTATTGAGAGAGGATTAAAGTTGTCTTACATTTATTAATTCATCTCATTATTTATTTATCTAAGACCTTTGACAGGATATCCCAGCTAAGCTGGGCCATTTAGTCACAATGCTTCTGAAGGTCCACAGGCTTGCTAAAACTGAGGAGAAAAAAACACTATAAATGGAATAGTATTCTGAGGATTTACAGTAGTTACCCCTTGCTTTATAGGTCTACCACATTTTTTGAGAAGTGTCTTTGAGGTTTCCTCCATAAATCTTGAGTGTAAGATTGTGCCATAACAGGAGATCTGGCTAAGTGCTTCTAACTACCTTTCGGGAAACTTTAGCTTATTGTTATATCATCTCATTGTCTGAGAATGTATTGATTAAGTAGCTAAAATTTGGACTTGTCTCCTTAGTGGGGGCTGGATTTTTGAAGAGATAACCATATTTTTGAGACCATCCAGCTTTGATTTCCTTTTATTGTAAGAAGATAGAGATCATATGAGTTTTCTCATGCCCTTTGTTATCAAAGTCAGTGATTTCATACCCTGTTTTATTGGGAAGATTGTGGTTGGTGAAACTGATTTCACCATTATAACTGTTACATTTCTATGCTACTATTGAAAATTGAGTGTGAGATGATGGGAATGAGTCTTTGGAAAGATTTTTCATAGCAGCTCCCCATTTCTGTAGCTTTATTTTCGCAATTTAAAGAAGTCTATTCTTTTCTGGAAGTCAAGTTGAATGACTGACTTTGTCATTCTCTAGGTCAGTGGTCTCTAATAAAAAAATTTTGAGTACCCATTCCTGACCTATGTACACTTATTATTTACAAATTATAGTAATATACCATCATATTATTATATATGTTACACAACTCTAGCAATAATAGGAATTGAAATAGAGTAAGGTAAAGATGAAATATTTAATGCCCAAGGTAAAAGGAAGCCACTGGATTTGAATTTTGTTGACTCAGAGAGTGATATGATCAGACCTATCTTTGCAAAACTCATTTTGGCAGCTGGGGGAGGATTGAATGGAGTAGATGAGAAATTTTCAATAGTCCAGGCGAGAGAAAATGGGGGCCTGATCTAGTATGATGGCTTTCTGAACGGAAAGAAGAGCACAGTGATGAGATATCTGGAGGTAGAAATAACTAGGTTTGGCGACTGTTTAGATATGTGAAGTAAGGGAGAGTGATGATTTGAGAATACTGCCAAGATAGTAAACCTATATTGCAAGAAGAATGGTGATGCCCTTGACAATAACAGGAAAGTTCAGAAGACAGGTGTTGTTGTTTTGGAGAAAAATAATGTAATGATGATTGAGATCCAGATCACAATCCATCCATGCCTGTTCATCCTGTGTGACTGACTCTGTCCCACTAATGACAAAAAGGTGGAAGAAGACTCTTACTCAACAGTTGATGCCCTAGACAGTAAAGGCACCAGAAACATGTGATAATCTGGGCCAAGACAGGGAAATAAAATTTTTCCAATGTCACTTGGTTATTTGCTGTGGGTAGTGGGTAATTTATGTTTTAACTGCCCTGAGGGATTGTAACTGGGATCAGAAGGGAGGAGGCTGAGAGCTTATATAGTAACTGGACAGGTGGAGAAGCTATAGAATTGGAGGATGAGGGTAGGTGTAACTGTGTTGAAGATGATTGATGCTATTAGCATGGGAAGAGGGTGAGATATACATCTCTTACTGTAAAGTCATAGACTGGGTTGGCCATAAGGGACCCTTGGTATTTACTTTGGAGTTAATTGCTCTAGATAAAGCCTGAGTCCTAAAGTCATTAAAGATCTCTCTGCATTAAAAATTCCTCCTCCCCCTACGTAACTTGATATAAAACAAGCCAGGGGAGGGAGGAGATAAAAGGCCTAAATAGGAAGCCTTCAATAATTAAATTTTGAAAACAAATTTCAGTGGGAAAAGAATGGAAAGAGATTGAAAGTGATGGCTATCAAGTAACAGATTAAAACAACACTAACAACAACCAAACTGTTACAATTAATCAACCAATATGCATCTGTTAAGCACCCTACTATGTGCTAGGCACTGCGCTAAGTGCTTTTTCAAATATTGTCTCTTTTAACCCTCACAGCAACCCTTAGAAGTTGGTGCTATTATTATAATCAGTCTTTGTTATGTGCCTTATAGTTCTCTTAGTTCTTGTATTTTGAATCTTCTATTAAGTTGAGGATTTTTTTTAACAAAGTCTTGAAAGTCTGAGAGTTTGTCAAATGTCCATTTTTTTTTCCCTTCAGGATAATACTTAACTTTGCAGGGTATGATATTTTTGGCCAGAGCACCAGTTCTTTTGCCTTTTGATAACTGGGGTTCCAAGACTAGTGGTCCTTCAATGTCTCTGCTGCTAGTGGCCTCCTAGGTCTCCTAGTGGCCTGCTAGAGCTGCTACTCCTACTCATCTACTACCCAAAGTCATTGATTATTGCCAATTATCCCATTGTTACCTGACTTTACACTAAAATAATGCCTTAAGAATTAAGTTATAAGGTAAGTGTTCATAATGAAATGCCTTCAGTAAAAGGTACTCATTCAAAAATTCTTTTATATGGGTGTGGTATTTTCATGCTTCTGGTACCTTCCCTGCCCAGTGAATATATTACATTCTGAATTCTTGGGGTCCAGAGGTTAACATGTGTTTTATGTTAAACATTTATGGAAGTATGTGCTCCAATAAAATGAAATCTAAGCCCCTTAGTGAAAAAAATGAATATTTGAATGAAAGAATTAGGAAAATAAGGGTAAATAGATTATTGGACTGGTGCTATCAAATATCTAGAGTCACAAAAATTTTAATTACTTAAAAAAATACAAAAGCTTCTTAGTTGCAAACATGTAACAGAAGGCTTGTTTAATTGTGCCTTCCTCATGCAGGTTTCTGAGTGTTGATGATTTTTCAGCCTTTTAAAATGCTTGCGCCTTGTGGAATAGTATACAAGGCCTACTCAGTTTTTTTCCAGTTGATTGTATATTTTCCCAAGTTTTGAAGCCTTCCTTTCTGAAATTCAATTTTGCTAAAAAAAAAAGGAAATAAAACAAATGCTTGAGTGTGTTCCTATGTTGTCTTTTTAATGAAAAAAAAAAGAATCACATGACAGACCACAAGTGGAAAGATGAAGCTTTTGTACCTAAAAATCATATCTAACATTTGAGATTAATTTGTATAGGTATGGTTAAGATCTAAATTTCTATCGCTTTTGATGAGAGAATTTGGGGCTAATGTCTACAAAGAGGAATAACCACCATTTTGTAACAATATGTGACGTTTGTAGAGTGACATACACAGCAATAGCTAATAGATATTTTTTTGAATTGGCCTTGTTGAAGTGAACAATATTATCAGTTTTCATCCTCTTTGTAGTCATTACCAGGTGAGTAAGATGGATGCTGAGACTATGGGAAAGCCAAGCAAAAGTGAATTGCTGGATTATAAATTTGAGAAAAGTAAGGTTTTTGTAAGCGTTACAGATCAAGAGCTAGAAGGGACATTTAGCAAGTGTGTCCTGGTAAATCTTTAACAAAGGAGTCTTAGGAAAGGATGTTTTAAGACACACTTTTATGCTTACTTTGCATTAGCATTGTTTCCTACCACAGCTAGGTAGTCCAGTAGATAGAGTGCTTTGCCTCTAGTCAGGAAGACTTATCTTTGCGAGTTCAAATCTGCTCTCAGATACTTACTAGCTGTGGGATCCCGGGCAAGTCACTTAATCATGTTTGCCTCAGTTTCCTTATCTATAAAATGAGCTGGAGAAGGAAATGACAAGCCACTTCAGTGTCTTTGCCAAGAAAACCTCAAAGGCAGTCACAGAGTTGGATATGACTGAAATTACTAAAAAAAAACAACCCAAAAAACTACATTTTCTCCATCACTTTCTTTTTTTCCTCATCACTTTTTTTTGAGGGAAGACACAAGGCAATCAGGGTTAAGTGACTTGCCTAAGGTCACACAGCTAGTAAGTGTCAAGTGTCTGAGGTCATATTTGAACAGGGGACCTCCTGACCCCAAGGTCAGTGCTCTATTAACTCCACCACCTAGCTGTCCCTCCCCCTCATTTTCTTCAAACAAGAAAATCAAGGAAGCAACAAAGCAAGCCCTGATTTGTAGCGTTTGTCACATTCTGAGGTATAAATGCTCACATTGAAAATTGAACAATTCTGTCTCATGATCTGGTATGATCTGGCTCTTGCACACCCCTGTATTAAAGGTCATTTAGTTCAACTATTATTTTACAAATAAGGAAACTGTGGCCCAGGGAGGTGAAAGGACTTCTATGTGGTCTCACAGAAAGTCAGAGGCAGGACTTGAGCCTATCTTCTCTGAATCCAAAGCTCACTAGTGTTCTTTTCTATTGCACCATAAGAATTGAATGTGAATATATGGTGCATGTATATAGCCAATTTATCATTATATGTGCTAACTAGCCAAATAGAATGACCAATTAGATATATTTCTCAGTGCATGCAATCAAAATTTATTAAAACATACAAACATTAACTTTTCAGAATAAATCTACATGCCTAAAAACACCTCAATCACAAAATGGAAGCTTAGGACAAAATGAAATTAGTTACACTAAAATTGAAAAATTATCTTATTGAAATAATGATAAAGGATGATAATAACAATGGACTATTTTGTTCTATTTTTTGTTTTTTTTGTGTGTGTCCCTAATCCTTAGCACAGTACTTGGCACACAGTAGACTCCATCAATGCTGATTAATTGGATAGCTGGCTGGCTGGGATATCTAGTCTGGTCTGAGGTCAGTTAGAGATAGTGAAACAGGTAAATTTGTAAATTTCATGAGTACACAAAGCCCATTTGGGACTTTCTTGGCAAAGGTACTGTAGTGCAGTGGTTCTCAACCTTCCTAATGCCTTGACCCTTTAATACTGGCATGTGGGCATTTCTGCATGTGGGCAGACCTGCCTGGAGATGAATAGAGGAATGGTGTCTTGGTTCCTAAGACCATTGGAAATATGTGGTTTCTGATGGTCTTAGGCGACCCCTGTGACCCCTGTGAAAAGGATGTTCGACCCCCAAAGGGGTCGTGACCCACAGGTTGAGAACCACTGCAGTGGTTTCCCATCTCCTTCTCCAGCTCATTTTTACAAATGAGGAACTGAGGCAAGGGTTAAGGGACTTGCCCAGGGTCACACAGCTAGTAAGTTTCTGTGGCCAGATGTATACTCAGGAAATAAATCTTCCTTACTCCAGGCCCATCACTCTATCTACCGCACCATCTAGCTGCCCCACCTCCAATAATACAGGAAGAATATATAGGGTAATATAGGGGTAACTACATTTGACTGAATTTTGTTGAATGAATGAAATCTGAATGACTCTAAAATAATGAATGAAGAAAACAAACTTCCTTTAAAGTTAAAATAATGACACTTTTGTTTTATTTTTTAATACTGGAAAAAGGCAGATCAAAAATGTTCTTGAAGTCAATTCATTCATTGGTATTGCATGTTTACTGTCTACTTAGTTACCTAAGACTTATCTAAGGCTACAAAGTAAATATCTGAAAGTCTTGGCCTTTGCCCTTAGCAGGGGTGTCATGAGTCTGGCTCAAGCAGGGTCTAAAATGGGGATGGAAGAGTAATCTCTGAAGAGATATTTTATCTCCGAGTTCCAGGAAAAGGAGGGACCGTTGTGAGGAAGAAGTTCTATGGCCATATGGCCAGACTGCTTCTTCAGATAAAGACCTGTCAAGTACAACTAGTTTTTGTCCTTTTATCACCCTGTGGATAATTTTTGTTTGTCTTGTTGAATGTTCAGGTAAGGATTAGAACTATACTTGTGATTGCATTGATACAGGTGAGGAAACTCCTTCCATCATTGTAGACTGGCACTTTGTGACTTGTGGTGTTAGAAAACCGT
Source organism: Pseudochirops cupreus (assembly GCA_028627135.1). Lineage (NCBI taxonomy): Eukaryota > Metazoa > Chordata > Mammalia > Diprotodontia > Pseudocheiridae > Pseudochirops > Pseudochirops cupreus. The sequence continues at coordinate 414,105,135 of CM053580.1, read as the reverse complement.
CTAGCAGAGGTACTCAACCTGTGGGTTATGTTCAATTTGTAACAATGAAAATACATCCCGCATATCAGATATTACCATTACGATTCATAACAGTAGCAAAATTACAGTTATGAAGTAGCAACGAAAATAATTTTATGGTTGGGGGTTGCACAACATGAGGAACTGTATTAAAGGGGCACGGCATTAGGAAGTTTGAGAACCACTGGTTCTAGAGCATTGAAAGGTTGAATGACATGTATATACCATGTATATATTAGAGGTGAAACTTAAACCAATGTCTTCCTGCCTTCAAGGATAGCTCTTTAACCACTGTACCACACTGCCTCTCTGTATGGATAGTGATGGAGTCTATTTTTCTCTTAGAGCTCAGTGAAAACGTTTCCTAATCTGAACTTTAAAAAAAAAATTCTGACCACTGAAAATTTAACTAAAATGAATTGGGTTACATCAGTAATAATTTTATGATTTTAAGAAAACCATAATTAGTTTCTCTTTTTTTAGTTATTGTGGTCATAAGTTTGTTTCTTTAACTTAAAAATAGCTTTTATTCAAAATGTTTTAAATAACTTATAAGCTTAGCTACAGCTTTGATTAATTTAGGACTTATATTGTACCCACAACTCTGGAAAATTTTGATTTTTAAGAAACTTTAAGTATAACTTTCGTTTCAGATGTTAGTTTCTGGTTTTATATGACCTGCAAAATTTATATCCTATGTATAGTTTAAAGTAACAAATGCACACCACTGACAATCCAGAGGTATGTTAGAAAATGAAGGATTTTTTTTTCTTGCTTGCTTTGTGTAAATTAGTTTTAAAGTACTCCACAGGTCCCTACTATAAATTTTATTTTAAAAGCAAGCTGAGCCATACCAAAGAAACCTCTCATACAACAATTCCAGTCTCCTGACATCCTGCCCAGACTTCTCACCAATCTTCGTTTGTTCCATCCACTTTGCTCGGGTCAAAGTGTAATGTACTCCATGATTTCAGACAGAAAACAGCAGGAATATCCTTTTCATTGGGGAGAGCACTACATTAAAAATGTTATAATTGAATTTATTAATGTTTAGATGTTTGTTTCAATTTTTGTACAGGAGGGTATCAGAAGTAGAAAGCAGTGTATTTTAAACTTGGGACAAATGCTAGACTAGAATTAAAAAAAAAAAAAAAACAACCACGCTGTGGTTTACAGTAGAATAGGTCTTCAGCAATGCTATTCTCATTTCAACCAGTTCTGAGGCATGCCATCAGATCCCAAGTGCTATACTTCTTTGAGGAAAACATGTTTAATCTTCTGACATTTTAGGGATTGATTGATCTGGGAGCTAAATTAGACTATCATAGTGGGCCAACTTGAAAATAGACTCTTTAAAAGCAAAGGTAAACTATGGATAACATTTTATTTCAGTTTCCTGTTTGAGAATATTTTTCTATGAAAACAGAGAGTGCTCTGATAATGTCTCCAAGAACTGAGTAAATCATAGTGTATCCATTTTGAGTAGTGCTCATGTGATACAAAGATAAAGTGCTGGATTTGTCAAAAGGTCCTGGGTTTAAATTCCCATTAAGCTTTTTCTGACCTATGTAACCATGCCATATTTGGTTTCTCTCTTCTCAAAGAGCATTTGCTCCATGATCAGTTGTACTACCAATTGTTGGTTTGGTAAAGGGAACAGGAACTGAGAAGAAAGATCAGCAACACATGAGAGGAGAGGAATCAGGGCATGGCAGTGTGACAGGTGATCACATGAGATAACATTCCTAAAGTGCTTAGCCCAGCCCCTGGCACATAGTAGCAGCTAGAAAAAGGTCTATTCCTTTCCCTCTCTTCCTTTCTCGTGTGTCCCAGGTCATGTAGATTCAGCTTCTGTTTGTTCTTAACGTCTGGAACTTCAACCCAGGACCCTCTCCTACATTGTGTAGGGAAAAGCAATGTGGACAGGAGCTCCCTGCCAGCCAACATTGTGATGTTGAGCTTTAATTTTTTTCTTAGAACTTTAAACAAAGAAAATTTCAATCATTTTCGGGAAAATAGTTAAATTATTCTAAGAACATCCAAATTAAAATATAGCTATATCAGAAGGAAAAATGCAGGTACAACAGAAACTATCCTCTAGCCCCCATGGCTTTTAAACTTCCAGTTACTGAAGTTGCAATATTTTACAAGGTATCTCGCAAGATTGTTTTTACTTTCCTATCTATTCTTTCACAGTTATTTTTTAATTGGGACAATTAACTCTTTTATTTCATGTGGCTTTCATTGATGATTTCTTGAAAAATAGCTCTGGAAAACCAGGCTTTGATAAAGCCCATTATGATTCAAATGGAGCTACTTGACTACGCCTTTAAACCCCCATCACGCGGGTTGTCACTGACTGCCCAATAATAGGCCCCAGACCAAGCCTCGCTTGCTCATTGTTTGGGTTTTAATGCCTCAGAGTGAGTGTGAATAGCAATTATTTCTGTTCTGGTCAGAAACTCTGAGGTCTTCCCATCACAAACTGATTCCTTTGTGAATTCTTTTGTGAAACTAGGCCATCTTTTGCCTTAATTCTTACCTAACCTTTAAATACTGAATGGACATTGCCTCAAACAAAGTGAGACCTGGGAAAAACGTAATTCTTACCTAACCTTTAAATACTGAATGGACATTGCCTCAAACAAAGTGAGACCTGGGAAAACCCTCGGTTTAAAAAGGCCAAGGTCCCCACTAGATCCAGGGTCATCTCCAGTCATCTTGACCTATGTCTTGCCACTAATCTCTGATGACTCTGAAGAAGAGAGTGAGGCTGATGAATCTGCAAAGCTCTGCCTCACTTAAATCCAATTCACTTGCAAGTTAAGCCGTCACCTTTCTAATGTCACTTGACCTCTTTGTGAATGAAGAACAAACAACGGAAGTTGTAGGGGCATCTAGGTGGCACAATAGATAGAACACTAAGCTTAGAATCGGGAAGACTTATCTTCCTAAATTCAAACCTGGTCTCAGACACCCACCAGCTGTATGATCCTGGTCAAGTCACCTAACTCTATCTTCCTTAGTTTCCTCATCTATAAAAAGAACTGGAGAAGTAAATGACAAACCCCTCCAATATCTTTGCCAAGAAAACCCCAAATGGAGTCACAAAGAATTGGACATGACTAAAATAACAACAACAACACAAGTTGTAACTGTATACTATGATATGGGGTACTTAACTATATTTTCCTTAAAAATGTTAGAACAACTAACAAACAATGATTTTGTTCATCTCAACATAGAATTATTAAATATCTACTGTGTGTAGAGTATCATGCAAGGTATTAGGAAGAATTAAAAATAAATAAGATAAACTTTCTGCTCTCAGGGAAATTAAGATCTAGTGGGTAAACTATAACAATACATGGATAAAGATGAAGCAAATTAAAAGATGATCAAGGCATAGAGATGCAATAAAAGTACCGAGTAAGGTACAAGGAAGGAACCACCGTTTCTGACTATAGCCCATCATTTATACACTGCACCATTTGGTTTCTTTTCTTACTAGGTTTGACTATAGAGTAGTAACTTTGATGTCTAGTTAAGTTAGGTTAAATGGAATTTTACAAATTCACTGATCTCCTTTGCAAAGGTGTGTGGGAGGACTAAGGGTATGGAGGACCATGTATATTGTCGGACAGTGGTTGCCGTGTTGGTCTGTTCTACTGAATGTTTTTTCCCCTTGGAAATGTAGGTAGCATAAAAATAAAAGTTCTTAGTAAAAATAAAATTGAAAAAAAATTTTTGATGGAATTCTACTTGTTCTTAATTCAGTGTTTAGTGAAATAAATAAGCTACATTGAAAATTTTTCCTCTCAAGTTATATCTGAATCAAATTCACTGCCTATTTGATGTTTTATAATTTGTCTGCATCCTCCCCTAATATCTCACTCTGCTATTTTCCACTATGCAGAGGTGATCCTGGATTCTTGAAAACTGTACCAGAAGAGGCCAAGCTCTGATGGGTTCTATCAAGCTGAAAATTCTTCAAGTATGTGGGCCTGTCATAGATTCTGGGCTTGTCCTCTAAGGACCAGACTAGCTAAATTCAACCCAGAAAGTTAGTCTTCTAGTGAGGATTTTTTTCATTGATTCATGAAGACCAACTATTAAAGTAAGGAGGATGGATGAGCGCCATTGGAGGAAATGCCCTCATGGCCAAAGTCTTGAATACTGGGAGAGTTTTAAATACATAAGGGAGTATGACCCGTTTATGTCTTGAAATCTATGGAGTATCTTCTAGCCTAGTGGGCCTCATTTCAGAAGTCAGTGCATCATTTCAAAAACAAACCAAAAAACCCCCTGCTTTTTATCTATTTATCATATGCCGCAAGTTGCATCAAAAATTATAACTGTTTTCGGAGTTGTCTGCAGGAGTTGGTAGGATGTTTGATCCTTGGCCCTCTCACATACCTGTCTGACATGTGAACCATGAAAAATCTGGCTTGAGTTTAGTAAATCCCGATGTGAGAAGATTTCTTGGCTTTTTGAGGACTCGTCAACAACTCCCCAGAACTTAAGGCAATGGCTACCGAGCTTAATTTATACCATTTCAGACATGAGCCTGGCTAATGGTTAGTGATGCTCTTCTATGGAAAAAATAATAGGATGGAATGTAAACTATTGGGAACAATTTTGGATTTGACAGAATGATAACACAGGGCCAGATGTTTGAAATAAATGTTTGCAGCATCTTTGAATCCCAGAGTAGAGGAGATGAAAAAGCTAAACTTGAAGCCTTACATTCCTTTTTAATCTGGAATCCATCCCTTTGATAGACATTCAAAGAGCTGTAAGCGATCCCATATTCTGGTAGCCCAGTTATTCTCAAGTAGCCTGTAGTGTCTCTTAAGGTCCCAATTTCCTCAATGTACCCAGAGTTTGTTATAGTTTTTGAAGTTCTAAATGTCCATTTATTCTCAGAACTCTTGCTTGGGAATGACAGAGAGGAAACCTCTTGGGCCTGACTTCTCAGGTTTCTCAAGCCTGTGCCTTCCCTGAGGATTATTTTTATAGTTCAAACCAATAAAAACAAGAATATAAGCAAAGACACTTTAGAAATTCACCTTAAGAGGAAAGTCTTTAAAAGAAGCAGAGTATAAATTACAGATTAAAAAGAAAATAAATGCAGTTTAAATTTTGTCTTTTTTATTAGAAAAATAATAGACACATTTCATTCTACAGAGAACAAAACAGATGATTATGTAAGAAACTATGAGCATTTGTTTGTGTATGTACGTATGTATGTATGTATGTATGTATGTTAGATTCATCTCAGTGGTGACAAAATTGTCCTACTGTTTTCACCTCTGAACTTTTGTTTCCCTCTGGGAACTTTTAAAGACTATTTTAGAGTTTCCATTTTCTTTCTTTTTTCTTTTTTGTTTTGTTTTATTTTCTTTTTTTGCAGCTCTCACTACCAATATACTTAGGACCATCCAACCCCCAACAGAAATGCAATTATAGTCATTTTAAAAACACATTCAAATTCAAAGTGGCCTAAGAAAGTTTTTCCAAATGTCATAGAAGTCTTCCGGGACCTGTTGTCGGGAACAAATAAATATGATTTGCAATTAGCCTATCAACTGCTGCATGTCTAAAGTGCTTGAAAAAATACTTCTTCACAAATCCCTACCAGTAGTTATGGGACTTAGAGTTTTCACAAACAGAATTAGACAGAGTAGTACAACACAAAGTAACAGTAACATTTGCTATAGATTTTATCCCACACAAGGGGAAGCTCAGGCTAAATGTAAAATTCTTGGGGGCAGGAATCAGGGAGGCTACAGTCAGGGGTATGTATAGAATGTCAGGTGAGATGATCTCATATCAAGGCAGAAGTTAGGAGGCTTATTAGTGACAGTGCTCTGGAGATGACAGTTTTAGGACTCCTGTTTTCAGTGTCAGGTCCAGGATATATTACCAATAGCTAGCATTCATATAGTGTTTAAGGTTTGCAAAATGCTTTACAAATACCATCTCATTTTATCCTCACAAACTTAAGACTTAGGTGTTATTATTATCCCCAGTCTACAGAAGAGGACACTGAGTTTAAGTAACTTGTCCAAGGTCACATAGCTGGTAAGTATCTGAGGTCAAATTTGGACTCAAGTCTTCCTGAACTGTAGGGCCAGTATTCTTTCAATTAAGTCACTTAGATCCCTGAGTTGCCCTATCCCACAGGGGCAACAAGCTGAAGTCACAGAGAGCCCTGAGGTTTGTGGAAGGCAGAATTTCTAGCATGGATACATCTTGTTAGTTTCTCATCTCTGACATCCTAAGCAGGGGGATGCATAGGACTGACTAGCAGAGAAGTAGAAGAAACAAACAAGGAACCTGAAAATCTACAGAAAAGGGCAATTAAGAGAAACATGTCTGGTGTGCAGAACAGAGACAGCCTCCCTCAAGTAAGTCTTTAGGTCTTAGCCTTAAGATCTAGGTTTTGAGGCCTCTCACAGGGAGTGAAACATATTTCTGTGATCTTATTTACAATGCTTATATACTAAATTCTTTTTTTCATAGATTATACATAAACAAGATTAGTTGCCACTTCACTGATTAGAAATTCCAGATGAACAAAGTAATAAAAATGACAATTATACTTAAACTGCTTATTCAGTGTCATGCCAATCAAATAACCAAAGAATTACGTTATAGAGCTAGAAAAGCAATAAAATTAATCTAGAAAAAACAAAAAAGGAAGAATATCAAGGGTATCAATGAAAAAAGATGTGAAGGAAGGCAGCTTAGTAGTACTGGATTTCAAAATAAATTACAAAGTGGTAATTATGAAAACTATCTGGAACTGACTAAGAAAAAGAGTAGTATATCAGTGGAATAGATTAGGTATGAAATACAGGGTAGTAAATGACCATAGTAATCTAGTGTTTGAAAAATACGAAGATTCAAGCTTTTGGGGTCTCATCATTTCACAAAAGTTACTGGAAAAACTGGAAAGCAGTTCAGCAGAAACCAAGCATAGATCAACATCTCATACCATATACCCAAAGTAAGGTCAATATGGTTAAATGATTTAGACATAAAGGATGTCTAAGTAAAAGTAAGTAAAGTAGAAGACCATAAGTAAAGTAGGAGACCATGGGAAAATGAACCTGCTAGATCTATGGACAATTGGAAGAGTTTACAACCAGACAAGAGAGGATCATACAAAGCAAAAAGGATAATTTTGATCATGTGAAATGAAAAGGTTTTGCACAAACAAAATCAATGCAGCCAAAAATATAAGGAAAACAGGAAATTGGGGGGGGGGGATTTTTACAGCAAGTTTTTCTGATAAAGGCCTTATTTCTCAAATATATAGAAAATTGAGTCAATTTTCTAAAAGCAAGAGCCATTCCCCAGTTGATAAATGGTCAAAGGATATGAATAGGCAGTTTTCAGAAGAAGAAATCAAAGCTATCAATTTCATTGTTATTGAGTTCTTTCTGTCATGTCAGATTCTTGGTGGCCTCATTTGAGGTTTTCTTGGCAAAGATTCTACAGTGGTTTGCCATTTCCTCATCCAGCTCATTTTACAGATGAGGAAACGGAGGCAAACAGGGTTAAGTGTCTTGCTTAGGGTCTTACAGCTGGTAAGTGTCTGAGGCTGGATTTGAACTCATGAAGATGAGTCTGCCTGATTCCAAGCCCAGTACTCTAACCACTGTGCAACCTAGCTACCCCAAGCTATCACTAGTCACATAAAAATGCTCTAAATCAGTATTAATTAGAGAAATACAAATTAAAACAATTCTAAGATACCACTTTACACTTATCAGTTTTGTTCTACCATGACAGAAAAGGAAGATGACAAATGCTGGAGGAGATATGCAAAAATTGGGACAACAATATACTGGTGGTGGAGTTGTGAACTAGTCCAATTATTCTGGACAACGATTTGGAATTATTCTGAAAATAATACAAAACTATTCGTATCATTTGATCTAACAATACTACTACTATGTCTGTATCACCAAGAGATCAAAGAAGAGGGAAAAAGACCCATTTGTACAAAAATATTTCTAGCAGTTCTTTTTGTGGTGGCAAAGAAATGCAAATTAGGGGAATGTCTACCAATTTGTTTTTTTTTTTTTAATTTTTTAAAATTTATTTTATTAAATTTTTTTTGAGTTACATATTTTCTCCCCATCTTTCCCCCGCCCACCACCCCAAAACAGCCATCCCAGTGTTTCCCCCCTCCCCCA
>CM053580.1:414066062-414096410 GCA_028627135.1 Pseudochirops cupreus | reverse complement strand
TCGCAGTGCTGATATGGTTCCTGGTAGCCGAGCTGACTTTAGTGGGAAGTATCTTTGTGTGCGTTTTGGAGTTCTAGCATTGGTTTAGAGTCCTATTTTATGGGTATTTTGGGGTGGCTATGTGAGAGCTGGGATATGTTGCTGCTGCTCCGCCGCCATCTTGGCTCCACCCCCATGTCTACCAATTTGTAATGCTTAAAAACTTGTGGCATATGATTGTGATGAAATGTTATTGTGTATTATTAAGTTTTGTACCCTTTGACTCAGCAATACACCAAAAGGGCATAGTCTCAGTCAAACTGGGACCTATTAAAGACCTTAGCTTGAAAAAACCCAAGGTCTCCCACTGCATCCAAGGCCATTTCTAGTCATCCTAATCTATATCTAGACACTGGACCCAGAGGAGAAAGTGAGGCTGGTGACTTTGCACAGCCCTCCCTCACTTAAGTTCAATTCATTTCCATGTCATGGCATCACCTCCCTGATGTCATGGTACTCTATGGGAACAAAGGACAAACAGCAACAATAGCAACTAGGTCTGTGTTATAAGATGATTGGGGGGAAAGGACAAGAACCTATATGGTCAAAATATTTATTACAGCTCTCTTTGTGGTGGCAAAGAACTGGAAATTGTGGGGATGCCCATCAATTGGGGAATGGCTGAACAAGTTGTGATATGTGGGTATGATGGAACACTACTATGCTATAAGAAATGATGGGTTTGATATCTTAGAGAAAACATAGAGAGACTTGCACAAAACAATGAAGTGCAAAATGAATAGATGCAAGAGAATATTGTATATAGTAATAGCAATATTGTGTTAAAACACAATGTTGTTTAAAAAAGTTAAAAACAACTTTGAGCAGCTAAATAATTTTGACTATTTTAAATACTCTAACTACAAAGGAGATATTAAGGAAGATCCAATTTACATCCAGAGAAAGATCTGATGAATGTAAATGGTTTTGTATATGTATGTATGCATGCGTGTACATATGTGTATGTGTGTAGACATATCTGTGCCTAAGGGTAATCATCTCTAAGGAGGAGGGATGGAAGAGAAAAAAAAAACAAAAGTTACATGATAATTTTATTATTTATCTTAAAAGAATAGCAAGTTGAACATAATAGATTTGCAGTTTCATGCGCAATCATCTTTTTTTTTTTCTATTCTACTGTTATGGAAATGCTTGCTTTATTTCTTAAGTTCAGAGCTTTCAAAAAGACCAAAAATAGAAAAGAAAAGAAATAATGAGCAGGATGGTTCCAGCAAAATCTGGACAGACTTATATGCACCCATGCAAAGTGAAGTGAGCAGGACTAGGAAAACATCATACATAGTAACTACAATATTTTAGGCATAATCCACCATAAAATACTTAGCTACTGCTTTCAAGACAATGATCTAAGAGAATTCCAAAGGACCCGTGATGGAAAATGCTAAACACCTTCAGAGAAAGAACTGATGAACTCTAAATGTGGATTGAAGCAGACTTCTTTTTCTTTCTTTTTTTTTCTCCTTTTTTGCCTGCATTTTCTTTTACAATATGGCTAATATTGACATTTGTTTTGCATGATATGATATATATATAGTTGATATTGAATCATTTGCTTTCTCAAGGAGGAAAGAAGCATGGGAAAGAAGGAGAAAATTTGAAGTTCAAAATTTTTAAAAATGAATTTTAATTTTTTTACATGCAATTGGAAATATTTAATGAAATAAAATATATTTTTAAAAATTCCATATGAGAAGAGTCCAAATTTAATTAGAATTTGTAATACTCATGCTCAAAATTAAACAGTAAAAGAGAACTCAATATACCAAACAGTACAATGATATAAGAGTAATCAAAGTTCTAATTAGTTAAGGGCAAAAGAGCTTTGTTCCAGGGTACCCATATGACTGGGTTTGTTTTTTTTTTCTCATCTGATTCTTACTTTTTACTTCATAGTTAACCAATGATGTGATTTATAACTGTCCCTGGGGAATTATTCTCAAGAAATTACATTAGTGAGTCTTTCTTAGGGATACCTTCCTTACTTCCTGTTCCTCCCTTCAGTCTCCTTGGGGGTGAAGGTTGGATGCTCCCAGGGATCAATACTCCCATGGCCAAAGTTCTCTGGATAATGACTGCTACCTCAGTCTTTATCTCCACCATTCCTCCAGATGAATTTGCTTCAAGTGAAGATTGCGTATCTAGATAGATATGACTCCAATATCTGCATCTGTAAGTATTTAAAAAGTACTTTGTATATACCATCTCCTTTGGTCTTCACATTAGCTTTATGGAATTGGTAATGCCAGCATTATTTATTCACTTTTTACAGATGAGAAAACTGAAGCCCCAAGAGGTTGTGACAATTCCGTAATAGAATTGGGAGTTAGAGTCAGCTGTAAGCTCAACAGTGCGATATAACAGTTCCCCACTATAACGCCAATGTGATATTCATAGTGCTCATGGCGGCTATGAATATGCTGGTATATTTTTGAATCACAAAATATAATAGACCCTCCACATGGAAGACAGAATCAAAACATTTAGTCAAACACCAGAAAGCCAAATCTATTACAGCAACCAAGAAGTTGGTACACATAACCAATGCAGTGAGCACCAACATGCCCAAGCCTTCACTCCATCAGGCCTTCAAAACAAAACAGGTCCCCTTAAACAAAAATGCCCTTTTCTCACTGACACTGGCTCCTCTGCCTCCTTGCTGCTTGTTCCCAGCTCTGTTATGGCTTTCCCTGTTCCTTCCTGTTCCACCCTTCCTGTTCCACCCTTTGAGTAAGTTCCTCTCACCATGGCCTCTGTGTGATTACATTTGGCCTATTAAAGGGCAGGGAATATCTTCAAATTCCATTACCATTACATCCCCAAAATTAGTATAATCTTAGCGTATAATAAAAAAAGGCACAGGATCCAAGATTTAAATGAGTGATATCAATCTGCTCTGCCCTAGTCACACCACATTATAATATGATGCTTGATGCAGGGACCCACTTTTAAGAGAAAATATTGATGAGCTATAGTATATCTAAAAGATAGTCAACAGGATGGTGAAAGACCTCAAGGTCATACTATATTAGGTACATTTGAAGTGATTAGGCACTTTGCCTAGAGAAGACCTGGCTAGGCAGGGGCACTATAACTGTTTTCAGATATATGAAGGATTGTCACATGGAACAAGGATATATACATATAAACATATGCACACATATCTGTATCTATTCAATGACTGTATCTATCTTGCTCTATACGTTAGTGGAGGGAAGGATCAGTAATAAAGGGTGGATATTTCAAGGAGGCAATTTTAAGCCTGAATTATAGAAAATCTTTTCAATAGTTGGACCTGTCGCAAGGTAGAATGGGCTGTCTCAAGAGTTAATGGGACACTAGAGACCTTCAATCAAAAGTTTATTATTTTGCAGAGGCAATTTTGGTCAGATATGAATAGCATGAGATGGTCTCTGAAGCTAGATCTGACATTCTATGTTTTGATGTTTTTCTTAGAATTACCATATTTAAAGAATGACACAAATTTAAATTTTGTGACTCAAAATCCACTGAATAGTAACTACTTTCTCATGTGCGACGGAGTCTACAAATGCTATTAAATCACACATTCCCAGAAAATTTCAAGTTACTTAGCAACAAGCAATCATTTTGAATGAACTTTCTAAGTGATAAATTCTGCATCTATAATACACAAGTAAGGACATTTGCAAAGGGTACTTTGAAAACCCAGTGAGCTTCATATGTCATCTACATTCAAAATTAGAATGAATCTTACATGCCAAGTATTGATTTGGATGAAGTCTATAGAAAAACATTTATTCTAGAAAATAAATGAAAGCTCTCAATGAGCGAGCTTTGTTTTGGACTTAATGCCCTCTAGCATTTGTATGCCTTATGGTATATGTTATTGATACTCCGGGAATCAAGTTACTTTGTTAGGTACTTGGGCATGTCAGAAAAAGTAAATAAACAAGAGTTTCAGAAATCATAAGAATAGAGCATTCCTGGACATTCACAATCTCTCATGACAAAAATACTTCTGTTTGTCTCCACTTAACCTAAGGCAAACTAATAATACCTAGCATTTATATAGTGCTTTAAGGATTTACAAATCATATCACAAATATTATCTCATTAGATCCTCATAAAAACCCTTTAGGTGCCACAGATTTTTCAGATGAGGAAACGGAAGCAGAACTCAAGGAACTTGTCCAGGGTCACACAGCGAGTAAGTGTCTGAGACTGGATTTCAAACTGGGTGTTCCTGGACCTATGTCCAGCACTCTATCTACTGTGCCATCTAGCTCTCCCAAGTTAAAACGCTTGAGGTTATTCTACCCAGAGATATATAGGACTAAACATGGACCTCAATTATGAGGTAGTCCATTCTATTACAGACCACTGTTTACATGTTACCATTATTAGTATTGGAAAACAAAATGACTTCCTTTCCCTTCTTCCCTACCAGATTATACTCTGCCTTGTGACAAAGAAAGGGAATTAAGGAAAAAACATCCAAAACATTGATCTCGTGTGATAATATGTATGTATATATATACATATACATATATGTGTGTGTATACACATGCACACGTTTGTATATATACATCTATCTATCCTAGTAGTCTAGAAATGAATCTGCATTTTTTTTTTCTCAAAGACCTTATCTAAGCACTTAGTTGTGTAGCACTGGGCAAGTCACCCTCTTTCAGCCTCAGTTTCTTAATTTGTAAAGTGGGAATAATAATAACAATTACCAATAAGACTGTTGTGAGCATCATATGAGATAAGATATATAAAGGATTTTGCAAGTCTTAAAGTCCTATATAAATATTAGTTATGACGATTATCTTTTAATTTATGTTTTTATTGTTCTTTTGATTCTGCTTGTTTCAGTTTGCAGCAGTTTATATAAATCTTCCTATGCTTCTCTGAATTCCTCATATTCCCATAGCCATAATTTCTTTCTAGATTATCATATTTCATTTATATTCATACAAAAGACCTTTTAAAAAAATCTTTGTCCAAGTGAAGGATACTCACATTTGTTTCTAATTATTTGGATGCTGTTGTAAATACTTTGAAATATGCTGGACCTTTGTTTTTGATTTCCTTGGGATATTTGCCCAATAGTGGGATCACTGAATTGAAGAGTATAGATATTTTAGCTATTTTCCCATGTAATTACAGATGTGTAGCTAGAATTATCACTTTAATTCACAGCTCCACCAACCACGTACTGACATGCTTCTCTTATCCCAACTTCTCCAACATTGATTATTTCTTTTTTTTTATCACCTTTTCCAATTCATAGAGTATGAGAAAAACTGAATTATTTTAATTTGCATTTCTCTTACTAATTGTTTTCTTATTATAGTTTATAGTTTAGATTCCTTCTTTTGAAAACTTCATTACCTTTTATTGATTATCTGTTGGGGAATAGCTCTTCATTTCATGTTTTTGTGTCCAATTTTTATATATTTTGAAAATCAGACTTTTTTTCAGTGATATTTGATGCACACATATTTCCCACAATTCAATTCCTCTTCTTAGTCTATCTTCATTAATTTCAATTGTGTTAAAGCTTTTAAAATTTTATACAACCAAAATTGTCTGTTATCTTTTATGTTCTTCTATATTTCTGATTTGATTAAGAACTCTCTCCTTAAGTGATAGCAGTGAAATACACCTAATTTCAAACTATTTTTTATTATTTTTGTTGTTTGATGGCTGTGTCCTACTGTTTATGATCATATGAACCCAGCCCACCATGCCCTTCTATCTTCCACTATCTCCTTGAAGTCTGTCCAAGCTCATGCTCACTGCTTCTACTGTCTCTCTATCTCATTCTCTGTTGTTCTTTTGCCTTCAATCTTTCCCAACATCAATTTATATTCAGTCACATCCATTTATTTTGTTATTATAAGATATGGTATATGATGTTAGCTTACGATGAATTTTTACCTAATCGTTTTCTGTTTTTCCTAACAGTTTTTGTCAAAGAAGGCATTCTTCACCCAGTACTTTCGTATTTTTGAGTTTATCCAATATTGGACTGCTGTTTAGGATTGGTTCTTTTGCTCCTGATTCATCTGTTCTGCTGGTCTAGGCTTCTGGTTTTTTAACCACTAGCAAATATTTTTGATGACTTCTGTTTTATAGAACAGTTTGGGGTCCAATAATGCTATGTCTATTTCAGTAGTATTTTCATCCTTATTTCTTGGAGATTCTGGACTTGTTTTTTTTCTTCCGAATGACTTTTGTTATTTATTGGTGTAGCCCTGTCTGCTACGTAAATTAGGATAGTGGCTGTGTCTCCAATCTATCAGTTGTATAGGTAAAGCATCTTTGGAGTTGTATTTACATAAATCTTGTTAAGATCTTGATAGGCAACTACCAGATATTTTATGTTTTTTGTTATCATTTTCAATGAAATCTGTGTCATTTCTTCCTTTTTGTGTCAGCATCATAGAGAAGCGCTGATTTTGTGATGGAATTGTCTTTTATCCTGCTACTTTATTGTTGTTATGAATCATCTCAAATTTTTTTGGGCTAATTTTTGTGGCTTGTTTTTAAGTATGTCATTAATAATCTGAAAATAGGGATAAGTTTGTCTCCTCTTTGTTGACTTTTGTAGCTTTAATTTTTGTCCTTTTGTTTTGCTAATAAGCATTTCTGAACGAATTCAAATAATAGTAGGGAAGAGTTAGAATCCTTGATTTATGCAGTTATGTTATGTTATTATGTTGTTAGTTCATTGCAAACAATGCTAGCTCTTACTATAACAGGAAGAGCCTTTCATGCTGATGCTTTTTAAGGTTCTTAATATAAAAGAATGCTGTGTTCTATCAAAAGCTTGTCAGAATCTATTGCAGTAATCATGCAGTTTTTATTTTTTTGTTTATATGACTATTTTCATTTAATGCTTTCTGAATGCACCCCTGGTTAGTATTCGAATTGATCAGAGTGAATTAATTTCTGGATAACTTGGTATTGTCTTTTATCAATGATTTTATTTATTTATTTTTTAATTGATATCCACTAAAAATGCTTTCACTATTTTGGTTCTCCCCAATTTGTTCATAAAACAAGTTTTGTGGAGTGCTCTCTGTCCTTAATTTTAAGACAATTTTTGCAGTATCACTATTAATCATGTTTTAAATATTTTGTAGAATTTGTTTATAAATTCCTGTGTCCAGGAAATTGGCATTCTTTGAAAATTAATAGATATCCAGACTTTTTTTCCTGCTATAGGGCTGGTTATAGCCTTTATTTCTTGTTCTGTGGGGATTTTTTATTCTTGGAGGGGGAAAGGAAAGGCAATTGGGGTTAAGTGACTTACCCAAGGTCACACAGCTAGTGTCAAGAAGGCCTTTATTGATTGTTTTGTTAGTTCATGGATTTTATATTTTTGTAGCTTCTTATCAACTGAGATTGAATTATGTTTTTTCTGGCATATAATTCTATATAATTGTTTCCATAATTGATGTGAATTCAATTTATTCTTTAGTAATTTGTTTTTCCTCTTGATTTTTATAGATCTGGCCATTTAATGGTTTTTTGATCTTGTTAGTCTTCTTTAAAAAATATCTTTTGATTTTATTTAAAATTTTTAGTTTTAAAAAATTAAGTGTATATTTCTCTAATTTTAAATATATCTTCTTTGTGCTGGTTTTAGTGTTACTAATCTGTTTATTTTAGATATTTTTCACTTAGATATATCTTATTACCATTACCATAGTTCATTGATTTTCTATTTTTCTCTCCATTTTATTATTACATTTTCATGGACATAAATGTTCCTGGGGTGATTATTTTAGCTCTATGTTAAATTTTGATATGTTTTCTCACTGTTGTCACTAGTCTTACCATAATTATTTATTTTTTGACTTGCTGATTTTTCAGAATGTCATATTTTTTTGCTCATATTTCCTTTTATTAATTACTATGTTGTTGTTTTTTTTTATGAGCCACAAAGGATGCCTTTTATATTTCTTTATTATTCCTTTATGCTCTAGCTCATGATTAACATTTCTTATAGTGCCAATGCTAAAAAGAAAATGCATAATTTTCCTTTCTTGTTATCATTTAGAAATCAAATAAGACTTGTTCAAGAAATTCATTAACTTCTATAGTTTTCATATTGTTTATCTCTCTATTGGAATTACCTACCTCTGAGAGGAGATTATAAATAATCCTATTATTATTTTATTGTGATCAATACCTTTTAATAATTTACCTATTTTATTGTTAAAAAAAAACTTTCTGCACAGGCTGTGCCCCATGTTTACTACTGCCTCAACTTTGTTTCCCAGAAGCCTTAAATTTCTTCAAAACTCAGCACCAGTGCAACATTCTACATGAGACCTTTCCTGGTCTCCCTGTCCTGCTATTACCCCCAAGCTGGTAGGTCTTTACTTTTCCAAATTGCTTTGTATTCATTGTGTGTGTATGTAGGTATGCAATACATAGACACATATACATGTATATACATATATATGCATATGTAGATATAATGTTTTCCTTGTTAGAGTATAAACTCCTTGAGGAAAGGACCTTTCTTTTTTGCTTTGTATCCTAGGATTTTAGTAGAACACTTTGGCATAGTGCCTCATACATTGTAAGTTCTTAATAAATACTTGTTAATTGTTTCATTTATTCTGCTCCCTTATTTTTGTTCTATATGTGTCTTATATGTTTTAAATGTGTTTCTTGTACATAGTTATTGTTGGGCATATTTTATTGATTCCTTTATTTTTCTCTTTGTACTTTATTTTTAATAGAGAATCTACTCCATTTAAATTTAGATTTCTAATTCTTAGATTTTTGTTTTCTTTTATTAAATGTATATACATGTATGTTTGTATGTATATGTGTATATATATATATATATGTTTCCTCATATTTTAAGTAATCACTTAGTATGCTATTCATATTGCTTACACTAATATCAACCTGATATCCTCCTCATAATTTTTTCTCTTTCCCATTACCATGCCCAATCCCAAGTCTCTTGAGTTAACTTTAATTATCATACTCTCTCTCTTTTCCAGATCATACAATAATGAGGTGCCTAAGTCTTCCCTCCCCCATCTCTTATAATATGTGTACACACTCACACACACACATTAATTTATAATACCCATTTCCAAAAAAATTCATTCTACTACCTTTCTTACCCCTTTCTCATTCTAGGATACTCTAGAATCACTTTCGTGAGTATGCTCAAAAGAGGCAGAGAACTGCAGTAGAAAATATTCTCTAATCATAATGGGACAATGAGGTGGGACAAAGCAAAATTAATTTTTTATCTTTTCCTTCATTGTATATCTATTTTGATGTCATGCCATCCTGCCCTTGAATCCATAACTTCTTGTTCAACTCTCTCTGAGCTGTCTTTCCCTGGAGTCATAATCATTTCTTTGCCCCTGTAGGAGTTAGTACTGGGAGAATCATGAGCCCATCTCACAGAAGTTTATCTTATAAAGTGGTAATGCCTTCAAATAGAGTTCATTGCATGACCCCTATCTCATACCTATTTTTTCAGATGAGAAAACTGAGGGCCAAAGAGGTTAAATTGCTCAAAAAGTTACACTAGTACCTGTTTTTTGGTTAAATAATTACACTTAGGTTTGGAAACTTGATTTACTGTTTAATTTCCCATCACTAAAGGTGATTAGATAGCCTTTGTTCAATATTAAAGAAATATTAGGCATCGCCAGTCAAGATGTAGATATTTGTTTAAGAGTTCCTCTTTGAAGTCGTGCTAAGTCTTATAAAAACAGATCTTGAAAGAAACTTTAGTTAATTATTTTAAGGTGAGGATGTTGGGAACAGAAGAGAATCTTCCTCTCTTTTTGCATTCAGGCCTCTACTCCACAGAAAGATGATCCAGGGGTTTACCTACGATGGGAAAGAATATGGTCTTTCATTGTTTTTTGTCTTCTAGGAGGTATCTTATCCTTGAACAGCTCAGCTCTCAAACTTCTCGTTCTTTCTCTCTCTCTCTCTCTCTCTCTTTCTCGTTCTCCAGTCTAGGTCTTCCTTAGCTTCCCTAATCTTTATATAATCAACCTTATTTTCCTGCCTCCAAGACTCTCATATATTTTATGTAAATTTAATGCTGTTTCAGGTTATGGCTAATTATGTTTTCATATATATTCTTACTATCCTTCCCCTTCCCCCTTATCTGATGAACTGACATTCTATGGGAACAAGGATCCCCACTCAAAGGCAGTGTGGCACAGTATTAATCACGCTTGACTTTAGAGTCAGAGGCCCAAGATTCCTACTTCTGGCTTTGACGCTTGCTATCTGTGTGACCTTAACCTCTTTGGGTCTCAATTTCAGCTTTAAAATGTGGATGTGGGACTGGATGATACTGAAAATCTATTCCAGCTTTAAACCTATCACACAATATGATTTCTTCTGGGAATGAAATTTTAGAAAAATAAGTGCATCGTTAGAGGACATTGTTACCATTGTGATGGTCTTCTCAAAGACATTACTGCTTTTACTTACATATTGGTAACATTCTGTACATAAAGACCCATTTATGACACTTGAATCCTTAGTACATGAAGCATAACATACTCCATATTTACATTGAGTTTTCGGGTTTCCTCACAACTCTATAAGATAAATAATGCATGTATCATTATCTCTATTTTACAGATGAGGAAAGTGGACCCCAGAGAGGTTAATTGATTGACCCAAGGTCACACAGGTATCAGAAATCAGGAGCAGACCCTTCATCTTCTGATTCCAAGTCTAGTATTCCTTCTATTATACTGTGCTGCTCATGCAGAAACTTGACAACCCAGCTATGTTTTTAGTATGCTAATCTTTAGTGTGTATGATAATCTATAGAGTCAGGTGGTGGTTTGAGTATAGGTACACTCTGAACTTCCTGAGGACAATCAGTCCTTTCATAGATTCTAAAAGTAGCCATCAGCTAGAAGAGACTTTTCATTTCCTTCTTACCTAGGCCTTAATGAACCCAGAGTTTTCAGAGGTAAAAGATTCCTTATCCAGTCATCAAACTTGCCATCCAGGCCCTTTGGCTAAGTGTTTGCTTCTGCCAAAGCCACAGCTGTACAACCATCTTCTGATTCAGAATCACTGCTGAACTTGAATTCCTTCCATCTGCCTGGGGACACAGAGAAACAGACTGTTTTGGCAAAGCTTTGATAAACATAGTTGGTACCACTGAGTAAAAACTTCTAAGTTTGTGTTGGCTGTGTAACAGCTCTTTTTTATCACCTTAATTTATTTAGCATCAAGGAGCAAGGGCTGGTCCTGGTTATTGCAGTCCTTGCACAGCTGATTGATCTTTGGAGAACAGCAGGCTCTAGGCTGCCCTTAGAGTGGTCCAGCATGCAGATGTGTCACACAGAAGAAGGTGGCCTGATTGAGTTGCTGACTAAAATTAACACAGAAACTGAAGGACTTCTAATGAGTTAGAGTAGGAACTGATATCTAGTTAGACTAATTGTGGCATAAACACATACGTACATAATATATACACATATAAATATATATATGATTATAAAGCACTTTGTATACATAATAAGGCATGCATAGAGTTGACGCTTTTACACATAGATTATCTCATTACCTAGTTGTGATTTGTGTTTTTAGGAACGTAAGAAAAGGTCTTTTGACCCCAAAATTGCCTGCCTGCAGTATGCAATGGAGGATGCTAGAAGGGGTTGCAACTCATTCAGCTTTGTCAGTCATTTACATGTTATAAAAGGAGGTTATCAGATCCTTTCCTGAGAACAGAATTTTATAGACTATACTTAGAACTTGAAAGACCTTTAACAAGCTAGCACCAGATTACTTTTCTAGGCTTATCATAATCTCCTCCATGAACTTTCTGCTTGAACCAAAATTGTCTTCTTGCTATTCTGCAATCCTTCAAACAAACCTTTATTAATTCCTACTTGTGTATCAGATACAAAATTATATCTCTCCTCTATGTGTTTTTGTATTGGCTGCTCTCCATGTCTAGAATGTACTCCCTCTTCACCCCTTCCTCTTAGAATCCTAATTTCCTTAAAGTTTCAGCTCAAATGCTATTCCTTTTATAGGAGGCCTTTCCTAGACTGCTTTTCTAGCTGCTTAAGTACCAGCTGCTATATATACACATTCATACATGCACAAATACATATATGTGCACATATATACACATGTGTATATATACATATGTATGTATATACCAGCATATATTTTCAATATATGTATAAATATATGTATATATCATCATATCTATATGTATACAATATAGCAGTATATATTTATGTATACATACACAAAACTGTTATATATACTGTATATATAGTATATATACATACACTGCTATATACGTACATATATATATATAACAGGCATGAGGCATAGAATTCTTATAATTTTTTTTGATGTATTAAAGGATCCTAGTTTCTGTACTTATTTAATAAAATGCATAATTAGCTTAAGGTAGATGTAATTCTAATCCTTGAAATCCCTGAACCTAATTAACACAGAGGTGATGAGGAACAAAAAGCAGTTTGTCTTTCTTGTGATCATGTATGAACATTATAGGTAAATTTTCTGGAATCTCTCCTAAGTTTTGTATTTAGCTATAGGACTCTAACCCTATAGCTTGTCAGCTAAGTACTTTTTGTATATTACCCTGCCCAATTTTCAATAGTCTTAGGTCCTCTGACTGTTTGCATCAGAATGTGCTAATTACAGATTACTGTGATTTTTTTTGCTTATAAACTGATTTATAATTGTCTGTAAAGCATAAAATTTTCTTGCTTTAAGTTTAACAGGTTCTTTTTCTTACAAATTTGCAAAAGTTTTACTCCCATCTCCTCACACCACCTACTCCCATAATATTATTAGTGATTTCTGTCAAAATCATTCCTGGGATATTTGTGAGTATCCATGATGAGTAGATTTCTCATTTTGAGGTACCCATCACCTCTCAGGGTATATCTAACTATATATTATCTATAGACTAATTCTAAGAACCAGAAGAACATAAGTTTCTGCAGCTCTTTCAATACCCCTATAATGGAAATCTATCTCTAAATCTGCCGAGAGTCTCAAACATCTGCTAAGGCCAAGTTGCCACAATAATCAATCACGAGTGTGGAAAATATTCTTGCTTTGTGTGTCCTAGCCAATAAACATATACACACACACACACACATACAACTGTCCATGGATTTAAGCATGATTTTACTGACAGATTAGTGGACTTAAATATACAAAAAAACTTGAAAAACAGATAACTACACTGGTAAAGAATGACATCAAAGACAGGACTTTTAAAAACTTATATAAATTGTAACAACCCAGCCTCAAACCTCATTGTGGCTGAAGAATTATTCTTTTACTCTTAGATGTTGTATTGGTATTAGAGAGAATGGGCACTAGAAGACACTCTATAGACCAGAAAGAACATGCCTTTCATCTGGTGAAGGAAATATTGACAGTTTTTGGATTCCCAGTATTCATTGTCTGTTAGAGATCTGGTCCATGTCCACAATCTTCCACAACAGCTTTTGTCCTTTAATAAATATTACAAAAATAGATGTGGATTCTGTGTCAGGTTTTACTCTCACATATTTCTGATGAAAAGGCTATGTTTACCACCTGATTTCATTTAGAGAAAAGTAGTGTTAAATGCGGAAAGGGCAGGGAAGCCTGATTTCCTCTCCAACCCTTTCCCAAGGAATCACATGTGCCCAGATCTCAGACAAACAGTGAGTTCTTAGACCCTCTCCTTGACAGTTGTGGGGCCCCTCAGTCCTGTGTGGATATTGCTTTTTCCACCTCTGTTAAGTTTGGTCTGCTTTGGGGTGTCTGAACCTACAATTAAAGCAAAGCTACTACCTGCCCTCAGGCAGCCCAACATTATTACTGGGGTTACTCTCACTGGATTTCATCCTTTGGTTTCAAGTTCCATACTTCTCCAAAGTCAGAACAACAGCTTCTGCCATTCCTAGGATGTTGGGAAGTAGCATAATCAGAACCAGAGGATTTTAAGTGCAGTGGAAAACAAACAAGCAAACAAAACCAACTATGATGAGATCCATGAAGCTCTGTGGAATTCCTTGACGGAAGTACCTGAAATGGACTTTGAGACGTAGAATCTCCATAAAAGAACTGATCAGAATTTATGAAGACTTTTTAACTCTTGTTAAAAATAAAAATTAAGGCAAGGCTGTATATCTTCCTAGCAGGAGTAGGGATTTCAAAAATTCAATCTTAATCTTAAAGTAGGGTAGGAGAGTTCTTAATTGTGTGTGTGTGTGTGTGTGTGTGTGTGTGTGTGTGTGTGTGTGTGTGTGTGTTGTGATGGACCTCTTTGGCATTCTGAGGAAGCCTATGCACCCCTTTTCAGAACATTTGTCTCTTATGCATATAACTAAGTGATATGCTAAATTTCAGTTAGAGTTTATTAAAAACAAAGATGCAATGTTTTTCCATTCCAAATTCATGGACCCCCTGAAATCTATCCACATACCCCCTTAAATCCCAGATTGAGAAATATTGATTTAGAGGACGGTCTGCCTAGTTCTTTCCCTTTAATATTATGGTAACTCATATCTTCCACTAGTACTAAAGAACTTTCCTACCTCTGTCATGGAGAGTATATTTGCTACAGATAGCTCCTTCAGCTGTGTCCATATGATTCCCCAAATATAACTGCACTGTTTCCAAATAGCTGGATATTGAGGATAGAGTGCAGATCTCAAAATATTTCCATTTTTATCCCATTTTAAAACTTTTTATGTCTTACAGCATACCTAGGTTTGAATTATTGCACCCCAGTTAAGTACTATCTGTCATGCATATTTTCCACCTGACATCCCCCTGTTGACAAGTATTTTTTTGTACAGGTGGATTTCACAGAAAGGTCAAACATCTTCAAAGCCATTTTCTTATGGCACTGTTACAGCTGGCTGACTTCTTGCTACCCTAGCATCCTGACACTCCAGAAATATCCAAAGGTCTTCTATTTATGTCTTCACTCCTCTAATTCTCACCTCCTCCCCAATCTTACCTTTTCAACAGAGATTTCTGAACTATCTCAATCTGGCTTTGTGTTATTCTGTGCCCGCAAAGACTTATGAGCTGTTTGTAGTACTGACCAAGGTCTTGTTAAATAAGCATAATGGGAACCACTGTGTGCAAATTACATTCCAATTTTGTTTCAGGTTTCAGCCTCACAAATCTTATGGAGACTTGACCAGTCCCCTCCCACTACAAGTGAGTGAAACTGCACACATGTGTAGCATGAGTGGAACAAAGTCCACCTTTTGCCAAGCAGACTTTCCAAAAACAATGCATCAACCCTCAGAAGACAAAATGATCAATTGAGGTGACATTTCAATTAAATTTAGCTTCAAAAAACCCTTAAATCTATATGTAAAAATTAAACATCACAGGAAGTTTCATGTTCTGCTACTCATAGGGATTATAATAATTTCCAAAAACAATATAAGTAATTTGCACAATTTAGTCTTTGATTTACTATCTATATTAGATTTTTTTATAATAAAAAGGAGACCAAATCCCACTTAGTCTAGAAGTTAAAAAAAAACAAACCAGTTAAATCTCATGTAGTCTAAGCACATAGGAATTAATGTGAATTTTGCTATTCTAGGGGTTTGTAAAAAGTCAGTCAGGAGCCCTTGATGAAGGAGTCAATGCTGTTTGCTGAGCACTCTCTCTCTCTCTCCCTCTCTCTCTCTCTCTCTCTCTCTCTCTCTCTCTCTCTCTCTCTCTCTGTCTCTCTCTCTGTCTCTTTCTCTCTCTTTCTCTCTCTCTGTGTCTGTCTCTGTGTCTCCCTCTGCCTCTATCTCTTTGTTTGTCTCTGTCCCTCTGTGTCTGCGTCTGTCTCTGCCTCTGTGTGTGTGTGTGTGTGTGTGTGTGTGTGTGTGTGTGTCTGTCTGTCTGTTTCTGTCTCTCTACCTTCCTTCCTCTCTACCTCCCAGGAACTGAGAAACTCAATTTGCCTTGTGGGAGAGGAGGTATATACTCTGCCCCCAAATGCTAAACAAAATGGAATTCAGTATTGTTGCTACCTACCAACCATCTTGAACATCTAGGTGGCACAATGGATAGAACACTGAGCTTGGAATTAGGAAGACTCATCTTCATGAGTTTGAATCTGGCCTCACACACTTACTGTGTGACCCTGGGCAAGTCACCTAATCCTGTTTGTCTTAGCAGCAGCATCTGTAAAATGAGCTACACATGTAAATGGCAAATCACATTAGTAACTTTGCCAAGAAAATCCCCAATGTCGCGGAGCTGGATATGACTGAAATGACTAAACAACAAGACAACCATCATAAATACAGGCCTAATAAATAAGGACAGTGTCTGGATTATGGTGTTTTGTCCTGAACACCACATTTTATGACAAGATAGTGAATATTCAAAAGAGCACCACCAGGAAAGGGGCTGGAGTTTGTATATATGAAGACTGAAGAAACTAATGATGTTTCATTTGGAGAATAAAACGCTTTCATGGTTACACGATAACTGTCCTCCAGTATCTGAAGGGCTGTCATATGGGGAAAAGGATTAAACATGAACCTCTTGATTTCCACGGGCAGAGCTAGGAAGGATGGGTAGAAGTTTCAAAGAGAGAAGTATACACTTAACTATAGAGAAAAACTTTTTAACAGTGGTTGCTATATAGCAGTGGAATGGTGGGAGATGGTTGCTGGGGAGGAATTGGGCAGCCTCTGGAGTAACTGGTTTCTTCCTCACTGGAAAGGTTTGTGCCAAGAGTGGATGACCACTTGTCACTTATGTTGTAGAAGGAAATTCATTTTCAATTACAACTTGGATTAGATGGTCATTGAGGTCCCTCTCAACCTCACACTTCTATGAATCAGTGAATGGCTTTGCATTAAGAGCAGAAGGAATTTTAAGAAGCTGGGCTGCTGAGAGTGCATTTTTAGGCATGGTTATAGTATGCATAGATACACAGAGAAGAAAGATAAAATGATAAGTTCAAGAAAAAGCGAATAGACATTTGTCTCAAACACAGAATACATAAAGTAGAGTTATATGAAATAAGTGTGGAGACTGATTATGGAAAGGCAGAAGAGGAGAAGGAAGGGAAAGAGAAGAAAGGAGAGAAGAGGTGAATGAAGAGATTTATGATCCTATGACCTTGGATCAAATCTTTACTCAGCCCCTTATTACCTGTATGATTTAGGGCAAGTGACTTTACTTCTCTGGCCCACAATTTCATTAGTTGTAAAAATTAAAGGGTATATTATATGGCTTCTGATATCACTTTCAGTTCTAAGTATTTGGCACCGTGATCAGGGTGTGCATGTGCGCGCGTGTGCGCGTGCGTGCGTGCGTGTGTGTGTGTGTGTGTGTGTGTGACAGACAGAGGTCTTTGTCAAAGGATTTGGGGTGGGGTAAGGATGACAGTGAAGATGAGCCTTGAGGAAAGGAGTAGAGAAGGAGTTAGAGATATAGAGAGGTTTGGATGTGTCTGATGTGTGTAGTGTACTAGATGAGGAAGCTCAATGAAGAATGATTTCAATTTTCTCAATAATGTTGAAGGCAGGGTTATCTATTGAGAAAGATAGAATTAGGGTAGAAGAGAGAAGAAAATATTATGTAATTGCTGTTTCAAGGAAGATAGAATCAATCACAGATAAACAAAGAAGATTGCCATAAAGCAGAAAGGAGATAATTGAAGGTAAATGACATGAATTTGTGGTGAACCTGGTAAACAATTTCCTGATGACAGAAGAAAAGGTGTATGTGTACACAAGTGTGGCATGGTCCTACAAGAACATTGTTAAGAGTACTTGAGCTCAGAGTGAACTTAATTTTGTGAGAAAAGCTAAGAATAAAAAAATGGAGTTTTTGAAAAAAAAATGTTAGATGGGCAAAGAGGATGCCGAAAGGAGGGAAAAGAACAATATTTGGGATGAATGACGTCATAAAAACTAATACCAGAAAGAAAAAAGAGCTGTTGAATTAACATTTTTCATCTGTTTTCTCTGCTGAGGAGAAAGATCATCAGACTGTAAAAGGCAGAATAAACATGAAAAATAAAGGGATGATACTGAAGATAAAAAGGAGATAGTAAGAGCAAAGTTGGCAGCCCTTGATGCATTAGAATCTCATCTAGTCCGAAACTACATTTTATGACACTGAAAAAATTAGCAGATGTAATTACAGTTATCCCTAGTGATTTTTGGAAGATCATAGAGAACAGGATAGATTCTACAAGACTGAGGAAGAGCAAATGCCCTAATTTTTTTTTTAAAGAAAAGAAAATAGAGTCTGCAGATAACAGGCAAATGAGTTTAACTTTGGTTTCTGGCAAGTTTCTAAAATGTATACTCAAATGTATGTTTTCTGAACAACTAGAACAGGAAACAGTGATCACAAAGAGTCATCAAAACCTTATCTAGAACAATTTATGCCAGAAAAACCTGATTTCCTCTTTTTTTGGGGGGGGGGGCAGGGTTCCTAGTTTATTGGGTCAGGGGAATATTGCAGATTTAAGTAAGAGAAACACTATAGCTGTTGTCCATACTCTGACATGCTAATAGCTTTTTTCATTTGTTTCCTTGAATGTAACGTGACTGGAGGAGTCTGAAGCCAAATGGAAAAGACTGACACTAGGTGCAAATTAGATGCATTGAACTAGAAAGGTAAGGAAAGATATTTAGAACAAATAGTGGCCTGGAAAATAGTACAGTTTCCCCTGCTGCTTTCTTTCTGTAGGTGGTTGTCATAGGACTCTTGGAGTTGTGTCCCTTTCTGGTGAAAGGGTTCTTCAAGGACAGAAAGGTAGGTGATTTGAACTGATATGTAGTGAAGTGAGATTTGGAAAGGCAGTCCTCTTTACACCAGGCCCAGTAGACTTATAATCCTTATCTTTGTTTATCATGCCTTCAATGTTAGGTGCCTTGTCTTACATATAATTCGTGTGTCCTTCTATTATTGTCTTTTGCCTCTCTTCTGTTAAATTTTCTTCCATTTCAATATTTTTGTTTCAAATATGTTAATATTTAATTTCTTTTAGTATTATTCTCCAACTTATGAACTATATATAATCCTATTTTCTTTCTGTATGGGGCAATTTCTCTTTTGGACCATTTTGGAGTTTCTTCCTGTTGTTCTATGCATTTGGGGGAGTTAATAAGATTCTGTTTTCATAAGGCAATAGGTCAATTTCCTTCATATTACAACATTTAAGATAGCTTATATTCTCTTCATTCTTTTTTGGTTTAGCATCTTCTCTGTTGATTTAATTGCTTTGCAGTGGGTTTTATTGAAGTTTTTCTCTTCATACATTTGGTATTTCAGGTTTTTTTTCATCCTTTCTCATCTATGTCCCCTTGTTGGTTATATGAAGTCTGTTTCCACACAGACCTGGCTAAGCTGAAAGGCTTCCTTAGCTTTTTTGCGTTAGGAGGATAAAGCATTTTTCTGCATAGTAAGTCTCTTCCCTGAGTAATCTCTGGAGTCAGGATGGGTTTCTGCTGGGGGTCTGCTAAGCATACAGCATCAGTATGTACCCAGTCTTTCTCTTAGCTCTCCTCATTTCCTTTGCCTGGATGATTGAATCAGCATTAACAACTTCTTGAGGGGTGGGATGAAGCCAGAGAGAGTATTCCATTTGTTACTGCAGTCTTTCAGGAAAGGGAGAAGGAAGGTCTTAGCCTAGGCATTGTCTCTAGTCAAAAAAAGGATCTTTTTGTTAATGTACTTGCTTCCTCCTTGATTCCTCCTCCATGTGGCTGGGCAGAATAAGCATTTGCCCTGTCTTGTGGGAAGGGAAAGGGTAGGGATTTTTTTCCTGCATGGAATCTTACATGAACATCTGGATGTATTTGTGTTCTTGTAGTGAACCACTGTAACCTATAGGAGATGGGCACTGTGTAAATATTCTAAGTAGTAAAGTCACTTCATATTAAAGAAGCAGATGGCTTAGAATATTATATTCTGGAAGACAAAAGAGCTAAGATTACAACCTATAACAACTACCCAGTAAAATTAAGTATAATCCTTCAGTGGAAAAATACATATTTAATGAAATGGGGGACTTTCAAGCATTGCTGATGAAAATATCAGGGCTGCATTCAAACACAAAACTCAGGAGAAGCACAAAAAGCTAAATATGAAAAAGAATTATAAGGGACCCAGTAAGGTTAAATTGTTTACAATCCTTTATGGGAAAATGATACAATAATTCTTAAGAACTTTATGATAATAAGGAAGTAAAAAGCAGTCTATATAGGACATAGGAGTAAATTGATTATGTTGAAAGGATCTAAAAATGAAGGGATGAGAAAGAGGGATGCACTGGGAAGAGGGAGAAGAAAGTGATAGAATGGGGGAGATTATCTCATACAAAATGCATGCAAGAACGAGCTTTTATAGGGGAGGAGAAAATGGGGGTGGGGGCAGTGCTTGAACCTCACTCTTATCAGAATTGGTTCTAAGAGGGAAGAATCTATCTACCTCTCTATCCTCCATCAATTAGGTATAGAAATTTATCTTACCCAACAAGGAAATAGGATGGGAAGGGGATAAGAAAAAAGAGGGAATGATAAAAGGGAGGGAAGATTAAGGGAGGTAATAGTCATAAGCAAAAAAGAGAAGGGACAGGATAAAAAGAGAAGGAACAGAAGAAAATAGGATGGGGGAAATATGTAGTTATTAACCATAAGTGTGAATGTGAATATGATGAGCTCACCTATAATACAGAAGTGGTTAGCAGAAAGGATCAGAAAACAGAATTCAATAATACATTCTTGACAAGAGACACACTTGAAATAGGAAACACATACAAAGTTAAAATAATGAAATAGAGGAGAATCTATTATGCTTCACTTGAAGCAGAAAAAAGGCAGGGGTAGTAATGATGATCTCAGACAAAGCAAAAGTGAAGCATACATAATTAAAAGAGATAATCAAGGAAACTACATTTTTATAAAAGGGGATATTTGCAATGAAATTATGTAAATTTTTTTGTGTTAAGTTTCTTTGAAGAATACCTCATTTCTCAAATATATAAGCAAGTGAGTCAAATTTTTAAAAAGCAAGAGTCATTCCTAGTTGATAAAATTGTCAAGGGATATGAACAGGCAGTTTTCAGAAGAATGATCAGAACTCTCTATAGTCATATGAAAAAAATAGAGAAAGGCAAATCAAAACAATTCTGAGGTACCACTTCACTCCTATCAGAAGCAACAAATGCTGAAATGCATAAGGGAAACTAAGTACATCAATGAAACATTAATGAAGTTGTGAACTAGTCCAACCATTCTGGAGAACAATTTAGAAATTTGTCCAAAGGGTTATAAAACTGTGCATACCTTTTGACCCAGCAATACTGCTACTAGGTTTGAACCCCAAAGGGATCAAAAAAAAATGAAAAGAAACTGTATGTACAAAAATAGTTATAGCAGCTCTTTTTGTGGTGGCAAAGAACTGGAAATCAAGGGAATGCTCATCAACTGGGAAATGATTGAACAAGTTGTGGCACATGATTGTGATGGAATACTATTGTGCTATAAGAAATGAGGAGAGGGATGGTTTCAGAAAACCTGGGAAGACCCATATTAACTGATGCTAAGTAAAGTGAGCACCATCTAGAACAGTGGTCCCCAACCTGTGGGTTGTGACCCCTTTGGGGGTGGAATGACCCTTTCACAGGGGTCGCCTAAGACCGTCAGAAATCACATATTTCCGATGGTCTTAGGAACAGAGACACTGCTCCTCTAACTGTCTCCAGGTGGGTCCGCCCACATGCAGATACACCCATATATGAGTATTAAAGGGTTGTGGCATTAGGAAGGTTGAGAACCTGATCTAGGAGATCATTATACACAATAACAGCAATGTTTTAATGATACCAGTTGTGAAAATCTTAGCTAATTGGGTCAATATAATGATCCAAGACTGGCAAAGGACTCATGATGAAAAATACTATCCACCTCCAGAGAGAACTGATGAATTCTGAGTACAAATTAAAGCATAGTTTTCTCCCTTTATTTTTCTTACCATAATTTTGTGATATGGCTAAAATGGATATATATTTTGCATGATTTCACATGTATAATTGATATTATATTGTTTGCCTTCTCAAAGGGGGAGGGGTGGAAAAGAGAGAGAATTTGGAACTCAAAACCTTTTCTTAAAATGTTAAAAATAAATTAATAGCAATTAAAAAAAAAGAAGTCTATGCTTTACAAGAGAGACAAAGTTGTTTGGTTTCTCTGAAAAAAAAAGTTAATCTCCACAAAACTGTATTTTAAAACCACAACAACACACCTAAGAACTGCATTATTGACTTAATACCTGCCTCAGTGTCCTGCATATTGGCTCCCTGCCTCTACTTTGGACCAGCATCATGGGCCTGGATGGTGATACGGAGAGAGGTTTTGGTGGCTGTAAAGTCAGCAAAAGGCTTGAACTCACAGAAGATGGAGCTGGACGCTCAGCCCAGGCGTTTATTATCTAGCTTAATATATGCCAAAGCCTGGTAGATTATTTCTTTTTCAGCAATTAAGCCAGACGAATGCTAAGAACTCATTTTCAATAGGTTTAAGCATGCCCGCAATAGAAAAAGAAAACAGTAATAAACAACAAAGACAAAAATAGCATGGCAGAGACTGAAGAAATGAGAAATCAAAGTGAAAAAAGAATCGGTGACATTTATGTAGCATTCATAAAGGTTTTGTTCATGTGCTGTTTAGTCAATCAACTGTCCTATTATGAAATGCTGGCTATGTGGGCAGCTGGATGGCACAGTGGGTCGAGTGCTGGGCCTGGGGTCAGGAAGACCTGAGTCCAAATGTGACCCCAGACACTGACTAACTCTGGGGCCCTGGGCAAGACACTTCATACATTCCTCCTCTATAAAATGAGCCAGAGAAGGAAATGGCAAACCACTCCATTATCTTTGCTAAGAAAACCCCAAATGGGGTATCAAAAGAGTTGGGCATGATTGAAACCACTAAATACCCACAACAGTTATATGCCAGGCACTGTGATAAGCCCAAGGTTAGAAACAGCAGTCTGATTTGGAAAACAATGTACTTAACTTGGAGTCATCAAATCTCAGTTCTGTTACTTACTATATGTATGAGGTTGGGCTAGTCACTTCTCTCTGCTTCAGTTGCAAAAGTTCAGGCTTGGTGTCCAATGGAAATACAGATTGAGGTTATCTCCAGTTCTAGTTTTTACTCTCATTTGAGCCTTAAAAAAACCTCGTAAGATAGTGAGTAATTTACTCCTACTTAGAAAGTTACTAAGTTCAAATGCAGGTTTTCCTTACCTCAAAGACAACAACCTCTCTACTGTGATTCTCTAACTTTAAAAACTCCTAATATTAAGAAAAAGTGCTATTGGGTAAGAGAATCACAGAATGAAATTATAGGAGAGAATAATTAAATAACAAGTAAATCTGGACCCCAAGAAAAGAAATTTACCACAAGAACTCTGAGTATTTGTAAGGTACAATTTTTTTAAAAGGAAGAGATAAAGAAATTTG
This sequence comes from Pseudochirops cupreus, assembly GCA_028627135.1. Classification (NCBI taxonomy): domain Eukaryota; kingdom Metazoa; phylum Chordata; class Mammalia; order Diprotodontia; family Pseudocheiridae; genus Pseudochirops; species Pseudochirops cupreus. Next base: position 414,072,841 of record CM053580.1, on the reverse strand, counting down.
AATTTAAAATGAAATACTCAAAAGAATAATTTATGTCTTATGACTGAAGCTGAAAAGCATTAGAAAGAGGGCACCTGATGTAAATAATAGAAGGAAATGAATTTAAAATTTCAGTCATATAAGACATGCTAGAGCAAAGTAAAAAGATTTGGAAGAACACAGGAGACATTAACTATCTAAAAAAACTGCCCTGGAAAACATGCTCCAGAAAGATAAACTGAGTATCATGTGGCTCCTAGAAGATGACATTGAAGCAAAATAAAATAGACAAAAATGTGTGTGACAAATTTTTAAATGCCATTAAAAATCTTCAGAAATATTAGAACCAGGGGGCAAAGTGCAGAGAAGTAAGACTTATAGGTCACCATCAGAGAGCTTTTGAATATATACTACAAGGTTCTAGGAAGAGACCAGACCACATATTGAGGAACTCTAGTTAGACCCAAAAAGGAAAATGTACCAACTATGAGAAAATAAAGAAAAGTGAACTTTTATGTATCAAAAAAAAAAAAACCAGAGAAAATGATGAACCCAAGGGAAAAATAATCCTGCATGGTTGAGCACTTGGGGCAAAAGAAAAAAAAAGATGGATGTTTAATAGAGTTGACAACTTAAGCATCCCTACTGAGAAAATTGTATTTTTTAAAAGGCAAATGAAGTAAATGAAACTTAGGAACATTATAGGAAGTTTGAACTTGAAAAAGTGAAGGAGAAATATGTTCTCCCTTTCCATAATTTAAGAATTTGGTTACCTCTTAAGAGTGCTACCAACTTCAAAGAACAGAAAAATTAGAAACAAAAACAAAAACGGTATGACTGACCGACAAATAGCAAAAAAACACGTACTCTAGGAAAGGAGAGGGGAGAAATGTAATTATTTAATGTAATGTGGATGCCACATGCAAAAGTTAATTAGAAAAAGAGGTAAAAAGCGAGTAGGAATCTGTTGAACCTCACAATTGTTGGGACCTGGGCAAATGGAGGTTGAAAGAAGACTAAAGCTGTAGAAGCACAATAAAGAAAAGAGGGAACCAATTCAGGATAAGAATGGTAGAAGGAGCATCAAGAGGGAGGAATTGAGGCAGAAAGTTATGGAAGAGATTACCCTAAGCAAAAGAAATTATAGTTATAGAGTGCTAACATTCTCAAGGTCATGAAGCAGTGATTTGTGTCTCAGTAAGGAGAGGAGAGAGAATAAAGATTGGATTATTTCAGGCAATATAAATTGTAGATACTAAGTGTTAATTTTTTTTTTTTTTTGCTTTTTGGAGGGGAGAAGGTAGGGCAATTGGGGTTAAGTGACTAGCCCAAGGTCACACGACTAATTTTGTTTTAAGTATCTGAGGCCATATTTGAACTCAGGTCCTCCTGACTCCAGGGCTGGTGCTCTATTCACTGTGTCATCTAGCCACCACTTAAGTGTTCCTTTAATTCTTTTTTTTCCCTTTTATTTTTCTTCTAAAAGGAGTAAAAGAGTGAAAGGAGAAGACATAAATAAATTTGGTAGAGGGAAAAATATGTTTAACAACCAAAATGTGAATGGCACAAACTTGATCATAAAACAAAGGAGGGTAACAGAGGAAAGACAATAACACAAAATTGTTTACAAGAAACCTATGTAAGATGTAAAGATTCAGGCAGAATTAAAATGAGACACTGAGGTGGGATTTATAATTCCCCAGCTGAAACAAAAAAGGCAAGTTTGCTAATAATGATTTTAGTCAAAGATCTTTTTGTAAGATATGATCTACCTTTAATTATGCTACAGCATTTACAAAGCATGATGCTACAGGAAATTGAAATCTTAACGAATGAAATCATATTAAAATATGGTCATATGAGAAAAGTGTTCCTGTCAGAGAGAACAAATAAGGTGATAACATCTGCTTTCTCTTAAGCAGATGGACCATTAATTCTTTCTGAGGCAAACAAAATAATTTTTTTTAAAAGCATACTGATAGAACCAAAAAGACTGATAGAAATGACATAAATGAGTGGCCTTTCTGGTCAAACTTAAGATTAGTTTCTAACAGCAATATTTTGTTGTGTCTCCATGTCTATGTTAAATACATTAGAAAATAGGTGCTGGGAGCAGGAGAATTGTTAATTCAAATGAAACACATCTTTTATTCAGTAGTGAACTGCAGTTCAAAATACATCAATGATTCTTTTACCAAAATATGGAGGTCATTAACCATCTATTTTTTTGACCCCTACTTGCTTCAGTGATCAAAACTGACATCTATGTCAACGTCAGCATGCAGTGCTTTCTATTTTTTTCCACAAGATAGTGTACTAAGAGGCTGGACATTTTTATTTTTGTAAAAAAGGACCAGTCTGTTACTATTTATTTATAAGAAAACAATAGGAACATATATATGTGTGTGTGTGTGTGTGTGTGTGTGTGTGTGTGTGTGTATACGTGCGTGTGCATGTGCGTGCGTGTGTGTATATATACACACATTATATATATTTATGTATATATATATTTTTTTCTTAGAATAAGTACATCTTGGTTAACATGATTCATGATATCTCACTACATTTCTCAGTTCTGTTTGCCTTATACTTCTGTCCTACCTGATCTACAATGGTAGCTCTAAGACTAACTGGAAAGTTGTAAATTCTCACTCTTAGCTGAATTAATGAATTATATTGATCTCTTCCTTTAATCAGGTCCAATCTTCAACACGGTCATCACCTCTTGGTGAAGCTGGGGGAAATACCCTATGCCAGGGGTAGGGAACCTTCAGCCTTGAGGTCACATGTGTCCTTTTAAGTCCTTGGGTGCAGCCTTTTGACTGAGTCCAAGTTTTACAGAACAAATACTTTAAGGTAATTTGTTCTGTAAAGTTTTGATTCAGTCAAAGGGTCACATTTGAGGACCTTGAGGACCACATGTGACCTCGGGACCACATGTGTCCTTGAAGCCACAGGTTCCCCACCCCTAACATATCTATTTTTCATTTGCCTTTTTGAACTCCTGTTATATATAACCCCCACCTGTACAAATTTCCCAAAGCTCTAATAACGCTCTATATGATACTAGTAGCACAACAGGGATGGGTCATAATTTAGCAGCCTCTACTGTTTAAGCCTTACTTTCCTTACAAAATACATACAACCAAATCATTCATCTTGGTCAAGTTAGTTATTATGGAAAACCATTCAATTCAGTGGTCTCTTGAGACCAGTATCAGTCACAGGAGTGATTAGAAAGAACAGATTTCTGATAGACTTGACATACATAGGTTCCCCTTCAGTTTTCATGCCTCGATTCTAAATTGGTTTCTATGCCAAAGCTGCCAGTTTTATGGGCTTTGGAGTAAAGATTAGGTAGGTAAATACCAGGAGGTATTTCTCTCCTAACATGCCTACAAAAATAACCCTTTTTCATAACTGAAGGGGAAGTAAATTCAAGACTTAAAACATTCCTTGCCCAGAATTACTTGCCAGAAAATTACTTTAGAAAACTTTTAGAAGTTAGAGTGGGAAGCAATCTTTTACTTTGCATATATCATTATGTTCGTTTCCTCTATAGCATTTATGGGATGTAATACAAGTATTATATTTATACTGTACTCATAGTATATACATTCACTATAGGTCTTTCACTGGTCTTGTATAGGTGGTTTCAGTTCAGAAACATTGGACTTTCAAACTAGGGCTCTGTCTGGTTTTGGGGACTGGCTGTTTTATATTGTCAATAGAATCTATAATCACACAAAAATTAGAAGCTCAAAGGATTTTAGAAATCATCTAGTCCAAGTCCTTCCTTTTATAAATGAGGAAACAGATCTATAGAGTGGTTTGCAAAAGGTCAAACAGCAAGTTGACCAATGTATGTGGACTAGAGTCTGTTTTCTCTAATTTCCAGTCTTGAGCACATTCTACTCCAGCATGCTGCTTATTGCCTATAACATGTAACTCTGTGGCTGGGTAGTTATTCCAGACTTAAAATAACCAGTCCCCTTAATGAGGGTAAATCTAAAGGGGAACACAACTCTGTACAGGCTGCCTCCTTCTGGTGTAACATTTCGTACCTCCCTAAGGAGTTTCCCCTTTCGTTGAGTATAATTCTGCCTCTCTACAACTTACAACCATTCTTCCTAGTTCTTTCAGAAAAGTCCAAGAAAAACAAGTCTAATACTTCTTCCACATGAATGCCCTTCAGATGTTTGATACAGAAGTCATGATCTCCTGTACTCTGTCTCCATCTCCTCTTCTCTTTCCCTAGCCTAAAGATTCTTTCTTCTTTCAACAAATCGCTAGCCCCTTCTGGCCTGGTTGTCTCTCTCTGAGTGTGTTTGGTTGTCAATTTACTTCCTAAATGGTGGTGACCTGAACTACAGATGTGGTCTGACCAAGGCAATGAAAAATAGGACTCTTGCTACCCTGAGTTTGGATGATGAGTCTTGCCACATCTTTTTGCTAACATGGTTTGACTCTTACCTTCTCCTAATTCCTGGGTCCCAAAATCCTATATGGGATTTATATTCATCTTCCTGATAGCATTCTCACCAGAAACCATGACCTGGAAGTTTTTAATCTTTTCTCCTCTGGAACTTTTGTCTTGATTGATGACTGCTTCTTGTGATCCACTTTTCCATGACTCATTTTACTCACTATTCTCCAGTCTTTTTTTTTTTTTTTTTACAATAATGCCCATGGTCTTTCTATCAGGACCAGAAACCATGCCCTGGAGGTTTTCACCCTTCACTGGAACTTGTGCTTTGGGACCCTTCTCTCCTAGTTGGTCAGTGCCTCACCTGGTACACTGTTTCAGCCTTGCTTTACTTTATTCCCCGCTCCTTGGTCCCATTTTCAAAATCCTAGCCACTAACCTCTGGTTCCCTGACCACAGTCAAATTGACTCTTCCATTGTTAATGAAAAGAGTGTGCAAATGCAGTCCCTCTATAACCTTGCTCACTATCTCTTTTACATTCTGGACCAAAGAAGGCCCCCACCCTACACATGTTGTCGCTCTTTGAGGACAGAGACTGATTTTTTCTTTTGTATTTCTATCCCAAGTGGTTAGCACAGTACTTAACATAAGCAAAGCTTAATAACCCATCCTTCTCTCTATCTCTCTCCTTCCCTCTATCACTGTTGTTCTTTCTCTTTTCCTCCCTCTCTCTCTTCCTCCCTCCTTCTTTCCATTGATCCCTCTCTTTGTCTCTCTCTCTCTTTTCTTCCTCCTTCACTTCCCCCCTGAAAAATTAAGGACACAGTTGAGAAGTGTGTGTAGCAAACGATTCTGATTGTATATCAAACATTTTCTGTGAGAAATTTTAATTAAATTTCATGTAAATCTGCTTCTGGATAATTGTGCACTATAAGATGTGTAAGTCTTTTCAGTTGGGATGAAGGCCCTCTAAATACTCCATTTGTTAAAACAAAGCCCATGGCAATGACCTAAAAACACAACGTCAGGCTGACACCTTGAGAAGGTTGAGCAGGCATACTATTCAAAAGCAAGGCCATGTGAGACAAGGCTAAGGAATATCAGGATCCAGGCCAGATTCACCAGCAGGTTCTCTGAGGTTTGGGATTCTGGGCAGAACATTGAGGAAATCAAGGCTGAGGTTTAGTTTGGATGGCGACCAAATGAATTCATAGTTTGGGGTGGAAACAATAAATAACATAATAGTTTCACATAGTTTTCACTCCCAAACAAGGTGAGCCTTCACACTGCAAACCTTTGGGAGCCAACACAAAGAAAGGACTACACCAAACCTCTGACCCTCACAACGTCCACAAAGCCAAGAGGACACCTTCAAGGGGCAGAAAGAACAATGTATTATGTAGAGGAGGAAGGGAGTACCAAGCCATTTCCTTTAGGCAAATGCAGAGCCTTTGCTTCATTTTTATATTAGAATCTGATTTTAGCCCAGAAAAAGAAGTGGGTTATTATAGACACACAAACAGATATGTGTGAACTGATGCACACACACACATACCCATGATTTCTTTTTAGTTTCATTTCTGACTTGGGGTGTTTATGTCTCTCACCTTTGTTTTTACTGTCTCTCTGTCAGTAGTGTTTGTCCTTCCCCCTTGCCACCTACTACACTCTTTGGTATGGCAGAAAGAGCATTGTCTTTGGAGTTAGAGGACCTGGGCTTAAATCCCACGTTAAATGCATACTGTCTCTGTCACCTTGGGAAAATCATTTAATTTTGTCCTCATCTGCAAAATTAAATTGTTGTACTAGATGGCCTTTGAGGTCCCTTCCAGATTAAATCTATGAACCTATAATTTTATCTTCTGTTCTGCCCATCCTCCAAATACAAGATCACTGATGTCATAAGGCACCCTCCAATGCCACTGGTCAAGAATGAACTTTCTTTCTTCATAATTTGCATGAGCACTTAGTTATAATGTCTCATGTCAATGGCATGCTGGTAAATATTTAACAACAAGGTCTCATAAAAATGTAGCAAAAACCAATTTAAGGCTTAATCTGCGTTATTAACATTTTCTTCATCACTTTCTTAAATCTACACAATCAATGAAACAATAAATCAGGCCCTAATTTGTAGCATTTCTCAACTGCCAAGATACAAATATCCACACTGATAATTTAACAATTGGCTTTCCAGAACACCTCTGTTTGTACCATTATCATGGCTTTCAGGTAGTCCAATAGTTTTTAAATTGTCTCTCCTGGATCTATGTTTCCAGGTCAGTGGTTTTTTCGAGGAAATATTTCACATTGCTTTCTATTTTTTCATTTATTTGCATCTGTTTAATAGTATCTTGATTTCTTATGTCATTT
>CM053580.1:414045223-414065962 GCA_028627135.1 Pseudochirops cupreus | reverse complement strand
CATGATTTTCTTGCGTCATTCTCATTTCTCTTCCCATTTTTTCCTCCACTTCTCTCATTTGGTTTTCAAAATCCTTCTTAAGCTGATCTATGGCTTTTAGGCAGTCTTTATGTTTCTTGGAAGCTTTGGGTGTGAGAGTTCTGACTGTGTTGTCTTCCTCCCATTCCATGCTTTGGTCCTTCTTGTCCCCAAAGAAGGAATCTAGAGTTTGGTTGCTGTTCTTACTTGGCTTCCTTTGCCTACTCATGATGGCCAGTCAATGATTTTTTTAGCTCTGTGGAACTCTGCTTCCAGAGGGGAAAGCTCTGTCCCAAATTGCTGGGGTTTTCCCAGCTGCTGGAGGTATTAGGGGGCTGGCATTTTTTTTGCAGCCCCCGCCAGCTTTGGCTCACTGAAAATGCACCCCAGGACCACCACCCAAGACCATGATCCAGATCCAGGCCACTCAACGCGAGAGCACTTGGCCTCTGAATGATCTTGGCTCCCCTGCAGTCCGCAGGCCAGGAGCTCTGAAGCAGCTACATGGAGGCAGCTGCAGGGCTGCCTCTTCTGCCGCTTCCTTGCCCTGGAGGCAGTTTGGCCAGACCCGCTTTTCTCCCCAAAGTTTAGCTGAGATCCACTGACCTTGCACTTAGTCCTTGTTTCTCATGGCTTGACAATTCTGGAAACTGCCACAGCTGCCACTGATCCATTCTCCTGAAGCTCCAGCTGTGGCTAGGCTTGTCTGGCCACCCCCGGGGCCATGTTGCGGTTTCAGGCTGGGCTGGTTTTGGATCCCAGCACTGAGGTGGTCCCTTCTAGCCAAGCTGCCTTCAGCAGGAAGTGTATTTGTGTGTGTTTTAGAGCCCCAAAATTTGTTTAGAGTCATTTTTTATGGGTATTTGAGGTGGCTGTGTGGGAGCTGCAGTACCTTGCTGCTCCTATGCTGCCATCTTGGCTCTGCCCCTGTTTGTACCATTATCAATCTCTGCTTTTTATTCAATTCAATCAAAAAACTTGTGCTGTGGGGCAATATAATCAGAGATAGAAAGGAGAAAAGTGACAATCACTGCCCTAAAGGATTTTCCAATTCAGTTTTTTAGTTATTACTGTTTAAATTTTATCTTTCTAGATTATAATCTCTGATTACAGACTGTTTCTTTCTCATATTTGTATCCCCTCCTAGTCCCTAGTACACTGCTCTGCAATAAAAGCATTTAGTAAATGTTTGCTGCACAAATGGTTAAACAAAGGAAATCCAAAGTGCCTCAATCTTTATTAGGTGGCAAAGAATCAGACTCAAAGGACATCTTAGGGTAGCAATGTGAATTCTCTGCCTGGTAATAAGGGCATTTGCAATCATTCAGAGAAAGACTGGCCATTTTGCCAAGGACAAGTAGGCTCCTCTACTGGTATCTCTGTGTTTCCAGTTTTTTTTTTTTTCATCCAGCAGTAAATATATCATACTCCTGCCCCCAAATATTTTGATGCCAATTCAGATTTAAGAAGATGCTGGACTCTTAGTCAACCTTTGTTAATCTGAATAGAAGTGAAATAGAAATCATATACTTTTGTTTTGTTCATAAGGGGGCACTCAATGTTCCCATTCCTGGGCTTGCAGAGAACATGTCACAGCATGGTTATGTTAGAGCACAGACATCTTCAAGTTCTAACAATGAAAACAAAGATGAGTCCCCTGAAAGGAAAGGCCCTTAAATTCAGAGTAAACAGCCACTGATTCAGAGTTGTTTGAGATTTTGAGCAGAGCCCCTTAAGCCCTAGAATATTTTAATCATAGGTTTGTCTCAGTCATCAAATTCCTCTTTTAAGGGTAAATAATTGGTTTCCAAAGGCCCCATTAAAATATATTGTATTTCATATGGTAAATGGCACATTAACATATTAATATAAAATGAAGTAGCATATTGTAGAAAGGACACTTGGAATTAAATGCCCCAGGCTCAAATCCTGTCTCTATCACTTCTACTTGTGTAACTTTGTTGTTGTTGTTTAGTGTAATGGTAATGAAATTTGAACATCCCTTTTGTATTGCTAAGCTAAGAGCTACTTAGCACCTAGTTTCAAATTAAGCCTCTGTTAAAGAAACAGAAGGTATGAGCCCATTGCTGATGTAACGGGAAGGGGCTGAACAGGGAGGAGCCATACTGTATATAAGGAAAAATGCCAGCTGGGAAAGTCAGAACTTCTTGGGCTGAGCATCTGAAAGCTGGACTGAAACTTCTGTGGAGAAAGGTTTTGAGAATGGGAGAAAGTGATTTTGATTTTGAGAACAGGAGAAAGTGATTTTGATTTTGAGCATGAAGCTGCTGAAGACTTCTGAGGGCCAGCCAGAGCTTCTGAGGCTGCTGAGGATTTCCAAGGCTCAGCTGGAGCTGCAGAAGACTGAGGAAGCATGACTATGATGCCAGTACTTTGAATGAACCTATTTGTGGCTTTGTTGAGCCTTGTCTTCCCACGAACAGAGACTGTGAAGGATTTGAGATGGACTGGACATTGTGAGCTCCAATGTGGAGCAGGAACTGAAGAGGGAACTGACAAGGAACTGGAGCTGTCTGCCTTTGAACCCAGGTGACAGTTTGATGAATCCAGGTAGGAACTGGGACCATGGAAGGGGATCCAGGGAAGCTGAAAGCCTGCCCCGAGTCAAGATGAAAAGACCTCTCCATGGGTACTGAATAGTGATAAAATTGTGATTTACTTGTGAACAGGAGGATGGCCTGTGTATTTCCCACTGTCCCCTAAGAGGGTACTGAGTAGTGACTGATGATTGAATAGTGACTGATTTGTAACTTAATTACAAGCCACGAGTGGAGGACTTTGATTGTACTTTTGTACTTTATGATTGAATGATTGAGTTACTAAGTGATTGATTGACTAAATGATTTTACTTTGTTCAAAATTATGTGCTTTGGTGAAAACTATGTGGCCATTTTAGTGATAAGTTGTTGAACTGTGACATGGTGAATGTTGTATTTTGATTTTCTGTGATAAGTTGTAACATTGTGAATGCTGTATCTTGATTTTTTTGTGTATGTTTTGCTCTGATTTGTTATTGAATACATAGAGAGTTTACTATACTGTGTAATCAGAACCTTGAAAGCTGTTCACAGCAGCATTCTTCTGGAAAGCTGCTTGTGTATGGCTTTAAATTCAGTCATGTCAGACAGTTCATAACCTCATGAGATTGCTGATATTTCTACTGGTAACCTTAATTCTGGCTTTGGATTCATCCAGTCTGGCATTTCCCATGATATACTCTGCATATAAGTTAAACAACTAAGGTGACAATATATAGACTTGTCACGCTCCTTTTCCAATCTTAAATCAAGCAGTTGCTCCATGTTTGGTTCTAACTGTGATTTCCTGGCCCATGTACAAGTTCCTCAAGAGACAAATAAGATGATGTGGTATTCCCATCTCTTCGAGGACTTGCCACATTTTGTTGTGATCCACACTAAGCCTTTAGTGTAGTCAATGAAGCAGAAGTAAATGTTTTCTGGAGTTCCCTTGCTTTGTCCATAATTCAGCTAATGTTGGTAATTTGGTCTCTCCTTGCTGTTCTTTAAAATACTGCATTGAGTTTGATATCTTTCTCTTTCTACTTTACCTTTTACTTTCTTTCCTTCCTTAGCTGTTTATAAAACTACATCAGAAGGGCATTTGACCTTTTTTCTCTTCTTTTTCTTTGGAATTTTGTTGTTGTTGTTGTTGTTGTTGCTGCCTCCTGTACAACACTGCAACTCTCTGTCTGTAATTCTTCTGGCACTCTATCTACCCAATCTAATCCTTAAATCTATTTATCAATTCCATTTCATAGTCATAAGGGTTGTTATTTAGATCATACCCATATAGCCTGATGGTTTTCTCTACTGTTTTCAATTTAAGTCTGAATTTTGCCATAAGAAGCTCATGATGTGAGCCACAGTCAGCTCCAGGTCTTGTTTTAACTGACTATAGAGCTTCTTCATCTTTGGTGCAAAGTATATAATCAATTTGATTTCTATATTGACTATCTGGTGATGTTTATGTGTAGAGCTGTCATTTGGATTTTTGGAAAAAGAGTTTCTTATGACCATTTAGTTATCTTGACAAAACTCTATTAGTCTCTCACCTGCTTTGTTTGGGAAGTCAATTTACCTGTCAGGATCTCAATTGTTTCATATGTAAGATGAGGGAGTTGTTCTAGGTTATCTTTAAGATCCCTTCCAATTTTAAATTTCTGATCATTTAAAATGTTTATTACATTTATTAGTTATGTTAAAATGTTTATATTTATTAGTCTTCACCTAGTAGTTTTATTCTTGGCCATCATATCTCTAAGGCACTTATCATGTAATATTATATTTTACATATTTTCTATGTGCCTGAAAGCCTGAGTTTTCTTGAAATGCTGTAACAATGTCCCCTCCCCCAACCAGCACCAAGGACAGTGCATTCCATTCAATATTCCCCCAAGAATTGTTTGTTTAATGAATGTTTTCTTTAATTGGTCAGCAAGGTTCATAGGAAATGAGAAAATGTTCAGGTAAGTTTAAAAAAAAATCCTCGGATTATTGAGTACTTTTCATGGGCAAAGTATTATTCTGTAAAATAGACTAAATCTAAACTTGTGAAAACTTTTGAATCATCACTATTAATGTATTTTGTCTTTTAAATTTCTTTAAATTAGTAAGTATTTCTTTCACCTCCCTCTGCCTCTTTACTCCCCACTAGAAAGAAAAATAAAACTCTTGTAAGAAATATATATATTCAAGCAAAACACATTTTTGGCATTAGCCATGTTAAAAATAATATGTATTATTCAGTATTGTGAGTCCACAACTTCTCTGTCAGTAGGTGGGTAGCGTTCTTTGTCATTGGTGTTTAGAAATCATTATTAGACATTTTATTAATCAGCATTTTTAAATCTTTCAAAGTTATTTGCCATTATAATAATTATTGTTATACATTATATACAATTGTTATATATATGTACATATGTATAACAACACAGAATTTATTATTGTATAAATTGTTCTCCTGCATATGTTCACTTCACTCTGTTTCAGGTCAAGTATTCACAGGTTTCTCTGAAGCTATCTACCGTTTACATAATTTTTTTATACCATAATTGTATTATAATTTTTTCATATGCTGTATTTTGTTGAGCTATTCTCCAATTTATAAGCACCCCCTTATTTTTCAGCTTTTTCCCCATTTAAAAAAGAATATTTTGTACAGTTTCTTTTTTTTTTTTTTTACCTCTTTGATATTTAAACCTTGTAGTGGCTTACTAGATCAGAGCTTATGGACAATTGAGTAACTTTTGGGCAATTGGTGGAAATAGAAGAGAAATTAAGATGAAATAAATTCCTTACACTTAGCACTATACAAAGTAGAATGGACTTTTTTGAGTGGAAGTCCCTTCCCTCCACATCCCACACCTCTCAAATGAAGATTTTTAGTCAAAGTCTGAATGAATGATTATTGTTTTGGAGTATCGTAGAGGGAATTACTGTTCAGGTACAGATTTATATAGGAAATTGGAAATAATTCCCAGCTCTTATCTTCTATGATCTCTGACAGTGAAGGGTAAGGCATGGGTGGAAAGCCCCAATAGGGAACTCTAGGGCAATCAGAGAGCACCCTTCCTGGCTCCTGGGGAGTGGAAGGAGAATGCTCCAGGAAAAGAATAGTGTCAATTCAAGTGAAAGGGTTAGATTATATGATCTATAGGATCTCTTTCAATTTTAAACACTTTAAATACTTTGCCTGAAGCCATTTCTACCACTTCTACTCTCTTCTTATTGTACTATCAGTCATATCCAATCAATGTCCTGGCTTTTCCTGAATTACAGAATCATAATTGCTGGTCTAGGCAAGACCCCAGGGATTAATCAATCAACAAGCATTTATCCAGTTCCTGGTATTTGCCAGGCACTGTGGTGGGGGCTGGGGGTACAAAGACTTAAGTACCTGCCCTCAAGAAGCTAATGTTCTATCAGTGGAAACATGTGCATACAAGCAAAATACATACTAGATGCAAGGTAATTTTTAGGGAGAGAGAACGGCACTATTATTTGGGAAGATCAGGAATGGCTTCATATAAAAGGAGTCAATTGAACTAAAACTTGAAGAATGTTAGGAAATGAAGGTGAGGGGAGAATATATTCCATGCAACACATACATGTCAGTGCAAATACATGGAGTGAGGGATGAACTGTAATGTAAGAGAAACAAAGATTAATTTGACTGACCTATAGAATGTGAGAAAGGGCTTAATGTGCAAAAAGGCTAGAAAGGGACATAGGAACCAGTTTGTAATTTTTAAATACCAAACAGAGGAGAATATATTTGATCCTAAAGGTGAAATGGAGCCACTAGAGTTTATTGAATGGGAGAGTGACACATGCTTTGGAAAGATCATTTTAGCAGCTCTTTGGAAGATGGATGGCAGAGAGGAGGCTTAAGGCAGGGAGACCAACTAAGAGTATTTTAAGAGTACAAGTCAGAGGTGATGAACTAGATTGGTAGCTATGTGAGTAGAGGAGTCAGATACAAGAGATGTCATGCAGGTAGAAATGACAAAGATTTGTCAACTGGTTATAAATATGGGGTTTGTGAACGGGAAGAATTATTCTAATTAGGACATATTGCTGCCAATCAGCCTTCAAATGTGTAAGTACACATTTTAACCCAATTTTGGTCCTGCTTCCATATTATTTTTTCTTCAATTACTAACATGGAAAATTGAGGAGAACACTGGTACTAGGGGAACACTGGGTGACTGGAGGAATTGTCGTTCCCTTAAGAGAAATTGAGAAGTGTGTAAGAGAGATGGTTGGGGGAGTGGGGTAGACATAATGAATACTATCTCGGACATGCTGAGTTTGTGATCTTTATGGAACATTGATTTTAAAATATCTAACAGTATCATCATCTTGATTAACCATAGGTTCCAAAAGTGGATGATACCATCCCCTGGGGGACACTGGAATGATCCAGGGGGGCAGTAGTAGCCTCAGGTACAATTGGGGGATGTTGATTAAAAAAAAGGGAGCAGTTGTAACATAAGGAGGAAGTGAAGAACATTTTGAAAAAAACATTCGTACATATTTCATCTGTTGTGTAACAGAGTTAAAGTCATAGTGATTACATTATTTTCCAAATAAACACACAAAATTAAAGTTATAATTGTTATAACATGTTATAATCAGTTATAATATGACCCATCAGTGGTCAAGTCTGTTGATAGGTATTAACAAGCAAGTGTTAGAAGCTGAGAATGTCATGCATTTTGGGGAAGCACTGTATGCATCTGAAGGAATGTGTACATGTAATGACTTGTTTACAATACAATACCATAAGGTTACATGACACAATATTGTATCATCAAAATTTGAATGCAGGAAAGACCCCACAAATTCCCAATGTTCTTAAATTTAAGATGTGTCATTGTTTTTAAACATATTTTATATTTTTTGAGATGATGCCAACTTAAAAAAATACATTAAAGGATTAAAGAAAGTAGATTTCTGGAGTAGGAGGGGGAAGAGTGATGAGTAATTTTGTTTTGAAAGGGGGGTGGTAGACCAAATAAGTTTGAACCTCTGATCTAGATGGTATTTCCTTCACAAAGGTCCAGATGAGTGGTTGTCTGGCCTCCATTGGTATTCTCCAGTGAAGAGAACAAGTCCTCATTCCATATTAGATATTCTCCAAAACAACCTTAAACTAAAGGAAAGTCCTGAGAAGGTTAGTGAGGTGCAATTAGAAAAAAAAATCTATTTTTAACTGATTCCAATGCATTGAAAGAGAAGCAACAGAGACAAAGCAAGGCCCAATTACAGGGGAAGGAAGCGTGTGAGTCAAACTCTACTATGGGGTTGCTCTCATCCCACTCTACTCTTCCAGGTTAGAACTAGGGAACTATTCCTTATCCCCTCTTAGATTACAATCCTCTGCCAATGAGAAATATAGAAGCACAGTCAGGGAAATGGATTACTGTAAAGTCCACAAATAATCAAATTGGGCCACATTCTTGCTTAGCTCAGTGTGTTTTCTCAAACATAATTGCTGACATCATCCTCACTCTGTTTCCTTTTCCCCACATCAAACCGCCAATTTAATCTTGTTGGGGAAAGAGTAGGTGACTGACAAAGCTCAGTAAATTCCACAGTTGTGTCTCTGGGGATGGTACTGTCTGATTTCCCTGGAAACTGGAGAAAGACCAAGGAATTCAGACAGCATCTCCTCCAAGATAGGCCCCGGAATCAGGAACCAAAAACACATTCAATAGAGCCTCCCACCCCTTTCAGCAATCATGGATCAGTCTTTTGAAAGCTTAAAGAGGAGGCTATCCCCAAATATTAAAGGATTCCAAGAATGAGAATTAAACTTGGCTCTAGGTCACAGTGATGTCACTGACACTCAAATCAAAGAATCTGTAAGCTAGTCCCTGGGCCTAGTTCAGTTCTAGTTTCTGTGAGAACAGTGAAATAACCATTGGACTTGGAGCTGAAAGACCTTAGTTCAAATCCCAGCTCTCTCATTTCCTATGTATGTGACCTTAGTTTAAGTCACAACCTCTCAAGGTTTTAATTTCTTCATCTATAAAATGAGGTGATTGGGCCAGCTTATCCAAATGGGTTTGTGTCCTGAGTTTCATCTCTTCTATACAAATTTATACTTCTATGATAGTTGACCTCGTAATTTTTTTGTGAAGTTTTTTTTCTGTTTAATGCATCTGAAAAAAATGTGTGTGTATATATATATTCGGTTGTATATATATATATATATATATATATATATACACAATAAGTATTTTATATATATTATTGTATATATTGTATATATACAAAGAATTGAGACATGAGAAAAGCATTGGTTCAACACTAATAAGTCTACAAGCATTAGGATTTTGGGAAGATGAATGAGAGTTCCTAATATTTAAAAAATTAGAAACTGCAAACCAATAATTTTCTGATAAAATCCCTATTGACACTGGAGTCTTCAATAAGACTTCTTCCCATGATTTTTATTATATTAAAGCCCCATCCTCTGGCTCTGGGGTTTCTCATATGTAAAACACAGATAAAGGGGATTCCCCAACTGGTCCCTATTTTCTTAATGAAGTTGACTGTCTATCCCAAGCTCTCTTGAAAATGATCAGAATCATTTTGTAAACCTTCATCTGGCAGCACTACTCCTGTTAACTTTTCTTCTCAACACACCATGTTCATCTCCTCTGTTCCATGAACCACAATAAACTGCCCATCTTGGCTCAGTAGATTAGACCAGGAGTGGCAGGAAAACAAAATAAAATTTTCTTTTAAAAATTCTAATCTAAATCCATTTGGTGTGGTTCCAAAGATACAGGCTTTTCTTCACTTATTGGTGAATAAAGTTTGAACCTTGACCTCAAAAGCAGCAACTGGCAAATCTCCTCAATATCATAGTCAAAAATACAGTACAACCCACTATAGGGTGAGGGAGAAGAGGCAATATATGCTTCGCCCCACTTGGGATGGTTTCATTAAACGCTGGACCTACTCAGAATAGGGAACAAAAAGGCAACTTTCGAAAAGGAGTGTAAGTTACTGAGGGGGGAGCATCCCCTATACTCCTTCCTAAAGAGCACCAGGAGGGGAATATGTGTTTCCTGAACCAGATCTTGGAAGTAGAATCCAACCTCTTCTATCCCCTCCAAACCACCTCCCCCTCTCAAAAAGATATCAACTAGCTAATAGGTTTGAAAAACATCCACAAAAAACACAATACCCCCCCAAAAACAGAAAAAAACCCTACGAAGTCCCAGATTATTTGCCACGTTGGCACCAGGGAACAGTTTCAAAAATTTTGAGCCTAGAATTAGTCTGTTACAGAGTCGTCACAAGCATGCCTTGTTTTTGAACAAAAAAGAAATGGTAAACAAAAATTAAAAAAAAAAAACTAGTACTGATCAGTTTTCTGACAATACATGATTACTCAAAATTAACTAGCATTTAAACCGAGTTGGGAGAGAAACTGGGTGCTTGAATAGGCCATGTCTCACACTACAGTGTGGCTGTGGGTGCAGGGCATTTGTCATTATTGCAAAAACGAATTTTAATTTCTCTTTAATTTAATTTAACTTTGCTTTTAGTATAATGCCAACACCAGTTTTGCAGAGGAGGCTCTGGAGGAATGTTCATAGCAGCACACGCCTGCGGCTCTTCTTCGGTTCTGGTGGCTCCAGGGCAGCCAGTATTGCCTATTCAAATACATTCTTTAGGCCTTTCTATGTAAGCGCAGAACACTCCACCTATTTCACAGCCTGCAGGTCCTGGGCCAGCTTTTCATCAGATTCTGGAGTGACGGGCTTCTGTTTGTTCTCGGCAAGTTTCTCAATATTAGAAGGGTCATCTCTGAGATCAATCTGGGTCCCAACAAGCAAGAAAGGAGTCCTTGGACAGTGGTGAGTAATCTCTGGTACCCACTTTTCTTTCACATTTTCAAACGAGGATGGGGATACCACTGAAAAACAGACAAGAAACACATTTGTCTGTGGATAACTGAGGGGCATAATCGGTCATAATGACCACATAGTTGTCAAATACTGTTGGTACATATTCAGATAGAAATTTGTTTGTTGTATATGAAATCAGAAGACATGTCTTACCAACAGCACCATCACCCACAACAACACACTTAATAGTCTGTGTTGCTGAAGCCTTTTGTATCCACTTTCAATATTTCAAATCAATGCAATCTCAGCTTCTCCACCAGGGTATTGGCATCACTGCTGACCTTGTAATTTTACTAGAAATTTTGCCCAGAGAGCTACTTACTTTATTCCATTCTGTAGCTTATTTTGAACAGTGACATGAGAACAATGTATTCCACGCAGCATTAGAACTACAGAAGAGACAGTGGCATAGTCACAAATTCAGATGATCCTAATGATCTCTATTTGATAGGTGAAGGAATGGAAGCAAACCCAAGCATTTTGACTTGAACAAAATGTTCATTTTTCTTTCCATTATAAAATGGAGTAGGAGGGGAGGACAGCAGCCAATCCCCTAGAATTTCCTCTCTTCTTTTTCCAAGAGCCTGGGTTAAAGCTATTAAAGGCAAAGGGAAAAGTCTCAGCGACATTTAATTGTGGATAAGGATGACTTTAGGGGGTGTAGTATATATACTAACTGGAAGCACGGTGATGAACGAGGAGAAAGGAGATCACTGATACTGGAGTAATAAACCCCAATGCCTCCAGTATAAGAAACTGTGACAAGGCATATCTTTCCTCTTGATCACAACCAACTAGTCCCAATCTCATACATGACAAGGCAAGAAAGATAGTAAAAATATAAGGATGTTCTTAATAAAATTGTTTGCATACCATGATTAAATTTTTCAAACTCTCAGAGGAAAAGTAATTTTAAAAACCTCATTTTTAAAAATTAAGAACATATCAGCCTAATGGTCCCTGTACCCACTTTTTTCCCCATAAGAAATAAATCAAAGGGTCAAGAAGAGATTGGATGTTAATACCAGAACCTGACAAATATTGCATAATAATGAACATAGTAATTGACATGTCTGTAGTTCTTTACAATAACCTTTCCTCATAATAATCTGTGAGACAGGAAATGCTAATATTAGTACCACTTCCATTTTACTGATGAGGAAATTGAGACTCAAAGGGATTTGGTGATTTACTTATGCTTACACAGTTACTAAATGTGATCTGGAAACCTATACTATCACATCACAGAACATTCCCAAAGCACTGCCCTATACCCTTTCTCCCAGTCCTCAGGGATTCTCTATTATTCTCTCCAGCTTCAAGATAACTAAGAATCTTCATGATTATCAACTGTGATGATGTTTAATTACAGATGTTGCCCCTACTTTTCCAGGAGCAGTGGGAAGACTTTAGCAATTCTGAATGGGAAAATGGGGAAGGAATGGGAATGAACTCATGGGAAGGCGAATACCTCTGTGATTTTATTTCGCTATATTTATTTGGCTATGATACTTCATAGTCATAAAAGGGAATTCTTACAGGAATTTGCTTGTGGTTGAGTTAATTATTAGTGTCTTCCTGCAAGGCATTGGGAGCAGTAATTTCCCATAATAGACTCAATTCCCAAGGCATAAATTGGATTTACCATGGAGTGAGGAAGTCTGGACCTTTTGAAGGGAATCTTTTGACTTCTGGCTTTTTTCTCCACCCTTAATCCCTGCTTTCTTAATTTGAGAGATCTGACCTATGATATGAAACTATACTTTCCTCAGACTCCCAGAGATCATAGTCCAAGCAAGTTGATTGTGTAACTATGATTTTTAAAACTGAATTTCCTAGAAAACCCAAAGACAGATAAGGAATGTTTTCTTTGGTTTCATAGTATGTTCCTGATTTTGTGCACAGTTTCAAGCTAGGCGCATTTCAAACAAATTGGAGTACATGAATATAATGGAATAATTCTGGGCTATTGGAAAGAGTGAATACAAAGAATATAGAAAAGTATGGAAAGATATGGGAAATGATGTAAAATGTTATTCAGTTGTCAGAGAAACAATATGCTATATGACAACAAAGAAAATGAAAAGAACAAAAAAAGCTGACACTGAATGCTTTTGTAAGCAGATCATTCTCCTCATTTGGTAGTATAAAAAATAGCCACTCACCTTGAATCTGGGCCCCAAACCTTTCGCTTAGGCAGGTACAAACCCACAACTCTCTGAATCCACTTGCTCATTACAACTTGTTCTCATTCTGCTAGGTCCAAATTCCCATAGATAGAGCATTATTACATAGATACCCTCGAATTCTCTTAGGGTCCTGGGACTAACTTTTTTGAGGGGAAATAGATTTTCCTATGAACCATTCTAGCCATTTGGGTGGGATATAAAGACACTATGGAATATTATGAAACTATGTTTCTTCATGTTGACATTTCTCCAGTTTTTAATAGATAAGCTATCATTAATAGGTATTGTTTCTCTACAACTTTAAAAATCAAACTATTCACATAAAAACGAGGTAAGATAAGTCTTCATATCAAAATCATAGTAAATTTTCTGTCTAAAATAGCTCAAATAAAATCTGAACAATGTTTCACTGTATATATACACTGAGTTTTTATTAAAATACAATTCTTTTCCTATTTCTTTGAGTTATCAAAATGGCCATCTAAAACAGCAACGATATCTCACATCCTTTAATCACATATACATCTTGGCTTTCACACACAAATAATTTTTCCCTCACCAAACTGCTCTGTAACACAAACATCTTTAAGGAACAATATATCTTTTATTTTGAAATTATAGTGACCAGGGTTGGCACCAAAATATAGATCTAAGATTACATCACCTTCCCTTTTGTGCACATACTATTAGAAAAAATGAACTGTTGACTCGTTTTACTTAATTTTTTTTCTTTTTTAAAAGCTTTGTTATAGGGATAATTTGATGGGTAGAAAAGGGGGGTGTGGCGTATTCTGAAACAATGGTGATATTAAAGATACGCCAATAAAATGAAAACATTAAAATAGACGATGTGGTAAAGGACTGATACTTTATCAGGGTGTCGTTATTGTTGTTCTGTTGTTGTTTATACTGGGTTTCCTCATCTTGTACAGGCTCCAAATGCAGTGATTATTCATGGGCCTGATCCCCCTGCTCATCAGCTCTTAAGCTTAACCTGCTTTGTTTTTACCTGGCTCAGTTCATTCTTCAGAAAGCCTGGCAGCCCTCTCTTCTCATGATGCAGTCTACATGTAAACATTTAGGGCTTTAACCCTGCTGCAACTCAGAGCTTCTTCAAGGGATATACCAATCTTTTCTTCCTCAGTAATGGGTCACAAGCATTTCACTTCATACCTGGTGACTTCTCAGTTTCTTAGCTTTTTTATTACAGGTTGTTTCTCCATTGGCCTCTTTAACAACTGAATATGCCTGATGGCAAATTCTTTTTTCCCCCTTTTCTTTATTAAAGTACTAAACATTTTAAAAGCATTATGGCAACTTCCAGTCAGCCTCCTTTTCCTAATAGTATTTATCTTGTAATAAAGGAGAACATTAAAACAAAACAAACCAAAATATTACCTAAGTCTAAAAACCTATGTCCCATTTCATGAACCATACTTTACCCTTAGGCAATAAAGTCAAAATTGATGATGTAAAAAAAAATAAGATCATATATTTACAATTGAAAGAGACTTCAGAAGGTGTTTATTCCAGCCCACCTTAGTTTAAAATTGTATTCTGAGTCCAAGAAAGGTGAAGAGGCTGAGAATTCTGCTGTATTTTCACTTTGTTTCCTTTTACCTTTTACCTTATATAAATTATTCTTCTGGTTCTGCTTACTTTGATATGTGTTGGTTCACAAAAATCTTCTTATATTTCTCTAAAGTATTTATGTTTGTCATTTCCTATGTAAAAATAGTATACCACTACATCAAAATATCACATTTTATTCAGTCATTCTCAAATAAAATAAATTGATGCCCTATTGGCAGCTACAAAAATTGCTACAATTAAAATTTTTAACATGAGACCTTTCCTTTTTACTTTTGTATCCTTGTGATATGTATCTAGTAGGGGTATCATTGGGGGCATATTAGGGGTATTCTAAAGCCTATATGTTAAAATATCTGACACACTGAATCAAGTTCAATCTTTTCAGTGATAACAATTTTGATAACTTGTTCTCACACAGAGGAAATTTCCTAGTTACATTGGAATCTAGCTCATGTCCCTCACAGGGTCCTCAACTCTCTTGTGAGCACACAATTACTAAAATTAGCCAGAGAATAGCTTAATTTAAGGAATAATGTATATAGTTGATTCAGGCAGTCAGAGCCCTGTCTGTTGGTCTTTAATTCTTTGTTTGTATTTTCTCTGAAGTTCAGGGTGCTGACTTTTCTCCTGAGCTAGTGAATATAATTTAAAAAGATTGTTGACCCCTTAAACAGCTATCTTTCCTAATAAAGCATATCTCAGAACCTGTGCTAGCAGTCATCTTGGATATGCCAGTGTGATTGCTGATATACATGGTCAGACTTGGGTTATTCCATGCTAGTCTTGTTGCCACACTCTTTCAGCCCAATTCTTCATTCTCTGACTTCTTGATGGCTTATTCTTTTCTGGCTCCTCATTCCACAAGTTTATCAACCCAGAAGCTTCTCCCCAGTGTTCTCTTGTCAGATACCTGCTAGTGCCCCCTCCCCCCATCTGACTCCCAATTCCCTCCCTTCCAAAACTTAAGGAATTATTTTATATTTACTAAAAGTCAGTTTAAGTATGGTCCCTGGTAGATAAGCAACTTCAGAAGAAATTTTCAAAACTAAACAGAAGAAACAAAGGAGAATTCATAATTCTTTCACAAACCAAGCAACTGCTTTTAACAGATGTTACAAGAGTTAATAAGATCATTTTTTAAACAATAAGAGCATTAGAGGAACTTTTCACCTTTACCAATGCTAATGAAAGAAAGAGAGTATCTTTTTGGAAAACTTGAATACATTTAATAAATACATATCAAGGGACTTCAAAACCCCAATTTCAGGGCTGCCAATTATATTTTTAGATCCCTTCACTCCCCAGAAAATAGCATTCAGAATGTCCTTAGGAGTGTACTTAAAGAGTCCTTGATTGACTTTTGACTGTAGAAACTCTTAAACAAAATGAAAAAAAAAACTTTGGAGGGAAATATTCAGGCATAGTAGAGGAAGGTTCCAAATCCATGTCAACTTTCCTTCTGGTCACACAAGTTCTTGTTTCTAATTGAAAGAAGTCTTTGTGTAGATTTCTCATATTCCTGGACATCAAACATACCCCTAGTAGCTGACAGCAAACCTGGGCCTTAAAAATGGGAAAAGTTCATGTTTCTCACAGCAACAGGCCCTTTTTTTGAAAACCTAAGAGATAATCAGGTTGTTTGGGCTTAAATGATGCAGAACCCTGAGAAGTTGCCAGTATTGGTATAGAGCTACAAGCAATTAGGGATGGAAAACAAACCCAGAAGTGAAGATTGAATTCATGTTTTCTTGTAAATTCTTTCCTACACTCATTATGATTGCTCTTTTTGTTGTTTTTTGTTTTGTTTTTTTGGAGGGGGAAGATTCTTTAGTTAGTGCATAAGGCAGGGGGCAAACTGAGGCTTCACCAAGCCTCTAACTTACCTATTTTCTCTATCTCATGCTCTAAATTCCAAGCAAACTAAAAAGATTATTCTCCATTCTCCATTTTCATCCTGCCCTCTCTTTTCTATGTACCTTTTGTGGCTAGACTCCTTGAGAAAATGATCCACAATTGGTGTCTCCACTTCTTCTTATCCCCTTCTAAACCCTCTGCAATCTGACTTCCCAACTCATAATTCAACTGAAATTGTGATGTTCAAAGTTACCAATCATCTCTTGATTGCCAATCGCCAAATCTAGTTGTTTCTTTTTCATTCATATTTTTTCTTGATGATGTTGACCACGTTCTCTTCCTAAATACTCTCTCTTCCTAAATACTCTCTTCTCAGTGAATTATTACAATCCTCTTATTTCCTGCTTTTCTTTAAGTCTAATCATTCCATCTTACTTTTCTTTTCTGAATGTTCATCTGGGTAACGTCCACTAACCATAGTTGTCTCCAGTGCTCTATTTTGTATCAAAAGTGGTACTTGAGCCAAAGGCTAATATGCTCCTCTGTGCTATTCTGCCTTCAATGGGTTCTTTCAATTTGAATTGATTCTTCTTTTCGTATTGTGAAAATATTTACCTGTGACTTTCTGCAGTCTTTAGTTATAAAGCTCATTGCTTTCTTTGTATGGAAATTTATATTACATTGCCATGCATTGTATTACATTATATCACATTATATTATATTAATTATATCATATTATATCATATCATATCATATTATATTATATTTATTATACATTATGTCATGTCATGTCATGTCATACTACACTATATGACCCTGACTTTGTTATCTGTTTTTGGATACTATAGAGCACAGTCCATTTGCCATGACAGAAATTCTATAAGGTCTCTCCCATCCCTAAAATTCAGTGATTCTAAATGAGACAGGACTCTCTCAGTGGCACTCTCTCAGTGGGACATCACACATGGCTGGAAGTCAGGAAACCTAGGTTCAAGTTTCAGTTTTGTTTTATGCTAGCTGTGTGGCATTAGTCATTACTTGACCTTTCTGTTCTTTTCTGTCTCTTGGGGATAATAAAACCTACCCCCTTACAGGATTATCATAGGAATTAAACATACATGGAAGCTCTTCTAAAAGTCCAAAGCTGTAAATGCGAGTTGTTATTATTAGCAGTGTGGGTGTGTGAAGGCAGAGGAGTGCACGGTGGTCGATCTCTCCAGAGCAGGGGGTTGGTGAGCACTTCAAATGCTGTGAGACAGGATGCTGCAGCTTGTTGGACTGCCAACCAGAATGGAAATGTCCTCTATCATCCTTTTTAATCTGAGAGTCTGAACTTCTTGAACTTTAGTTACTTGGAATTTCCAACTCGTCATCAGAAAATTTCATCCCCAGTTGGATTCTCCCCAAACATAACCTTAGCTGGATAAAAACTGAGTAAACATTAGTAAATCCAGTTCTACGATCTAAATTCATGGGAGTAGATCATCTAACGTGCTGATTTAAGAGTACTACTTGGCTAGGGGTGGGAAGAGGGGAAAGGGAAGATAATAACAAATCTGTATCTCAAATAACAGAACATTATAAACAGTTTATAATGAAAATGTAACTGTATCAGAGACTGATAAAACTAGTTCAGAGAGCAGGCTTGAGAAATGCCTGAGCCTCAATATGTTTTGTTTGTCCTTTGGATCTTAGCAATGCTCATTTACAGGAATTTAGTGACAGGTTTAGAAGATAAGTGATACTGGTTATTTGTGAATGATTTTCTTTCTAAATGTAAAAGAGTGTTAAAATGCTCTTTGGGCAGCTATCTTTTTTGGGTAGTTGGTTTCAAAATTTTTTCAGTTTGTTCATATTTCAGCATCGCTTTCAAGAAATTAAAGCAATATACAAACAGGAGAAAGATGAAAGTTTGGCTTAATCAGTGGGAACCAGGAGGTAAGTGGGAAAAAAGTAGAAGTTCTCAAGTTTTTGTCCCCACAGACTAAATGGGCATTTGTTTATATGGGGAGGAGAAGAAAGAGGGGAGAAGGAGGACTTGGCCCCTTCTTTTGGTTGGGATTGTAAACACTTCATACAATCACTTGTTTGAATTAAATCTTGTGTGATTCAGACCTATATAAATAAAAAAGAAAAAGATCGGTTTTTAATTAAAGCATCTTTTTCGAGTCCCTTTGAACAGTCGAAGTTTATAAGTTGGCAGCTGCCTTGGAAGTAAAATCAAGAGAAGAGGTTTAAAAATCCAACCTTCTTTCTTGGAAGTGTTTTCTCCAAATTCACAATGTGTGAGTGTAGCCTTCTATAAATTGGAAAGAAACAATTGATTTGAACCAGGTTAAACTTTTTCATTTTGTTTTTTCCCCTTGGAAAAGCTATTGGAAAAATTGATGTGGCTTTATATTTCCAACTAGTTGAAATGACCAGATTTCTCACTGACTGACTGTATTCCAGCTTCCAGGGTAGTTGTTCTTTCTCTAGAGTTATATTTCTTAGTGGACGATGGTGATTTTTAAAGGCTATACTTCTAGAAACATTTTACAGATCGTAGATCGAGGGTTAGCAGACCTCCCAAAAGCCTCATAGCTTATCCACCTCATGTTCAAGATGAGGAAGCTGAGGAACAGGGAGACTGATTGACTTGTACAGGTCACACAGCAAGCAAACATCAGAGGCAGGATTTAAACTTGCATCTTCTAAATCCAGAGATATCTCTCTCTTTACCGTCCCCTGCAACCTCCTTCATCAAAGGTCATTGAATTAAATAGCCACATACCAGTCCTTTAAAAAGCAAAGAATATTTTGTTTAGCTAGGCATTCGCCAAATTTGTTATATGTGGGGGAATATCCATGTATAACATTTTGGATAATATACATGTAACTCTCTTCAACTTCTACTCAAGTTAGGTCCACAAAGCACAGCTGAACCCTCAGTTTATTGAGGAAGGGGTGATGTGGTCAGACCTGTATTTCAGGAACATTACTTTGGCAGGAGCATGAAGGATAAATTGGAGTGAGGAAAGACTTGAGACATAGAGTTCAAGTAAGAGGCTAATTGAATAATCCTTGTGAGAGGAAATGACTGAAATTAGGGTGGTAACTGTATAAGTAGAGAGAAAGAGGCACATATGAGAGATTCCAAATTTCAAGATTTGACAACTGATTAACCATATCTATATTTATCTATCTATGTGTGTGTATGTGTGATGTGTGTGTGTGTGTGTCTGTGTGTGTGTGTGTGTGTGTGTGTGTGTGTGTGTGTGTGTATATATATATATATATATATATATATATATATATAGAAAGAGAGAGAGAGAGAGAGAGAGAGAGAGACAGATAAAGAGACAGAGACATATACAGAGAAAGACAAAGATAGAAACAAAGAGAAAGTAATCATATATGACATTAAGATTGTGAACCTGTTTACCTACCTGATGTCCAGGACAGGAATAGGAAAGTATATGAAGAGTAAGTTTTTGGGGAAAAATAAGTTCTGTTTTAGACATGTGGAGTTTGAGATGCCAATGAGATTTCCAGTTTGAAATGACCAATAAGCTATTAGTGATGGAGAGCAGGAACTTAGAAGAGAGATTTGGGTATGATAAATTGATTTAGAATTAGTCAAGAGGTAATATGATCTTATGATTCAAATGAGATAGTATTTGTAAAGCACTTAGCACAGTGCCTGGCACATAGTAGGTATTTAATAAATGCTTATTACCTTTCTCTTTCATGATGGGAGCTGATGAGATTATAAATCGTTAGAGTATAGAGAGAAAAAAGAAGCCGACTGATGAGAGAGTCTCTGCGGACACTGCAAGAGTTGTGTGGTTATAGAAGACTTGTGGAAAAAATTCAGAGGGCTGTACTTAAATATGAGGATGAGTTCCTTCAACTTCATATGCCACCATTTGAGTACCTTTATCTTCTTGGTGGCCTTTGCATGATCTCGTGCTTGCTCATAATATGAGTGCATAGAACTGAACACAACATCTTAGCTCAGGAGTAGGGAATATGTGGCCTCAAGGAGGTGGCTTCCCCACACCTGTCCCAGATATTTTGCAATCAGCTCACCAGGGAGGAGCAAAATAGGGCTATACTCTCTATCAATCTGAACACAATATTTGTATTAATGCAATCTAAGTTAAAAACAAAGAAGAGTGTAAACAGATGAAAGGAAACTATAAATCAATATCCATATTGAACATTGATGGAAAAAATTTAAATAAAATATTAGCAAAGTAGCTGTAGAAACATAAAAGATCAAACACCACAAATGGGTTATTTTTTTTACTTGATTGACTTTAATTATTGTGCCTTCATAAAAGAATCACATGACTACAGTATCACAGATCACAGATTTAGAACCAGAATGGATTTCAGAGGACAATGAATTCAACATCCTTCTTTTTTTTCTAAATTAAATTTTATATTTATTTTTAGATTACACCATTCATTTCCACAATATTTTGAGTTACAAATTTTCTCCCCATCTTTCCCCTACCCCCCCACCCCAATCTGCTCTCTCCTATATCCTCCTCTATCCCTCCACCCACTTTCTGGTAGGGTAAGATGGATCTCCATACCCTAGTGCCTGTATATCTTATTTTCCAGTTGCAT
>CM053580.1:414001402-414028949 GCA_028627135.1 Pseudochirops cupreus | reverse complement strand
AAATGTCAAGTAATGATACCCAACCTTCAAATAATTAAGCAACTTCCTTTTCCTCTCCAGTAGACCTCTGCCTTTTCCAGAAACATGCAGATTCTTCCTGACATATAATGCTACCCTTAAATGCAAATGCTAGCAAAAAGAAAGAACTCAAGGTTTCTAGTGAGCACTGCAGCTCATTATTACTCCTATACCAATGGTAGCTCCAAGGCTAACTATATCAGAAAAAGAGTAGGTCCTCTACTTTGGAGCTTCTAACTAGTAAGAATTCTTCTTTCTGCTTTGTCCATATTGCATCTGGTATTGGTTACTTAATACACATGGCTACCTGGGTTGAGAAGTGTCTCTGGAGGGATTGCAAAGATGTACAAGCCTCTTTCTAAGGAATTGTGGTTATGTCTATCAAAAGGTCAAATCCAATATCACTCATGTGATGTAACCATGACTATGAGTTGGGGCCACAACAGAGAATTCAAAAATACAAGAATGAGGACTTAGGATAATGGAAATTCATGTCTTTTTTGAGCTTAATCAAGTATTCACAAAAAGGAAAGAGGTATTTATCTGGATCCTGACATGGAATGCCTACTACAAGTGTATCATATATATGGGCCTGGAAAAATTTGTAATTGATATATAGCAACTACTCATATTTGCATAGAAATTTTATTCTCACAAAGGTCATTTTTACAGAAAAGCTTTGTAAATAAAATAGTATAAGTGTTATTATCATCCCAATTTTAAAATGGGGCAACTGAGACTTAGAAATCTTAAGTGATTTGCAATCACTTTTATTTACATGGATGAAATGTAAGCTCTTTGAATATGATAGCTATTTCAAATTTAACTTTGCATTTCAAGCACCTATTTCTATATCTGGCGCATTATAGACACTTAAATGCTTGCTTACTTGATAGCCTACATTGGTAAAGAGGTGGAAAGGTGACAGATAAGACTTGGGAACAATTGATAATCTAATTATCCAAGTGTAACAGTAATCAGTTTAGCAGATACTTAGCCCTTAGTAACTTAGGGGTAAGTATGGAAGGTGTGAGCTCTGTCTCCTGTTGCTGACATGACAGGAGAGGGTTGGCTGAGACAGGAGGACAGTGTGTGTATATAAGAAGAGTTCCAGAGACAGAGAGACAGAATCAGGAATCTTCCTCCTGGTGGCTCCTGGTAGAGGGCAGAATTGTTCCAGCATCTGGAAGCTGGGCTGCTGGACTGAAGAACTGAGTTGGAGTTTTTTTGAGAGAGAGAGAGTTGCCCTCCCAGCATCTGGAAGCTAACTGAGAATTGAGTTGGAGTTTTTCTTGAGACCAGAATCTGGTGAAGGCCACCTGGAAGGCTGAGAGGGCTGCCTGGAAGGCTGAGATGGTTGCCTGGAAGGCTTCCTGGAAAGCCGAGGCTTTTCCTGAGGGTCCTAGGGCCAGTTGAACTGCTGGAGGACTGAAGAAGCATGACCAGTTGGTTTGTAGCTTGGTGGATCCTTGAGTTCCCGGCAACAGAAGTGGTGAAGGGTCTGAAATGTGCTGGACCCTGTGAACTTTGGTGTGTACTAGGGACTGCCTGGAGGACTGGACAAAGACCTGGACAAGCTGTCTAACTCTGAGGACTGGACAAGAACCTGGGAGCTGTCTGCCTCTGAATCCAGTTGACTGTTTGGTGGATTCAGGAAGGAGCTGTGACCATGGAAGGGGATCCAGGGAATCAGAGAGACCGCCCCAAGTCAAGATGAAGTAAAGGCCTCCCCTTGGATGAAATTGAGGTTTGCTGGATACCGAGGGGTGGAGAGTTTGTGTGGTTTTCTAATGATTGTATTTAGTGACTGATTGCTAGATAAGTGACTGATTGAGTTGATCTATGATTGCCCCATGAGTGGAAGATTGATTATTGTATTGTGAATTGATTGAATGATTATTCTTTTGTTCTTTGTTCTAAATATTGTGGCCACGGTGGTGAAAACTGTGTGGCCATTCTAATGTTAAGCTGTTATGAACATTATATTGTGATTTGTTGTGAATGTTTGCCTTGATTTGTAATGGAATAAATGGAGTGCTCACTATACTGTGCAATCTGAATCTTAAAAGCTGTTCACAGTAGTATTCTTTTGGGAATCTCCTTGTGCATGGCATTACATCAAGTTATGTGGAAAATAGAGTAAAGGAATAGGAAGAATATGAAACAAGACATGAAAGGTAGAGAAAGATTGCAAAAAAGCCATAAATGTCATGCTAAGGGTTTGTTATTTAGTCCCATTGTGAAGAAGCCATTAAAGATTTTTGAGTAGAAGAGAAACATCAGCAACACAAGAAAGGAAAATGAATTTGGCAACTAAGCAAATGACAAATTGTAAGAGGGAATGAATGATGCCAAGGAGACCAATTCCAAAGCCATTAAAATACTCTAGGCAAAAGGTAATTAGGACCTAAATTAGTGTGAGGGAATGTGACTAGCAAGGAAAATGATTTTACCTGAAATAATTTGTGGAGACAGAATCTACAGGAATTGACCATTAACTATATATATATATATATATAGGGTTAAGAGAGATGAAAGTGATGACATTTTGAGCCTGGGTGACTGGTAGGTTATTAATACTATCAATCAACAGAAACTGGAATGTATGAGGAATAGCAGCTTAAGGTGAAATAATGATTTTAGTCTTCATTTATTGAATTTTTGGTGCTGGAAAAATGTCTATAAAGAGACCAAGGTCATCCAATAAATTAATTTGTTGAAGAAATTGGTGTCACTTGACTTGGAGAATAAGAGAATTAAGGGGATATGATAGCTATCTTTGAGTGGCTACAGAGCTGCTTTGTGAAAGTGGGATTAGACTTATTATGTTTTTGTTCTAGAGACCAAAAACATAGGTGTGGTTAAAAAGTTGTCAAGGGGAAAATTTAGGATTGATATATAAGGAAACCTGAAAACTAGAGTTTTCCAAAAATGGAATGCTTCACCTCAGTATTCCTGAGGATAGCAGATTCTTTTCTCACTAGAGGTCTTCAAGTGAAGACTGAACAATGACTTTGCAGGTATGTTGTAGATGGAATTACAGGCAGTGTGGCATAGCAGATAGGATATTGGGGCTGGATACAAGAAGAGCTAAACTCAAATCCTGTTTCCAGCATTTACCAGCTTGTGATCCTAGGTGAGTCACTTTCATTTTCTGAGCCTCATCTTCTTCCTCTGTATTACTCACAGTATCTACCATCCGAGGTTGTCACAGGACTCAAAGGAAGTAAAACATTGAAAGTGCTTTATAACTGTCAGTTGCTATTTATTATCAGGCCTGAATTGTACTAGGTGACCTCTAAAGACCCTTCCAATTGAAATTCTGTGATTCTGGGAACTGATTAATGATGAAAGGTGAGAGAGTGGGGAATCGAAGATATATCACATATTTATGAAGAATCTTTGTGTTGTATTCCTTTAAGTAGCATAGTGATCATATTTATAATCTATTTGATTTTAAATATATAATTCCTGAAAAAGTAGTTGAAAATATAGCACTGTAGCTCAGGGGAGACAACTCAGGACTAGATATGTAGATCTGAGATTCATCTGCACAAAGATAATAATTGAAACTTTGTAGCTCATGAGATCATTAAGGAGAAAGTGTGGAATGAATGAATAAACGTTATATTTATTCAGTGACTTATATATACATATATATGTATATGTATGTTTATCTATTTATCTATCTATCTATCATCTTTTTATTTATCTATATGATTGTTCCTCCAAGCATAATGTAAACATCTTGAGGAGAGGGGCTATTTGATTTTTGCCTTTATATCCCCAGTACCTAGTGTAGTATCTAGGACATAGTTGGCACTTAACAAATGGTGGTTAAAATGAATTTAACCGCATCAATGAAAGACATTCCCATAGTGATGACATCAGAGATATACCAAAGTATCAAGTGTGAACTTCTTTACTTAGTGACTGGAATTGTATTGTTGTCATCATCCTTAACCTGAATGTCTTTTAATGCAATCTCCAGGTTAAAAGAAAGATGCATTTTTCCAATGATTCATAATTTCCTTTTTCTTACTCTAATAGAAAATGCATGTTAACATACCCCAAAGAGAGCTAATGACTTATTAGCAGAAATTGGGCTGGTTTGTCTAATTTGTTTGCATGGATCTTATTCCTTTGTTGTAATATCTTTTCTTTTACTCTTGAACTATCTCACTACATGACATGAAGGATTTTCTTTTACTTTTCTTATAATATTTTCTTAGAATCTATTCATAACAAAATACTTGATAAAGAGACTGAAAAAAGCCAAAAGTCAAGCATGGAAGAAAGCTTACACAAACAGCTTTCACACACATGCTACAGTAAATGACTTTATCTTGACTGGGAGAATTGGGGTTTCCAAGTACAATGAGTGTTCTTCTCTTATTCATTTCTATATGATTAGAAACTTCAATATAAGGTTAAAAGTCAAGAAATGGGAATATGGGCTAGGAAAATGAGCAAACAAGAAAAAAAAAAGGAACCTGATCATAAAAAGTTACTATGATGACAGGGAACATATCAAGCAAATTTAGAAGACAGGAATGTCAAAACAGTTGCAAGCAAAGACTGAAGGGGAAAAAATGCCAGTTAGGCACAAGCCCAAAAAGAATTCCCAGAAGAACTCAAAAAAGATTTTTTAAAAAATCAGATAAGAGAGGTAGAGGAAAAATTGGACATGGAAGTTGGAATGATGCAAGAAAATGATGAAACAATTCAACTGCCTGGTTAAAAAAATAATGAAGAAAAAACACTTTAAAAATATAATTGACCAAGTGGTAAAGAGGAACAAAATCCACTGAAGAGAAGACCTCCTTAAAATTTGAATTCGTTAAATGTAAAAAATGCACAGAAACTCACTGAAGAAAACAATTCCTTACAAATAGTATAAGGCCAGTGGAACTAACTAACTAACTCCTTGAGACCTTAGGAAACAATAAAACCCGAGTCTAAAGTATGAAAGAAATAGAAAAAAAAAACTTGAAAAATCTCATTGGAACCAAACTTACCTGAAAAATAGATCCAGGAGAGATAATTTAAAAATTATTGGACTACCTGAAAGCCAAGATATAATAAAGAGCCGAGATATTATATTTCAAGAAATTACAAAGGAAAACTTCACCACTTATTTAGAATCAAAAAGTGAAATAGAAAAGGAAAGAATCCACTAATTACTTCTTAAATGAGATCCCAAAATAAAAACTCCCTGGAATATTATAACCAAATACTAGAACCCTCAGGTCAAGGAGAAAATGTTGTAACCAACTAGAAAGAAATATTTCAAATATTGTAGAGTCATAGTTTGGATCACACAATATTTAGCAGTTTTCCCCTTAAAGGATCACAGGGCTTGGAGTATGATGTTCTAAAAGACAAAAACCTAGGATTATACTAACTTATGTATCAAAACTGAGTATAATCTTTCAGGGGGGAAATGGACATTTAATAAAATAATTTCAAGCATTCCTGATGAAAAGACCAGAAATGAATAGAAAACTTGATTTTCAAATACAAGACTCAAGAGAAGCAGAAAAAAAATAAATATGAAAGGTAAATCATAAGGGATTCAATAAAGTTAAACTATTTATATTCCTAAATGGGAAACCGATACATGTAACTCCTAAAAAACATTATCATTATTAAAGCTGTTAGAAGGAGTATATATAGACAGAGGGCATGAATATGAGTTGACTGTGATGGGATGGTTTTTTAAAAAATTAAAAGGTGAGAAAGAGGGATGCATTGAGAAAGGAGAGGAAGAATGAGGAAAATTATTTCACAAAACAGAGGTGTGAAAGGAGGAGCTTTTGCAGTGGAGGGGAATATGGCACTGGTTAAGGGTGGCAAGCAGTGCCTGAACCTTACACAATTGGCTGATGGAGGAAATAATGTACACATTCAGTTGAGTATAGAAATCTATCTTACCCTACAGGGAAATAGGAGGTTAAAAGAATAAGAGAAAAAGAGGGGTGATAGAAGGGAGAGTGGAATATGAAAGGCAGTAGTTAGAAGCAAAATAGTGAGAGACAGAGAGAGACAGAGAGACAGAGAGAAGTAGGAGAAAATAGAATGGAGAGAGTTATACAATTTATACTCCTAAATGTGAATGGGATTAACTCTTATACAAAATGAAAGCTGATAACAGAATGGATTAAAAAACAGAATCCAACAAAATGCATTGTTTACAAGAAACACTTAAAACAGAAACGTACAGAAAGTAACAATAAGAAACTGGAGCAGAATTTATTATGTTTCAACTGAAGTTAAAAAAAGAAGCATGGTTAGCAATCATGATCTCAGACAAAGCAAAAGCGAAAGTAGACCTAATTAAAAATGATAAGCAAGGAAATTGCATTTTGCTAAAGAGCACCATAGACAATACATATAAAGACTAACCATATATGCATCAAACGGCATATCATCCAAATTCTTAAAGGAAAAGTTAAATGATTTACAGAAGGAAATAGAAAAATCATATCGAACTATACAACTTTTCCCTCTTAGAACTGGATAAACTTAACCATAAAATAAACAAAAGAGAAGTTATGACTAGAATTTTAGAATGTTAGATATGATAGACTACTGGAGAAAATTTTATGGGAATAGAAAGCTGTATGTGGCACCTTCACAAAAATTGACCATATATTATGACATAAAAACCTTACAACCAAATGCAGGAAAGCAAAAATAGTAAATGCATCCTTTTCAGAGTATAATGCAATAAAAATGACATTCAATGAACAGTCATGGAAACATTGTTTTAAGATAAATTAGAAGCTAAATCTAATCCTAAAGAATGAGTAAAAGAAAAAATCATAGGAATAACAATTTCATTAAAGAGAATGACAACAATGAAACAACATACCAAAACTTATGTGATGCAACCAAAGCCAAAGGAGTACTTATGGGGAAAATGTATCTCTAAACAAATATGTCAGTTAATTAGAGAAAGAGTAAGTCAATGAATTGGGCAAGTAATTAAAAAACTAGAAAAATGATTAATTAAAAATTCCCAATTCCCAAAATACTAAATTGGAAATCCTTAAAATCAAAGGAGGGATTAATAAAATTGCAAGCAAGAAAACTACCGATCTAATAACTTAAACTAGGAGCTAAATGTATATGAAAATCAATAAAATAGATAAATCATTAATTTGATTTTTTTTAGAAAAAGAATTAAAACCTGTTGCCTGTAACAAAAATGAAAAGTGTGAATTCACCACCGATGAAGAGCAAATAAAAGCAATTGTTAGAAGCTATTTTGCCTAATTATATGCCAATAAATGTAAAATCTAAGTAAAATAGATGAATTTTTACAAAAATATAAATTGCCAAGATTAACAGAAGAGGAAATAGAATACTTAAATAAAATGTCTTAGAAAAATAAGCCATATTGAACAAGCCAGCAATGAGCTCCCTTAGGAAAAAAAAAATCCCCAGGATCAGGCAGCTTCACAAATGAATTCTACCAAGGAGTTAAAGAACAATTAATACTTTATAAACTCTTTAGAAAAATAGGCAAAGGGGTCCTATCAATGTCCTTTTACAACACAAATATGGTGCTAATGCCTAAACCAGGAAGAACAAAAACATAGAAAGTAAACTCTAGACCAATTTCCCTAATGAATATTGATACAAAATTTTTAAATAAAACATAACAAGGAGTTTGTAAAAATATATCATACACTATGACTAGGTTGGATTTATACCAGAAGAGCAGGGCTGGTTCAGTATTAGGAAAACTATCAGCATAATTGATAAGAAAATCAACAGAAATCATAAAATTATCTCAATAGATGCAGAAAAAAGCTTTTAATAAAATATACCAATTGTTATTTAAAACAAAACAAACTAAACAGCAGAGGAATAAATGGATCTTTTCCTTAAAATGATGAGAAGTATCTATCTAAAACTATCAGCAAACATCTGTAATGGGAATAAGTCAGCAGCCTTCCAAATACGATCACACATAAAGCAAGGATGCTAAATATTGTCACTATTATTCAATATTGTATGAAAAATTCTAGCTATAGCAATAAGAGAAGAAAAGGAAATTGAAGGAATTAAAATGGGCAATGAGGAAACTAAGCTATTAGTCTTTTCAGATGATATGATGATATACTTAGAGAACCCTAGAGAATCAACTAAAACCTAGTTGAAATAATTCATAATTTCAAGAAAGTTTCAGGACATAAAATAAAGCCACAAAATCATCAGCATTTTTATATATTATCAACAAAGTCCAATAGGAAAAGACAGAAAAAGAAAATCCACTTAAAATAACTACAGATAATATAAAATGCTTTAGAGCCTTCTGGCCAAGATAAACCCAGAAACCATATGAACACAATTACAAAACATTTCATACAAACAAAGACAAATCTAAACAATTAGAGATATATAAATTGCTCATGGGTAGTCTGAGTCAACATAGTAAAATAACCATTCTACCTGAATTTATTTACTTATTCAGTGCCATATCAAACTAAACAAAAAATTATAGTTAGAAAAAATAATCACAATATTCATGTGGAAGGACAAAAAATCAAGGATATCAGGGAAATCAATGAGAAGTATGTGAAGGGAGTTGCCCTAAGAGTATAATTCCTCAAGTTGTATTAAGAAGAGGTAATCATCAAAACATTCTGGTGCTGCCTAAGTGATAGATGAGTGGAATAGAGTAGGTATACAACACATAGCAGGAAATGACAATAATGATCTAGTAATTGATAAACCCCCAAATCCAAACTTTTGTGACGCAAACTCACTGTTTGACAAAAAATAAATTCTGGAAAAATTAGAAAGCAGTTTGGCAGGAACCAGGATGTCAAAACTTAATGTCGAAATGAATGTTAAATTTTTTACATGTAATTGAGAAAAAGTAAAACAAAATAGGAGCGAAAAGCAGAAAAGTTCCATCGATATATTTATAATAGCACTTTTGTGGTAGCAAAGAACTTGAGCAAAGAAGATGCCTGTTAATTCAGGAATGACTAAAATAATTGTGGTATGTGACCGCCCTTTGAGAAATGACACAAATTAAAGCAAACAGAAAAAAGAAAATGATATACAACGACTACAACAATATAAATGGGGAAAAAACAACCAACAGAGTAATACCACTACCCGCTGAATATGAATTTTGCAAAATTATAAAGAACATGGTTATAAATGTAAAGATTTAAACTTTGGGGATAAAAATTCATTATTTGGTGAAAATTGATAGGAAAGATGAAAAATGGTCTTGCAGAACCTGGGCATAGACCAATGTCTTACACCATTTATGAAGATAAGATCGAAATGAATAGATGACCTAGATATAAAGGGAGATATCATAAGAAAATTAGAACATGGAACATATTGCCCACACTTATGGGTAGGAGAAAAATGTATGAATAGATAGTAGAGAGCATTATGAAGTGTAAAATGGGTAATTTTTATTACATTCAATTCTAAATATGTTTTATACAAATAAAACCAATGTAGCCAAGATCAGAAGGAAAGCAGAAAATTTGGGAGGGGAGGAATTTATACACAGTTTCTCAGATAAAAGTCTCATCTCAAATGCATAAAGAACTTTGTTGAATTTATAAGAATACAAGTTATTCCGCAACTGATAAATGGTCAAAGGATATAAATATATAGTTTTTTGATGATGAAATCAAAACTACATTTAATCACATAAAAATTATAAATCATTAATGATTAGAGAAATGCAAATTAAAACAACTTTTAGATATAATTTTATACTTGTCAAATTGGCTAAAATGATAAAAACTGGACAGCAAAAAAATGTTAAGGAGATGTGGAAAAAATTGGGATAAATTCACGGTTTGTGGACTTGTCATCCAACCAATTTGGAAAGCAGTCTGGAATTAGGTCTAAACAACTTTAAAAAAACTATATATATACTTTGAACTAACAATACCACTATTAGGTCTGTTTCATAAGATGATTAGGGAAGAAGGAAATGAACTTATATGCACTAAAATATTTATAGCAGCTATCTTTGTGGTGACAAAGAACTGGAAATTGAGGGATACCTGTCAATTAGGGAAAGGTTAAACAAGTTGTGGTATATGATTGTGATGGAATACTACTATGTTATAAAAAATGATGAAATGGTTGATTTCAGAAAAAAAACACATGAGGAGACTTGCATGAAATAATAAAGAGCAAAATGAGCATAACAAAGAGAATATTGTACACAGTAACATCAGTATTGTTCTAAGAGCAACTTTGAATGACTAAGTCATTTTATTCAGTATAAACACTCAAACCAAACACAAAGGACCAATGAAGGGAGATGCTATCTTGCTTCCAGAGGAAAAACCAATTAACACACACACACACAGACACACACACACACACACACACACACACACACTCACATGTTTGTTTAATGGTAGCCTAGAATGGGATGGGGAGGGAGAAAAAATAAAAAGTACATAGCAGAGAACAAAAGAAAACTTAGAAGCAAGCATAGAAAATCAGAGTAGCTTCGAAAATGATGTGTAGTACTTATTATATAGTTCTTTTAAAAAAAGAAAGTAAACAGCATGAAATAGAAATTCATGATTTTATATTGAATCCTCTTTTTATGTTATGCTTTGTACATGTAAAGGTTCATTTTTTATATTTAAATTCAAAATCATTCTTTTAAAAGAACAAAGTTGACCCTTAACGAAGAGAATGAGGAGATGACAACTCATAGCTGTTTTGAAGAGGTTGGTTGGTAGAGGAGGAAAATCTTACAGAACATTGTATATAATGTTAGATTTTTAAAAAGATTTAATAATTTTTCTCTTCTTCCTAGTTTTCTTGATTTCATTTGTGAGTGTGTGTGTGTGTGTGTGTGTGTGTGTGTGTGTGTGTGAGACAGAGAGAGAGAAAGAGACAGACAGACAGGGGAGAGAGAGAGAGAGAGAGAGAGAGAGAGAGAGAGAGAAGGTATAGTTCATTGGAATTTGGGAAGGGGAAAAGTACAGGGGAAAATCTAGGTGGTGTAAAAACAAAATATGTTTTAAAACCCTGGATTTTTTTAATATTGTGTCTCTTTATGGATAAAAAACTGACATAAAAGTCAGAAAAACTGGTTTCAAATTGAATCTCAGACACATATGAGCTGCAATTCTGTTACTCTCTCATTTAACCTTTCAACCCCCATATTATCCTCTCTGAAACCTTCTAAGACTATGTTGCAGAACAGGTGTAGATCTGCATTTATAAAGGGAGTTTCATTCCTGGTAGTTCGCTGTACCACTGAAATAATATGTCTAGTCCCCACTCCTTCAAAAAATAAAATCCTGTCATGTTTTCCCACATAGCTACCATTTTCTGCCCATGAACATTTTTTTATTTTTCATCTACCCAACTTCTCCTGGCCTTTGAAACTAAAGTTTGATATTAAAATATGTTTGTGTCACAGTAACACTGCTTTCCTAAATTGGTAAGATTCCAGACATTTCCGAAGGAAGGAAGGATCTTCTTTTTTTTAGTGGTCCCAAAGCACACATTTCAAAACACATTTAAATGTGTAGAGTTTTACATGTAGAGTTTTTTTTTAATGATGCTACAGGATCCTTAATTTAGAGATGGAAGAGGATTTAGAAAGTATCTAGTCTAAGACTCTAATTTTTTGTTGTTGTTGTTGTTTTTTGGAGGGAGAAGGCAGGACAATTGGGGTTAAGTGATTTGCCCAAGGTCACATGGCTAGTAGATTCTAATTTTAACATGATAAAAAACTGAGGACTAGAATGGTAATGTGACATATCCAAAGTGAAACAGCTGGTTACTGACAAAGTCAGGATATCAGGTCTAAATCCAATGCTCTTTCTCCTGCCCCATGCTGCAGTTTATATTTATTTGGTAACATGGTTATTAGTCCAAACACTGATCAGTGGCTATTTTGAATTTTTCAGTCTCTGAAAATGTTTGTCTGCATACTTAAAATTAATGATGAGTTTCTACAGAACTAAAATTATCCACTATGGCTTTTGTCTCAGAATAACAGCAACGACCCTTACTTACCCTGGATCTTTGCTAATCACCCCATTACTATTAACTAGTCTTGTCTCCCACTTTCTCAGGACCCAATTGGTGTTTTGGTTAGCTAATCTAAAAAAAAAAAGCTAGAAGTTAATAGGTAATAGCATCATAGTTGCCTCTCTTTAGTGTCATGTTTGAGTTGTAATAATTGTCCTTCAGTTTCATCAACCAAAGGAATGAGGATTGTGGGGATTTTGAGCACCATAAAAAGTTGCCGGTGATATAACTTTGGCAGGTCCTTCATTGTTGTCTGATCTGGTTCTGTGACTTCTAAAGGAAACTTTTCCTAATCCCTCTTAATTTTAGTACCTTCCATTTGTTGATTATTTCCCAACTATCCTATATACATATATATATAGCTTGTTTATACATAGTTGTTTGCATGTTGTCTCCCCCATTAAACTGGGAGTTCCTTGAGAGCAGAGACTATATTTTGTCTTTCTTTGTATCTCTAACATTTAGCATGGTGCCTGCCATGTAGTAAGGGCTTAATAAGTGTGTGGTGACTTATTTTAAGCAAGCCTCAGAAATAGACCATTAGATGCATTATTCCATCTGCCATCGAACATAACTAGAGAAATAGAACCACCTCCTTTTCAGTCCAACAGAGTAAGCTATATTGTTTGTCAACTATGATTCTATGGAAGGCAAACTCTTAGAGTAGATTTATCCGAGGCACTGGTTTGGGAAATCGTTCTCATCACTTACCGCCAGTCTGTACTAGTTGATTCTGCTAAGGAAGGGATAGTATTGAATGATGGAAACATCAGTGGACTTAGTGTCAAAAGAAACTTTGGTTTAAATGCATTATCAGATGCTAATTATAAAAGTTAACTATTTTGACTCTATTTCCTAGTTGGAAAATGGTGAGAATAATATCCACAGCATCTATCTCCTCAGGTTTGTTACAAAGATACATTGTAATAATATGCAAACCTGAGATTACTATAGAAATGTCAAATAGTCTCATTAATATCCCTAACCAATGAACTATTCTTGATAACACAGAGAGATCAATGTGACTCCAAGGTGGAACCCTAAGCCAAGGTCTGCACATACATCCTACCCAGTGAGTGAAGCCCCTGACGTGGCACAAGATACATTAGATGCCCTCAAAGGGAAAAGAGAAGGCAAATCAGTCATCACCAGCTGCAAGCCTGGGAACCAGATTGGTCCAGCAGGCTTGCTACAATACAAGTTTGTAGTAGCACCTCAAGATTGATGCCCTTCTACAGGAAGGAGCCCTCCTAAAAGGATGATCTCTAGAGGACTAACGGTTATCAAAACAGTACCTGGAAGCAATAAATGCTCCAATTCAGCCATGACTACCCTTCTTATGGTTTAGATAAAATGATCTGCTATGTCTTCTCATAATCACAGGAAGTTTCTTTTCCTTTATTGAAAATGTCACCAGCCAACAATAGAAATTTTAACTAAACTCTAAACAGACACAGGACCTACATCTTTTACCAATTAAATGAACCCTCATCTCCTCCACCCAACCAAAGACTTGTGAGTGACATAATATAGAAGAATTGGATAGGCCTGGCTTTATTCAGTGGCTGAGAGTCTCATTTCTGGCAAGGTGATCTGTCTGAAAGTTAAAATTGCAGCACACACAGCAAGCCTCTTGGACTGAATGTCTTTTGTTTAGATTTGTTTTTTGCCTTAGGATGAAAAGGAATAAAAATCTAAGCATCACTTAACTAGCTCCTGGCACTGAAATCTCCAGCCCTAGTACAAAAACTGCCTTGAGTGCAGTTATAACTCTGACCTATTGGAATGTCAAATGACATGCAAGCTAATAAGAAAAAGGTGGTAGGGACAGGGCTTGGCTGGAGGGAGAAAATGAACTTCCCCTCTCACCTCACCTCCAAACCATGCTACATATCTGTAGCAAACAGTCATTACAGGGCCAAGTAGCACTTTGTGAAAGAACTCCTGCTTGATTCAAAATAGAATTGGGAAAGCAATGATAGGTTCATTTGATTACTTCACAGTCTTATCCTTCTCTCCTCTCCATCCAGAGATCAGCTAAGATGCAAGATGGGTTAATTTCAGTTCTTTGGAATATTTCTAGGGAGGTTCCCTATGGCATGCCTTCGGT
Organism: Pseudochirops cupreus; assembly: GCA_028627135.1. Taxonomy (NCBI): domain Eukaryota; kingdom Metazoa; phylum Chordata; class Mammalia; order Diprotodontia; family Pseudocheiridae; genus Pseudochirops; species Pseudochirops cupreus. The sequence continues at coordinate 414,014,767 of CM053580.1, read as the reverse complement.
TGTATAAATATATCTTGTTAAAACCCAATAAGATTTATCCTTCTAAGAACCTTCAAAAAAAGGAACATGTTTAGTGTTCTGATTTTTTTTTTTACTCCAGCTAACCTATAGCAGCCCACTCCATCAAGCCAGAGCTTAACCAATTTATTCACCAAAGTATCCAGAAGGATGAAAAGTAGAGGGGAAAGGCCAGAATTAAAGAGGTCAAATGAAATTATTTGCAAATTGTCACCATTTTCATATTGAACTACAGAGGGCTTTTCTTAATGGAGACTAGTGACAACCCTCACTTCCCTGTCACCTTCATATACTCAAAATATTTACTGATTAACTATATTACTTAAATAATTACTGATTATTTACTGATACCTCCAATTTATCCTGCACAAAGGTTGTTTATATAATTCTTCATGTGTTATCTTCATCATTAGAGTGTGAGCTCCTTGAGAGCAATAACACTTTTGCCTTTAATTGTTTCCCTGGAACTTGGCATAACGTTTGGCACATAGTAGAATTGTAATCACTGTCAACATAGTCCAAATTGAACAGCAGGGGATTCTGAGAGAGAAAAAATACTCAAGTGCTTTAGATTAGTGATGTCAAACTTAAATATAAATAGGGGATACTAAACTCTATATAACTATCCCTGTGAGCCATCTATTGAATTGAAAAACCACACATTTATATGCTTTTCTTTGCCTTTGTCTTTGTCTTTTTTTTTTTTTACCAAAACATCAATAGATTAAAATCAGGAGCTACATTTTTGTATTATTTGAGTCTACAAGGAGTGAGGGTGTAAGGAGTGTTGTGGACTGCATATGGCCCATGGATGGTATATTTGACACCATTAGTTTAGATGGTCTGCTTCCTTGATATTGCTTTCGAAATGGGAGTAATATTTCTTTTCAAAAGTACTCTATTAACATTTTGTATATAAACCAAGCACAGTTAGTTTTCCATCAGATTAGGAGCTATTGATTATCCTCTCTGTTCTTTGATCAAAGTTTTAGGATGTTTCTGGAATGTAGGGAAAGCCAGGGGAGAAGCATTAAAGAATTTGCCTATGTTTATATATTACTTCAAACTCTTTTGTTTGAACTCTGTGTCTCATATTTTTATGGTGCATTTTTGGTCTGCACCTGTGATTTCATCAATGCAAGGAACTCACTCTCCTAATATAGATGCAACTTATCATTGTAGAGAGTTGCCTGGGACACTATAAGATTAAGTGATTTGTACAAGGTCATAGAGTCAATAGGTGCTAAAGGCAGGCGACCTGAACCAATTTTTCTGACTTTGAGGCCAGCTCCTTCTTGACTGCACTATATACTACTTTTAATTCTAGTAACTACTCTGTAAGGAGGTTTAACCAAGTGTCTTGTCCTAGATCACATAATTAGTAATCAGCAGGGTTGGAACCTCAACCACACATCTCCTGATGTTAAGTTATATTTTGCACCAAATCTTATCTTCATGAAAATTCTGTCAGATGTAAAGGACAGGTATTATTATTTCCATTTTTTATGCGAAAACCTAAAGGTTCCAAGAAGTCAAGTAACTTGCCCAGAGTTACAGTTACTTGGCAAAACCAGGATATTAACTTCAGTGTCCTGACTCCAAGTTCATTGCTTCCGACTCTACTCTGCTATCTTTCTGATCAATGCTAATTTTTTCATGATTCAGTTATTGCTTTCCACCAATACCTCATTTTCCCTATTTTTTCTGGCACTTAGATATGTTTCCCCAGAGAACTAGGGCTTTTGATCATAATTATAGTCTTCCTCTTTAAATTTTCATCATCATGATTGTGTTATCCTCAGGTTTCCCAACAGTTAGCTTCATAACTATTACCCCAATTCCCAAGTGAGTTCAGTGGTCCTCACAGAGGATGCATGTATCTATATTTATGCTGCCACTGTAGAAGTTGACAATAGTCTCCTTGGTAGGATAAAGAAGAGACATCCTGCATGGTTTCAACCAGGAACAAATGGCAATTCCAGATGAATCCTAAGACTGACTTCTTATTTGTATTTTTCTTAGTCTTGCTCACAAAAACGACATAAACAGCTGGCCATAAGCCCATAGCTCAAGTGTGCCCAGAAGCTGTCTCATCCTTGGGGAAATGTCAAGGCTATATAGTTACTCCAGTGGCCCAAAAACATGGAGTCAATTAATCATGTGGAACGGCTTGATTTTCTTTGGAGGAATTTGTAGCACTTCTTCAGCAGCCAAATTTCTCATTGGTTTTCAAATGGCTTAGAATTATGAGAACAACCTGGGCCTAACCATCATTAGAGTACTGGGCTTTCCTCACATCTGGATTCCTTTGATTCCCTTTCTACTTCTCAGTGTTTCTTGAATATAAAATGGATGGCATTATAGAGGCCTTTTGCTTTTTATCCATTTTTCCTTTCTTCCTGATGAATGTAGAAGATGGTACCTTTTCCCAAATGCAGAACCATGCATAGAAGTATTCATATATAGCACCATTGCTGGGAAATTGATGGCATACTTCAAGGCCTCACTTTCAAAGTGACACAACTAGAGGCAGATAATGGAAAAAAAAGAGCTTGATTCACCTGAGCTTTTCCAAATTCCTTTCTAAGCAACTTTAAATAATACCTCAAAATGAATGTTGGAGTAGCAGAAGCCACAAAAGGACAGAGTGGAGCAATCTTTCAACCCAAGACAACTTAGAAGGTTGGCAAATAAGTTTTCTCACACCAGGGTGAGAGTGAAGTGCAGTCCAGCACAGACTGCACCAGACTGCCCCAGTGCAAACTGTGACCCAGCAAAACAGCAACAGGTCTTAGGAGCCACTGAATCAGCAATAGCAGCAGCAGCTTCTGGAGCCCTCCAGATGGTAAGTGGATCAAATAATCAGTCAGAAGGAAATTTCAATGGTCCTTTTACTGGTAGTGGGTGCAAGACTGTTGTATTGCCCATATGTGTATACAGGCTTCAGTCCTGGGTGGCAGATCCAGAGTAAAGAGGAGTACTAGCACAGCAGAGCTTGTGATTGTAAGGGAACAGCATCTTTTGTCACAGTTCCTGGGTGATAAAGAGTGCTTATGGTCACAGATCAGAAGACATGCCAGGAGAATAGTAAACACACCTTTCCCAGATCATATCACCTTGGAAGAACATAAAATTTACAGGTCTCCAGAATTATTTCTGAAAACTGCTGAAAGCTAAAGCTTGGGATAGTGCCCCCTTTTACTCTCGAAGCAGTCTCAATTTAGCATAGAGTTAAAAGTCAAGAAATAGGCTGAAAAATGAACAAAAAACAACAACAAAAGATCCTGAACATAGAAAATTATTATGATTACAGGGAAGATCAAAACACAAGCCCAGATGAAGAAAGCAAAGTCAAAACTTCTACATCCAAAGCCTCAGAGAAAAATGTGAATTAGTCTTAGGGCACAAAAGAATTCTTGGACGAGCTCAAAAAAAGATTTTCAAAATCAAATAAGAGGAATAGAGAAAAAAACTGGAAAAAGAAATGAGAGTGATGCACAAAGATCATGAAAAAAGAGTCAACACCTTAGTAAAGGAGTCACAAAAAGTACTAAAGAAAATAACATCTGAAAAAAACAGAATGTGTCAAATGGTAAAAGAGGCATAGAACGTACTGAAAAGACCTCTTTAAAAAGCAGAATTGGTCAAATGAAAAAGGTAGTAAAAAATCTCACTGAAGAAAATAAATTCTTAAAAATTAGAATTGAATAGTCGGAAGCTAATGAGTCCACAGACACCAAGAAACAATAAAACAAAGTCAAAAGAATCGAAGAAGAAGAAGAAGAAAATGTGAGATATCTCAGACCAATAACTGTCCTAGAAAATAAATCAAAGAGAAATAATTTAAGAATCATTGGACTACCTGAAAGCCCTGGTCAAAGAAAGAGCCTTGGCATTACATTTAAAGAAATTATCAAAGAAAACTGCCCCAATATTCTAGAGCCACAAAGTACAATAGAAATTGAAAGGATCCACGACTCACCTCCTGAAAGAGATCTATAAAGGAAAACTCCTAGGAATACTATATCCCAATTCCAGAGCTCTCAGGTCAAAGGAAAAAAATATTGTAAGCAATCATAAAGAAATAATACAAATATCATGGAACCACAGACACGGTAACACAGGGTTTAGCAACTTCAACCTTAAAGTATCAGAGAGGTTGGAATATGATATTCTGGAGATCAAAGGAGTTAAGATTACAACAAAGAACTACATACCCTGGAAAACTGAGGATAATCCTTCATGAGAAAACTAGGATATTCAATAAAATAGAGAACTTTCAAGCATCCTTGGTAAAAAAAAAAAATTCAAACAGAAGATTTAAGAGAAGTATAAAAAGGTCAACAAGAAAGAGGAATCATAAGGGATTCAATAACTTTAAACTTTTTACATTCCTATGTTGGAAGGTGATACTTGTAACTCCTAAGAACTTTCTCATTATTAAGGTGCTTAGGAGTATATATGGAGGGCACAAGTGTGAGTTGAATGTGGTGGAACGACGTCTTAACAAATAAAATTGGATAAGAGAGGGATCTTCAGAGGGGAGGGTGAGGGAAGAGGTCAAAAGGGTGCATAGATTTATGGAAATTGGAGGATAAGGGAGGAATCCTTGGGGGGAGGGTAAGTTAAGTAATAAATAGGAGGACAAGGTAGTGAGTAGAAGTAAGAGGAGGAGTCCAGGAGTAGAATTTTTTAGGGAAAGTATATGTCTGTGTGTGTGTCTGTCTGTCTGTCTATCTGTGTATGTATGTATGTATGTATATATGTATGTATGAATGTACACAGATAGGTGTGTATGTGTATATATGCATATGTGTATATTTATATCTATATATAAATAATATTGATATATAAATATACCTGCACTAATTATAACTTTCTGGGCAGGAAAAGGAAGGGTGGAAAAGAACAAAGTAAAAAATGTACACTAGAGAAAAAAAACTTACAAAGAAGCAAAGAAAAGATGGACAGCTCTCAGCACACTGCATAGTATTTGTCATACATGCTTTCTGGAAATGAAAATTTATTGCTTTATATTTTGAATCCTCTCATGTTCTGCTGTGTATATGACATGCTATTTTTCCTTTTCTTACTTTGTATTTAAGTTTCAATATTTAATATTTAAGTTTATGATGTTTCTTTTTTATTTTCTCTGAGTTCTGACTGAGTCTAAAATAAAAAAAATAAAAATAAAATTAAGGGTTGAAAAAGAGGGGTGTACTGGGAAAAGGGGATTACCTCACTTAAAAGAAGCACCAAAGAGCTTTTATGGGGAGGGGAAGACATAGGGTTCATGGATAATGCTTGAACAAATGCTTGAACTCATTAGCATTGATTCAAGGGAATAACATACCTACTTGCTGGGTATAGAAACATTATCTTACTATACAGGAAATTTGAAAGGGAAAAAGATAAGAAAAAGGATGCAGATAGAATGAACAGAAGAGTGGGGAAGGTGGTAGTCTGAAGCACCAATGCTTTTGAGGATAACAGTTCTGAAACGAGAAAAAGAGTAGGATAAACAGTGGGGAAATAGGATGAAGGAAAATACACGGTTAGTAATCATAACTGTGAAAAAATTTTAGACTAAGTTTCTCTGACAAAGGCCTCATTTCTCAAATACATAGAGAATTGAGTCAAATTTATGAAAAATAAAAGTCATTCCAAAATTGAAAAAATGGTCAAAGAATATGAGCAGGCAGTTTTCCAAAGAAGTAATCAAAACTATCTGCAGTCATATAAAAATATTCTAAATCATTAGTAATTAGAGAAATGCAAATTAATATAACTCTAATTTAATTACCCCACACCTATTAGATCGGCTAATATGACAAAAATGAAAATGAAAAATGTTGGCCATAATCTGGGAAAATTGAAACACTAATGCATTATTGATGGAGTTGTGATCCAACTATTCTGGAGGGCAATTTGAAACTAAGCACAAAGGGATATAAAGTCCTGCATACACTCTTTTCCCCAGCAATAACACTATAATCTGTATCCTGAAGAAATAAAGAAAAAAAAAGAAAAGGACCTCTGCAGGCACAAATATTTTTTTATTTAAAATTTTTTTTTATAATTTATAATTTTTTATTTTTTATTAACTTTTGTTTATTTTTAGTTTACATCATTCATTTCCATGAGATTTTGAGTTACAAATTTTCTCCCCATCTTTCCCCTACCCACCACTCCAAAACAGCGATCCCACTGTATACCCCTTTCCCCAATCTGTTCACTCATATGTCCTCCCCCTTCACCCCTCTGACTTTCCAGTAGGGCAAGATGGATCTCCCTACCCCAGTGCCTGTATATCTTAATTCCCAGTTGCATGTAATTAATAATAATAATTATATGTATACATATATATTTAACATTTGATTATAGAACTTTAAATTCTAGATTCTTTCCCTTCCTCCTTCATCACCCACCCCCACTGGAAAGACAAGCAATTCACTACAGGCTGTACATGGCATACACAAATATTTATAGCTGCTTTTAGTGGTGGCAAAGAATTGGAAATTGAGAGGATGCCCATCAATTGGGGAATGGCTGAACAAGTTGTGGTATAGGATTAGGATGGAATACTATTGTATACTATTGAATAATATTAATGGAATACTATGAGAAATGTTGAGTAGGATGCTCTCAGAAAAACCTGGAAAGACATGAACTGATGCAAAGTAAAATGAACAGAATGAAGAGAATATTATACACAGTAACAGGATAATTGTACAGTGATCAATTTGGAATGACTTTGCTCCTCTCAGCAATATGATGATCCAAGATAGTTCCAAAGGACTTATGATGAAAAATGCTATCTGTCTCCAAAGAAACAACTGGTGAAATCCGAATGCACATCAAAGCATACTTTTTTTTTAACTTTCTTTTTCTTTTTTTCTTTTTTTTTGGTCTGCATTTTCTTTCACAAAATGATTAAAATGGAAATGGTTTTGGCCACTCTTTTCAGTAAGGGGGTAGAGAGGGAGAGAATTAGGAACTCAAATTTTTATTTAAAAAAACAAATGTTAAAATTGTTTTTACATGTAATTTGGGGAAAATAAAATATAAAATGAATATTTAAAAAAAAATAACCATGTAAAAACTGGAACAACTTCAGCATTAGATTATAGATTATAGCTCTAGATATGGAAAGAAAGTGGAGATCCCTTAGTCTAAATTTATTTTTTTACAAATGAATTAATTATAGCTTAGAAAGGTTAGATGATTTGCTCATTCATGGTCATATAGATAAGGGTAAGTCTGAATAGTGTAAGCAGGCAAGGCTCTAGGTGGTAGGGGCACAGTGCCAAGTTAGGGAATAGTGCCACGGATGGACCAATGATAGGTATAGTTTCTACCTTTCAGAGTAGTTTCTTCAAGTTTGCCCCATTCTTTAGTGTCTCCCTTTCTCCTTCCCTGATAGTATACTATAAATCTTAACTTATGTAAAGATTAGCAGAACCTGTGTATTATAACCCCCTTAGGTAACTATTTAGCTGTATTTGCTTGTATTTCATAATGGCATGGAAGTCCCTGGGGTTTTTCAAAGCCTGTGCCAGAAGAGTATATCTAAAGTCCTTCCACAATTGAAAAAAATGAAATATACACCTCCAATAGGCTATCAATTTGTGGAGCATCCTAGAGAAATTTGGAAACACTCATCAATAGCAGCTGGTGGTCCATTACAGCATGATTATTTGGGGAGACAGCACGATAACTCATAAAACTGCCAGTGCTTAACACAGCGTCCGGCACATAGTAGATGTTTAATACATTCTTATTGCCCTACTGTCTAATAAAGCATAGGGGAGAGGAAACTGTGATTTGAATTTGTTGAGGAAGGACTTGTTTGAATACAATCAAAGATTTCTTCAAGTGTTGAAGTAAGTGTGTGAGGGAGACTGAGTCTTCTGGTTGGCACAGAAAATCTTGTTAGAATATTCTTTCCTTTACATTTTCCCCTGAATACTTTTTGATGACTGGAATTTTGGAAGTTGGTCATTAAGCTAGTGCTTTAGAAGCATAGTTTTAGTTTGTGGGGATTTTTTTTCCTGGAAACTGTATTTTTTTTTAACTTCCTGGATGGTTTCTTGTATTATTTCTTGCATTATAATATGAAGATTTTGTCATTTGTCATATTCTTCTGGAAAATTTATGGCCTTTAAGTTGTTTCAATGCATCCTGTCTTAAAAATCAATGGCTTTTGCTTGTATAGAAACTGTTTTCTTTTAGCATAATTGCCCTTTCCCCTTCATATAGATTATCCTTCAGTATATTTGCCCATCAAATATTTTGTTCTCTCACTTCTTTTTAAATACTTGCCACTATGGGTTCAAGTTTTTCGTTGTTAGTCATTTCTGTTGTATAAGGACAAATTTTAACCTTTGTTCTCTTTTCACTTATCTTAAGATTTATTTTTCCTTTTGAACCATCCTGGAACCTACTGTTGGAGTCTCATGCTCTCTTGAGATTCCACAGGGTTCTGTTTCATCACACAAAAGTTCAATTTCATTGCTTTTGTGGTATTTATTTAGAGAAAATTGTAATAGATGTTTTAGTACCCATCCTTCCCTCTAATATTAGTATCCTGTTGATTTATCTGCTTTTGCTCTAGGTTTTTAATTGTATTTTCTTCCTCTTGAAATCTTTGTTGGTTTTAGCCTTTTGTTCCTTTTAGTCTTCAGTCATTGTTTTCCTGACTCCTCCCTCACTTTGATGGTGGGTAGACCACTGGAACTGGACAGTGGTAATGCTAACTCAACCTCTTTGCATGTTGGTAAATTTACTTTCTACTGGCCCAAGTCCCAGAAGAAAGTAACTTGTGGGGGAACACCTCTCATTCTATGTGGCTTTGTGGTGGCTGGTATGAGAGGCCTGTTGACTGAATACCTCAAGTTTCCTCCATTGTTATCTGTAACTGTTATACTGTTGGGATCCTTGCTCTCTTGTCCTATGTATTCATGAAACTATAGTTAATCTAACTCTGCTGAAGAATTTCTCTTTGAGGGAACTTTGGGAAGTAAGTGGCAAATGGAAGAAGTAATTAATCCTCCATCTTGTTAGTCACATGACCACAGTTCCCCACATTTTTCTTAATGTGTGTTCTTACCGCAGGGCTAAGCTATCTTTTTCATCATAATATTTCATAGACTTTGGATATTTTTTTAAACAAATTCATCTGTTGTGGCATTTTAGTTGGCTGCCACAGACTGTTTCATTTGGCCCTCTTTCTTCCTATATTGGAGAATCAGCATATGTAAGTCTATTGCTCACTATATAAGTAACTCACTAGAAGAGAGATAAGACATATTTTTATTTGTGTCTAATTTAACACTTGCTGAGGGGGAGGATCCTTTATCCTTTCAGTAACAATTGCTGTTCTTAATGTCTTACCTTTGTATATCTCTCCTCTACCTTTGTATATTTTCCTCACTTCCCTTTTCTTCTTCCTTCTCTTTTGTTCTCCTCTTTCTATCTCTCCCCTCTCCCCATTTCTTTCTCTCTTCATTGCTCTAATGTAAGAACACACAAGATCCATTAGTGGATCAGCTCTTATCAAACATCTGAAAATTACTAAGGCAGTTTATTTCTATATGGAAAGAATTTTTCAAGTACAGAGAAATATATAAAATAGAATAGAAAAGGTCTTGTCTTGTATGTAGATAGAATAAGCAGAAGTCTAATATTATGTATTTAAGAGACTCTAGGAATTGGTTCCTTTCTACAAAATATCTACCCTACTCTTTCTTGTCTAAAATTATCATATCATTTATACTCCTTTGGATTGACACAAAATGTGCATGTTATATAAGAATAATAGCACATTAAGCCATTATTTAACCATTCTTAACTTATTAATTTTTTAATATTATTTTATGATTTCTATAGCAAAGGGCAGGATTTTGAGGGAGAACAATACAGAAACAATTATATTAGACTGATGGGAACAAAAGAGAGGGAAAATTTGGCATCATCAGGTATGTTATAATAAGGCACTGGAGATGGCTGTATACAAAGTCATAGCTCAGTTGTCTGATAGAAGAGAAGTAATGACTACAGAATGGTAGAGGGATGGGTTACTGCAGGCAAATTTTGCTTGATTCACAATTTTACCTAGAATTAGCCCAGAGTACCAGAGTAAATGTAATTGTGGCTACCATATATTATTTAAGGTTCAAAGGTGCATAAAGTTAAAAAAAAAGTCCTGGATTTGAGACAACTTTATAGTGACATAATAGCTATTTTAAATATTAGAATACATATCATGTGGAAAACATTTTAGACTTTTTTCTTCATGAATAAAGAGAGAAAATCTGGACCAATGGAAAGAAGAAGCAAAGAAGTCAATTTCGAGTCTATAAAGAGGAAAGTCTAATTTTTGGAAATATCAAACAGTGAGATCCCTTGGTAAACAATGTGTTACTTATCATTTGGTAGGCTCAATCAATAACAGAGTGACTATATGTCAGGAATGTTGTAGACTGAATTCTTATTTTAATTAGAATAGGACTATATAACCTATTTATATAACATGTTTATCATGAATAAATAAAGCTGCACACCTTTTGGCTAAACCACCAACAGTTTTCTTGAATAGAAAATGGTAAAGAAAAAGCTTCTTATTTGGGTAATTTATGTGGAGGACTCCATCATTTCTCATCTTCACAAAACACAAAACGCTTGAAAAAACATGAAGCCAGATCCTTCACTTGGCCTTTTTGATTTTCTGCTTTGTGAGGAAAATTTCACATCTTATTCATTTTTATTGCATTTCTGCTTCATGATTTTTAAAGCTTTGTTCTGACTCCACCAATAATGTTTTGCCTGAAGGGTGGTTTTAATGAACAATCTGTTGAATATTTCTTAGCGGCTCATGTTTTTATTGGGAGTTTGACGCTATCATCTAGCCTAAAATAATGTAAACAGCGTATTATAGACAATCACAATGTAGTTTCAGTAGCAGAGGATGTATTTGCTGACAGCTACGTGGAGGGAAAGTATTTTCTACATTGACAAATAAATGGTCCTCTGTCTGTAGAGGAATAAGTGAAGGAGAATGTGTATTTTAGCATTATCATTAGAAAACTTCTACATATTCACATCAATCTTTTACTGAGTATCTCAAGAACTAGAAGCATTGTAGCTATTGGAAAGATTACTGGGTCAGAAGGTCTAGATTTGAGTCCAGGATACATACTTGCTAGTTGACACTTAATATAATATGCATGTACATATATGTGTGTGTATTTAATATATGTATGGGTATACACACAGATCATATGTGTGTATATATTCATATATGTGTGTTGAGAGCCAAAATGTTTGATTCAGCACTCAGATATCTCTGGATGATCAGCTCTAAACATGATACCTTTTATGATTGTAGCTTTTGCTTTCAAGTCTGCTCTTGATTGTATCCATTTATGATTGCAGCTGCACTACCATTTGTTTCTTTGAATAAAATTTGTTGTTTTTTCCCCTAGTTCAAAAAAAAAGACTTCAAGAAATAATATACCTCTTATGCAGTTTGAGTTTTATAAAGTACATATCAACTTTAGACTGACTGTTACAAAATTGTCTCTTTTGTACCCAAGTTGAACTTTTTTGTTAAATTCTGTGTGTTTTAATTGTTGCTCTTTTACTGTTTGCATTTCTGTCACTATTATACACCTATCCCCCCATCAAAAAGAAATTAAGCATAATCAGGCAAACTATATCAACACATTTGCTTTGTATGACACAATTCTAGTTCTTTGCTCTTCTACCATTAGGAGATGGCATGATCAACACCAGTTTTCAGAAGTCAAGCTTGGTTATTGCATTGAACAAAGTCCTGTAGTCTCGCAAAATTGTGTTCCTTTGTTCCTCTACATCATGTTATTCATTGTGTTAATTTCTCTCCTGGTTCCACATTAAGTCATATAAGTCTTCCCAGGTGCTGCTAAATTAATCTCATTTGTCATTTGTATAGAGTAATGCAATTCAATTAGATGCACATACCACAACTTATTCAACAATTTTCCATTCAATGGGTACTTATTTTGTTTCTAATTCCTTGTGGAAAAAATATGCTACAAATATTTTCACATACACTTCCTCTCCCCATTATTGATCTCTTTGGGGTATATGCATGATAATATTATATTTGGGTCAAAGTCTATATATTGTTAAGTGACATCTGGAGTCTTGCTCTAAATTACTTTCCAGAATGACTGGAATTTTCCAAAATTTTACCACTCTAGAGGGCCTGTGTAACCCCTAAAACAGCTGTCATTTTCTCCTTTTGTCATTTTTATCACTCTGTTCATTATGAGATAGAATGAATTGATATAATTTTTATTTCTCTTATTTTTAGTGATTTGGAACATTTTCGATATGGTTACATAGAGTTTACATTTCATCATTTGAAAACTGCATGTGGATAACTTTTGACCACTTATCTATTGAAAAATGACTATTTGTATCAGAAATGTAATGGTATTTATATCAGTTCAATAGAATATAAGCCCTTGGTAGAATTTTGTCCTTAAGAAAGTTTTTATTTTTCATCTTCTGTCCCCAGTGCCTAGGATAATTCTTGACACATGGTGGATATTTAATGAATAATCATTGATAAATTGATTGACTTCTCTATACAAGATGTCCCAAAAGTCTTAGTGTAATTTTAAGCTATTAGACCCTAAAACAACACTAAGACATGCTGTATCTGACATATTCTACTGCCGTTTGGGAAATTTACTACAAACACTTTTTCCCCGGTTAATTATTTTCTTTCTAATTCTATTTGCATTGATTTTGACCAGGCAAAAACTTTTTATATTTAAGTAATTGAAATTGTCCCTTTTGTCTTCTATGATTGCCTCAATCTTTTCCTTAATTAAGAATTATCCCCACCTTAGATATAAACAGTATTACCTTCCCTTCTCTATTTAAAAAAAATTAGCAAAACTATATCCTTTATCTAATTAGCTTTCTGTTGTGGTATATGATCTAAGGTGTTGGTATAAAGCAATTTCTGCTAGAATTTTTTCCTCTAGTTTTTCTATCAATTTTTTGTTGAAATGGAAGTTGTCACCACAGAAATTGGTGCCATTGGGTTGATTGAGCACTACAATAAGATAGTCATTTTTTTTCCTTCTGATTTTTGTTTGCTTAATCTTTACCTGGATTAAATTTTCTGTGTTGTTTTTAAAATTTAGTGCCAAATAGTTTTTATAATTACCATTTTATCATAAGGTTTAATATTTAATACTGAAAGACACCCTTCATTCCTACTTTTAAAAAAATTACTTTTTGTTCCTTTAGATAAAATTTGTTGTTGTTTTGCCTAGTTGATTAAAGCCCTTA
>CM053580.1:413970693-414000902 GCA_028627135.1 Pseudochirops cupreus | reverse complement strand
TTTTGTAGTTGTGTTCATGAAGGTACTGGGTTAGTTTTGGCAGATAGATTCCCAAATATTTTATAATGTCTACAGTAACTTTAAATGGGGTTTCTCTTACTATCTCTTGCTGTTGGACTTCATTGGAAATATATAGGAATGCTAAGGATTTATGTGGGTTTATTTTATATCCTGCAACTTTGCTAAATTTATTTTTTGTCTCAAGAAGTTTTTCACTTGATTCTCTGGGATTCTCCAAGAATATCATCATATCGTCTGCAAAGAGTGATAGCTTAGTCTCTTCTTTGCCTAATTTGATTCTTTTGATTTCTTTTTCTTCTCTAATTGCTACTGCTAACATTTTTAGTACCAGATTGGATAAGAGGGGTGATAGTGGACATCTTTGTTTCACCCCTGATCTTTCAGAAATGCTTTTAGTTTATCCCGATTGCATATAATACTTGCTGATGGCTTTAAGTAAATGCTACCTATTATTCTAAGGAAAACTCCATTTATTTCTATATTTTCTAGTGTTTTTAATAGGAACGGATGTTGTATTTTGTCGAAGGCTTTTTCTGCAACTATTGAGATAATCATATGGTTTCTGCTAGTTTAGTTGTTGATATGATCAACGATACTGATGGTTTTCCCAATATTGAACCATCCTTGCATTCCTAGAATAAATCCAACCTGATCAAAATGCATTATTCTTGTGATAAGTTGCTGTAGTCTTTTTGCTAATATTTTATTTAAAATTTTTGCATCCATGTTCATGAGGGAGATTGGTCTATAATTTTCTTTCTCCATTTTGTCTCTCCCTGATTTAGGTATCAGTACAATATTTATGTCATAAAAAGAATTTGGTAGGTCTCTTCCTCACCAATTTTCCCAAATAGTTTGTAGAGTATTGGGATCAATTGATCATTAAATGTTTGATAGAATTCACTAGTAAATGCATCTGGTCCTGGGGATTTTTTCTAGGGAGTCCTCTGATAGCTTGTTCAATTTCTTTTCCTGAGATGGGGTTGTTTAAATAATTTACTTCCTCTTCAGTTAGTCTGGGCAACTTATATTTTTGTAAATACTCATCCATTTCACTAAGATTGTTATGTGCATACTATTGGGCAAAATAATTCCTAATTATTATTTTAATTTCCACTTAATTGGAGGTATATTCACCCTTTTCATTTTTGAGACTCGAAATTTGGTTTTCTTCTTTCCTTTTTTCATCATATTGACTAAGGGTCTATCAATTTTATTGGTTTTTTTCATAAAACCAACTCTTAGCTTTATTTATAAGTTCAACAGTTTTCTTACTTTCAATTTTATTAATCTCTCCTTTGGTTTTCATTATTTCTAATTTATTATTTAATTGGGGATTTTCAATTTGTTCTTTTTCTAGCTTTTTCACTTGCATGCCCAATTCATTGACCTCCATTTTCTCTAATTTTTTCATGTATGCATTCATGGATATAAAACTTCCCCTAGGAACTGCCTTTGCTGCATCCCACCAGTTTTGGTATGTTGTCTCATTATTGTCATTCTCTTAAATGAAGTTGCTGATTGTTTCTATAATTTCTTGTTTGACTCACTCATTCTTTAGGATTAAGTGATTTAGCTTTCATCTAGTTTTTTGTCTATTCTTCCATGGCCCTTTATTACATATAATTTTTATTGAATCATGATCTGAAAAGGATGCATTTAATATTTCAACTTTCTTCACTGAATAGTGAGGTTTTTATGCCCTAGTACATGGTCAATTTTTGTGTATGTGCCATGTACTGCTGAGGAGAAGGTACATTCCTTTCTAACCCCATTCAGTTTTCTCCAGAGGACTATCATATCTAACTTCTCTAAGATTCTATTTACCTCCTAAACTTCTTTCTTGTTTATTTTGAGGTTAGATTTATCGATCTCAGAGAGGGGGAGATTAAAGTCCTCCACTAGTATAGTTTTGCTATCTATTTCTTCCTCTAGCATCCTTAATTTCTCCTTCAGGAATGTAGATGCTGTACAACTTGGTGTGTAATGTTTAGTAATGATATTGCCTCATTTTCGATGGTGCCTTTTAGCAGGATATAGTTTCCTCCCTTATCTCTTTTAATTAGACCTATTTTTGCTTTTGCTTTATCTGAGATAAGGATTGCTACCCCTGTTTTTTTTACTTTAGCTGAGGCATGATATATTTTACTTCAGCCTTTTACCTTTAACCTGTCTGTATCTTTCTGTTTCAGATGTGTTTCTTGTAAACAGCATATTGTAGGATTATGGTTTTTAATCCATTCTGCTATCCACCTTGGTTTTATGGGAGAGTTCATCCCATTCACATTCACAGTCATGATTAATATCTGTGTCTTTCCCTCCATCCTATTCCCTCCCCTGTTTATGCTTTTGTTTTTCTCTTTTTCCCTTTTCCTTCTTAAGAGTTTTCCTTTTGACCGCCACCTCCCTCAGTATTCCCTTCTTATTCACCCCCCCCTCCCTTTTCCTACTCTTCTCCCTTATTACTTCTTCCCTCCCTTCTGAACTCCCACCCTGCCCCTCGCTTTCTTGGCCCTTCTCCCCCTCCTACTGCTCGTAGGATATGATCGATTTTTATACTCTATGTTGTATGTTATTTCTTTCTCAGACCAAGATTGATGAGAATAGATCTTATGCAGTGCTCCTCTCCCTCCCCTCTTTCCCTCTATTATGATAAGTTTTATGTCTCTTCTTGATAGAGTCCTATGTTTAACTGGTTGTGTTATTCCCTGCTTGCACCAGAACCAGTGAGGGAGTAGCTCGTATAATGGTCACTCCCTACCTTCTTTCCCTCTACTATATTGTTTTTATGCCTCTTTGTTTAGCATAATTTAACCTTTTCTGCTTCATCCTTTCCTCTTCTTCCATTGCAGTCCCTTAATAAGGATTTTTATCATCATTTTGCATAGTTTATACCCACACCCTCTATTTGTCTATATCCCTTTTAGATGTTGCCATAGGTACAGAGTTCATGATATTAACAGGTATCAGCTTCCCATATGGGGATGTAAACAGTTGGCTCTTGTTAAATAACAAGTTGTGTGTGTGTGTGTGTGTGTGTGTGTGTGTGTGTGTGTGTTTGTTATTTACTTTTCTATGTCTCTCCTGGGTCTTGTAATTGGAGGTTAAATTTTCCATTGAGCTCTGGCTTTTTCATCAGGAAGGTCTGGAATTCTGTTATGTCACTGAATGACCATCTCCTTGCCTTGTAGATTATGCTCAGTCTCACTGGATAGGTGACCCTTGGTTGTAGCTTGAGCTCTTTTGCCTTGCAAAAAATCATATTTTAGTTTCTCTGATCTTTCAGTATTAAGGCTGCCATATCCTGTGCAATCCTCACTGTGGTTCCACAATATCTGAATTTTTTCTTTCTGGTTGCTTGTAGTATTTTCTCCTTTACCTGATAGTTCTGGAGTTTGGCCACAATGTTTCACAGACTTTTCAATTTGGGATCTCTTTCAGGAGGTGTCCAGTGGATTCTCTCAATTTCTATTTTACCCTCTGGTTCTGTGATCTCAGGGCAGTTTTCCTTGATGAGCTCTTGGAAGATATTGTCCAGATTCATTTTTTCATCATGACTTTCTGGTAGAGCAATGACTCTCAGATTGTCTCTCCTGGATCTGTTTTCCAGGTCATTTACTTTTCCATTGAGATATTTTACCTCTTTTTCTAATTTTTCAGTCTTGATATTTTGTTTGACTGATTCTTGGTTCCTCATTGGCTTCAATTTGGTTGATTCTAGTTTTTAGTGAATTATTCTCCTCAGTTAGTTTTTGAAGCTCCTTTTCCATATGCTCAGATTTCATTTTTAGTTCATACACTTTACTTTTTAAGGAGCTGTTCTCTTCATTGTAATGTTTTTCTGATTTCACAATTTTGTTTTGGTAAGAGGTGTTGATTTTATCTTCTACCTCTCTAAGCCAGATTTCAAAGTTCTTTTTGAGCTTATCCAGGAATGCGTTCTGAGCCTGAGACCAGGTCATAGTGCCTGTTAAGGCTTCAGCTGTGGGTGTGGAGTCAATACTCTCTCCTTCTGAGTTTGATTCCTCCCTCTCACCATAACAGGATTCCAGAGTCTTTGTCTTTGCAGCCTGCTTTCCTTCCATTTTGAAGCAGGACCTTAGCCATGCCCTTCCTCCAGGGTTCCTAAGCCTTTACTGCTTAAAATTTTCCTCTGGGTCAATAATTAAGGTGTTTTGGGGTTAGAGGGGGGTATTGGAGCAGCCAGGGTTCAGAATACCATTTTGTTCCCTGGAAGTTCAGATAGGGGCTTTTTAAATTTCCAGGCTGTGGATGGGTAGTCCTGGGAGTAGCTGCTGCCCCTGCTGCCAGCCCTACCTTTGTGTCTTACCCAGCTCAGTTCGTTCCCTGCCCTGAGGTGATAGGCCTGGGAGTGGCCCTTGTGGTTGGTGGATCAGCAGGCCACGTCTGGTGATGGCCTCTTGGTGCTCTGCCATGGGTCTCCAGGGCCTGCCTGGTGGGTGGTGCCCCATCTATCATTCATAATCTTGCTCAAATGAAGGTATTAAAGTTTTGACTGCACTGGAGACTCAAAAGACCACCAGCATGGTGCCCTGACATAGTTGCTGGGACATTTGCAGTTCAATTCTATCTCACTAGGATCTTAGCTCTGGCAAATTTTTGTTTATGGGACCCTGAAAAAGTCTCAAATAGTGATTTTATTTAATAATGTCTTTGGCGCCCTGTCTTAGAAAATTTGAATTATTCTACTTTAGGTAGCTTGAATCTAATGTAAACTGAAATAAGATAATAAGGGTAATGGCAGGAGAATTGGACTTACATTTTAAATACTGGCACCAATAACTGATTACAAATGTAAGTATGAACACATTTAATCCCTCGCAAAGTTTTCTTATTTGCAACTCGATGAAAATAATTCTTACATTATCAACTTCACAGGATTATTGTAAGTAAAATTATGTGCAAACTTTAAAATGCTATAAAAATGTGAATCTCCATTCTTTTCTCTCTGTGTCTCTCTGTGTCTGTCAGTCTGTCTGTCTTTTTCTTGTCTTTGTATCTCCATTCCCTAAATTGCATAAAAATAATTGCATAAATAATCAAGCAAAGTATAAATTAGGGAGACAATATGTACCAATTTTATAGTGGAGATCTACTGAAAAGACCAAGTTAAGGAGGTATTCCCTCTAGATGGTGAAGTCCTTCAGATACTCTTATTCATATAGAAGATGAGTGTATGCAACAGTGTCTTGGGAAAGATACATAATAATTTAAAAGAGTTTTGCCTAATCATTCACATAGGAAAAACTAAGTGGATTAATAATGTTAATTGCCCAGATGGTGATATTCTTTTGGATGGACAATCTATAGACTTTCCTATCTGAAACAGATAATACAAATGACCAACCAACAAATAAGTTGGACTTGAAATTGCCAAGAGGAAGACAAGGGACTATACTGACTTCAGAAAATTATCAAATTGCTTCAAGTTCTCTCAGAAGCAAAGGGTCATCATTTGAAAACCAACTTTTTACCAGGATCGTTAATATGACTTCTAGATATGGAACCTGGTAGTCTTTGAAGAAGACAATGCAGAGAACAGTAGGGAAGTTTGTGGTGCATGTGAACAGATTATAACAAAACAAATGAGGAATTTTAAAATAGAAAAGACATCAATAGGGGAACGTATTATGGAAAAAGATGAAGGGCTGGTAACATGGTAAGTATATGGAATGATACACACTTGAATTGAATAATTTAAATGATCAACTGGTATACTCAGGATTCTAGGATCAATCAAGGAAAGCATCCAGCACATTGGATGGACTACTTCAATCTAATTTGTGGGAGATAGAAAGCCATGGATCAGTCGCACAGGGTTGGCAGGCATGGATGCACGGTCATCTGCATCGTTGGAGAAACACTGACATCCGTAAGTTCAACTCTTCATTTGAGTTTTTTGTATGACCAATATGTTTTATGGCATTTGACTCATGAAAAGGCATTTAATAAATGCTTTTTTAATTGAATATTTTCTTTTCTTTAAGGACTGCTTGTAACATAAAACCCTACCTTCTTACAGTGTGGTGCACTGTCCAAAGGCAAAGAGCTAGGATTTTAGGAACCTGAACTGAAGGAGATGGAGAGGAGTGAAGCTTAGGAAAAGAAAAGAGTTTTAATCAGATCTGTTTCCATTTCTCTTCTCCTTATTGCTGGATGTGCCTCCTGTCATGTATTCACAACTGTTATATTATGTACTCAAGGTTTCTCGTATATGTTTAGATAGAGACTAATTATATGCTATTAATATTACAATTAGCCTTTTTAACAGTTTTGTTTAGTATACGGGAAGAACTGTAAGTATTTTAACATTTTCCATAGCGTGGTGTAAGTGAATAAAATTGTTACATAGTTGAACATAATTGAAATAAACTATTGCAAAGTTTCTTTCTAATTTCTGCTGAACAAACAAAATATTCTTTAGCTAACTGGATGATTGCGTTGTCACATTCATCTCTCCCTCCCTCAAAATTGAATTAAGGGCTCCATAAATCTGCCTTTGCTGTTGGTTTGCTGATTCTGCAAAGCTGTTTGTAAACAAATTGGCATAGCTTGAGAAAACATCCTTATTGAACAAAGGTAATATATTTTTTATGTATTGACTTCTGTGTGATTCAATTTGCACTAAGTATCCAAGTAACCTTTATAAACTGCCCTGTGAACTTAAAAGCAAGTTTGCATTTTGTGGTTCACTTTTCCTTTACAGTGTGGTTTTGAAAGTGATGACCCAGCTTTTTAGGCTCTTAGAATGCAGGCATTTTAGTCAAGTAATGAAAATGAATGGCTTCCAAAAGACTTGGAATCATAATTAAAAATTGGGAAATAGGCTTTTTGGGGAAACAGACCTAATTAATTAATTTGAAATGACTTTTCAATTGTCCTGATGATTAAGTTACAGCAAAACAAATGGAGTAAACCTTATTTACATGGAAAGACTCTGAATGCTTAATTTTAAAATTTGATAATTTTTAATAAAATTAAAAATAACATTTTTGTTTACAGTGGGTCAGCATACTTCATTTGGAAACATTCACCCCAAATGAATAATTTGCATGTTTAAGGATACTCAGTGCACCCTTTGTTTGGAATATCACACAGCTAAATCAACTCAGATATATCTTTTTGTCACACCTGGAGAACTGGGTTCAGTTCCAGGTCCATGTTTTAGAAGGGTTTGCTTACTGTCTTGCACATAATGAGTGCTTAATAAATATTTGTTTAATTGAACTGAATCAAATGGAACAAATAGAATGGACTTGATAAGCTGGATTGGTCCAGAATCATGAAAGAACTTGAGACTATGCCATATAAGGATCAGTTACAGGTATTTAGTCTGTGGAAAAGAAGACTTAGAGGGGAGATTAGAAGCATGAGACATGATAGTTTTCTTGAAATATCTGAAGGATTGTCATGTGGAAGAAGGGAAAGACTTGTGTTTTTTGGCTCCAGAAATAAACTTAGAAACAATGGATGAAAGTTTCCAAATGAATCATTTTTAATATAGAGGAAAATTTTTCTAACAATCAACTAATATTTTTTAAATGCCTACTATGTGCCAGGCACTGTGCTAAGTGCAATTGGAGCTTTCCAAAAGTAGAATGTGCTGCCTCAAGGTAGTACTAAGTTTCCTATTTCTGGCAATCTTCAAGCTATGCCTGCATGCCATGCATGTATACTATAGTGTAACTGTGGGGATTCATGTGTAGATATGGTTTGGACTGGTACTAGATGACTTCTGAGGTTCTTTCCAACTCTAAAATTCTCTGATTACTTTGTGAGATGTATGTTGTGAGAGGTGAGTTCTAAATAGCTGTTACTAAATTAAAACATATTAGTTATTTTCTTCATGATTCATGGGTTTTGGTTCAGGTTTTTATTTCCTTTTCCTTTTGAAATAAAGTACTTCATGCTGGAATCTAATTTTCCATACTTGCTCATAGTTCAGATAAAGCATGACTTTAATACATTACAGAATATTCATATATAGTGAATGTATGGATAGTTTTTGACTATACTTATTTAGAGGAAAGGCTTTTGTTGGTCAGGAAGTTATGTGGGGTTGTAGTGATAATTATGCCTCAAAAAAGGAAAGAAAAGAATGTCAATAAAACATTTTAAATCTACACAGAAGAGAGCAGAAGGAAGTTCAGAAAGAGAAAAGTAGTGGTTTTGGAACTATCATATTAAATTTATTACATACTTTGAATTTTACAAAGTTTTAAAGAAAAAGTTCTAGGTAGAAGACAATTTAAGTTTCATATACAGTACTCCTTTTGGGTTCTTTTTTTTCCTCCTTATTTATTTATTTATTTTACTTTTTAATTAACTTTTGTTTCTTTTTAGTTTACATCATTCATTTCCACCAGATTTTGAGTTACAAATTTTCTCCCCATCTTTCCCCTGCCCACTACCCCAAAACAGCCATCCCAGTGTATACCCCCTCCCCCAATCTGCTCTCTCCTATGTCCCCCCCCATGGCCCCTCTGACTTTCTGGTAGGGTAAGATGGTTCTCCCTATCCCAGTGCCTGTATAGCTTATTTCCTAGTTGCATGTAAATAATAATAATATGTATATTTTTATAATTTGATTTTAGAACTTTAAATTCTAGATTCTTTCCATTCCTCCTTTGTCACCCACCCCCACTGGAAAGACAGGTAATTCAATACAGGTCATACGTGTGTAGTTATGCAGCACATCTCCACAATGAACATATTGTGTAACACTGACTGTATTTCCTTCCTTTCTATCCCACCCTCCACTTGTTCTATTCTCTACTTTGTACCTGTCTCTTTATAGAAGTGTGTGCTTCTAACAACCCTTCCCCCTAACCTGCCCTCCCCTCCATCATCCCCCCTCTCATCCCCTTGCCCCCTACTCTCCTGTGGGGCAAGATACCCAATTTAGAGTGTATGTCATTCCCTCCTTAAGCCGAATTCAAAGAGAGTGAGGTTGACCCATTCCTTTTTTGCCTTCCTGTTCTTCCCCTCCATTGTTACAGTTATCCCTTGTCTTTTCTATATGAAATGATTAACCCCATTCTATCTCTCCTTGTCTCCTCTCATTCTATTCCTCTTCCACCTTTTTGGGTTCTTTATATATGGAATTGACTTGTTGAATTTGTCAAGTTCATAATAATAATAATAATATGATAACAATAAAAACTTTAAAAAAATTATTTATTAATTTTAAACTAGGTTTCCCCACCTTACCCAAGGCTGGCAATTCAAGGAACAATTGTCAGTCACTCTTTGGCCTAATTTCCTCTAATTCAGTGGTTCTCAACCTTCCTAATGCCGTGACCCTTTAATACTCATATGTGGGCATATCTTCATATGGGAAGACCTGCCTGGAGACAGATAGAGAAGCGGTGTCTCAGTTCCTAAGACCATATGTGTTTTCCGATGGTCTTAGGCAACCCCAAAGGGGTCATGACCCACAGGTTGAGAACTGCTGCTCTAATTGGTACAGCAGCTTTAACCTACTTAGTTTTTGACCTTGACCACTTTGACCCTCCAGAAATAACCTGGTGGTGTTCCCTGCTCCCAGGTGCTTACCATATTGTTGCCAAACTTGTGGCAGACATCTGATCAGCTCAGACCACCTCAGTTCAGAAATCCCAAGCTCAAGAGATTCCCCCCACCTTTGTCTCCCCAATACCTGAGATCCCAGGTACACATTGCCACACACAGGTAAAATACAACTTTAAAAAAAAACATTACAATCAGTTGGTCTCTGTTATTCAATTGTGGATATATATGTTTTTGTGTGTGTCTACACACAAACACACACACACACACACACATATATATATAACTTATCTATGTGTGTATACACATATATACACATACATATATAGGTATGGAGAAAGGAAAAGCGAGAGACAGAGAGAGACAGAGACAGAGACAGAGAGAGATCATTTCTAGAAATGCTGTCTTCTGAAAATACTGTTATATTCTGGTGTTTCTAAAACACAAAAAAGGTTGATAGTCCTATAGTGTTGAAATATAAACTAATAATTTACTTGGTTATCTACATTTGATCAACCTAAACACTTTAAAATTGTGTTTTTCCTGGTTTCTATAAAATTTCTCAAGATTTTGAGACATTAAGTAATGTTACTTACTTTCCACAATGTGAGACTTGTGCTTTGGTAAAGTGATATCATTCATTCATTTATTCATTCAAGATATGTTTATTAAGCAGTTTATGTGAGAAAAGACACATAGGAGTTTCTCATCCCTCTTTTTATTAGTGTTTCCCCTTTTATTTTCTGTTATAATTTATTCAAACTGCATATGTAATAAGTTGTCATTTTTGTCCTTCATTTTTGAAGAGGACCAATGATGCCATGGATAAGGTATTGACTGTGGCTGAATTTTAAGTGAAGTAGAACTGCACAAAGTCATCAGCTTCAATCTCACATCGAGAGTCATTGAAGTTCAGTGGAACGATAGAAGTCAAGATCACTTGTGATGGCCCAGGATGCAGTGGATGACCTTGATGTCTTCAATATCTGACCAAGCTCTAAGTGCTTCATGGTGTCTGCTTTATTCATTCACCTTCATGGCTGTTGGAACAAATTGTTCTCATCCATCCATTCCATCAGGGTAAGTTTTCACATGCTTAGGGGTAGACATCCTCCTAACTCACCAATGGATTTGAGGTCTATAGATTATCTTCAAGTTCCTTTGGCCTGTCTGCCAAGACAATTTACTATGGTGTGGCCACCGTACATGCTACAGCTTCTTGGTGCAATAGGTGCGAGTTGGATGAAAGGTACACACCAGAGGTGGATGAGCAGCTCTGAAAATGGCTTCACAAGTCCTCACACCAGAGGTTCTAGTGCTCATGGAACACCCCCTAAACCCCATGTAATGGGGTTACCAAGCCATTCAAAAGTTACCAGTCAACCAATCAACAAATATTTATTGAGGGCCCATTGTGTGCTTTGCCTTTTGTAAGACACTATGTGCGTGTGGGGTGGTGGTGGTGAAAGCATGGTCCCTGCTCATGAGAAGCTAAAAATTTAGTATACCTTTAGTTCATTATATAATTTGTCTAATGTTAGAAGTTTGATTCCCAGAATGAGAGTTTGGGCTTAGTCAGAGTTCATATGGTTGTCAACCTAAAAAAACAGAATAGGTTAAGTATGGTATAAACCAGAGAATTAATCAGTTGATCAAGTGATTGTTAATCTCCTACTTCATAGTAAGCAATGTCCTTGTTACTAGAGATGGAAAGAGAAAAATTGAATATTGGCAACAAGGAATTTTTGTTAGATCAGGGAAACAACATGTGCATACACATAAGCATTAATGTACATGTATACATAACAAGCATATACGTATATGCATGCACATGTATATGTATATATACACACGTGTAAAATATGTACATATACCATTTGTATTGTCCATAGATGTATGAAATATGTGTATAGAAATACACACAAAGAATTTTGGGAGAAGGCAGAAGCAGAGTTGATGGATCAGAAAAAACCTTCATGGCTTGATCTGAGTTTTGAAGAAAACAAGAGATTCTAAGAGGCAGAGGCGAAGAGGAAGTACATTCTATTTTGAGGGGATAGATAGTGCCAAGACATGGAGATAGAAGATAGAATGTTCTGGGCAAGAAATTGTAAGAAGGTAAGATTGTCTTGACCACAGAGTGTAGGAAAGGAAGAAATGTATAACCAGGCCAGAAAGACAGGTTGAGTCCAGGCAGTGACAAACTCTGAAAGTTAAAGGGGGCAACTAGGTGGCACAGTGTATAGAGCATGGGTCCTGTAGTCAAGAGGACTTGAGTTCAAAGTTGACTTCAGACATATACCCGCTATGTGACCCTGGACAAGTCGCTTAACCCCAAATGCTTTACAAAAAAAAAAAAAGAAGCTAAAGGGATCTTGTGTTTGATCCTAGAAGCATTCAGAAGCCATTGTAGTTTATGGATTCAGGGAGTGAAATGGTCAGAGTTGCTATAGCAGCTGTGTGAAAGACAAATTACAGTAGGGAGAGATTGAGGCAAGGAGATCAAGTAGGAAACTATTATAAGAGTCCAGACAAAAGGATGTGAGATCTTAATCTTGTCTGGTGTTTATATTAATAGAGAGAAGGGGAAGATTTTATAGAGGCAGCTATATGGCACAGTAGATACAGTGTTGAACTTGAAGTCAGTTAGACCTGAGTTCAATACATCAGACATTTACAAACTGTGTAGTCCTGGTCAAGTCATTTAATGTCAGCTTCAGTCTCCCCATCTGTAAAATGGGTATAATAATGGCACAAATCTCACAAGGTTGGGTTGAGAATCTGTAAAGCCAAACATGAGCAGCTTTCCAGAGGACTGCTGCTGTGAACAGCTTTCAAAGTTCTAATTACATAGTACAGCAATATCTATTTATTCAATAACAAATCAGAGCAAAACATTCACAGAAAATCAAGGTAAAGCAGTCACAATGTTACAACTTATCACAGAAAATAAAAATATAGCATTCACTATATCACAACTCAACAACCTATAAACAAAGTACAATCATTTAGTAACTCATTCAATGGTTCTTTTTTTAAACAAGGTACATTCATTTAGACAATCAATTTGTTTAGTTAAGTCCTTAATTCAATCAGTCTTAAGGAGAAGAGCCTCCTTAATCCTTAACTCACTCATCCTTATACAACAGTCAAAGTTTTCCACCCATGGGTTTCAATTAAGTTACAATATCAGTCACTACTCAGTACTCTCTTAAGGGGTAGTGAAAAATACACAGGCCATCCACCCCTAGGTCACAAGTAAGTTACAATTTCATCAGTATCCTATTTCATCACTTACTACTCGGACAATTTCATCAGTCACTACTCAGTCATTTTCATCAGTCATTACTCAGTACCCACAAAAGGTCTTTTCATCTTGACTCAGGGTAGGTAGCTCCTACCTGAATCCACCAAACTGACACCTGGGTTGAAAGGCTGACAGCTCCCAGTTCCTTGTCCAGCTCTCCATGCAGTTCCTGCTCCACATTGAAGCTCACAGTGGCCGGTCCATCTCAAATCCTTCACAGTCTCTGTCCCCGGGAAGACAAGGTTTAATGAGGCCAGAATAATATTCATGCACATTAACAAAGCTACAACAACATTTGTACAAAATACCAGCACAACAATCATGCTTCCTCAGTCTTTGGCAGCTCCAGCTAGTCCTTGGAAGTCTTTGGCAGCTTCAACTGGCCCTTAGAAATCCTCAGCAGCTCTGGCAGGCCTTCCAAAATCCTCAGCGCCATAAGCTCCATTCTCAAAATCAAAATCACTTTATCCAGCCTCCATGTGGCTTGTTTCAAGAAATTCTGTCTCAGTTCTCAATTCTCATTCCTCTTCTCAGTTCTTCTCAATTCTCAGTTCAGTCTTTAGTCCAGCAGCAGCTGCCCTGCCTCCTGCTTACCCCAAGAAATTCTGACCATCCAGCTTGTGCCATTCCTTATATAGGTATTAGCTCCTCTCTGTTCAGCCCCTTCCTGTCACTTCAGCAACAGGGGTTCCCTGTTCAGCCCCTTCCTGTTACATCAGCAACAGGGATTCATACTTTCTGTTCCTTTAACAGAGGCTTAATTTGAAACTAGTTGCTAAGTATCTCTTAGCTTAGCAATACAAAGAGATCTTTTAATTCCATTACCATTACAGAATCAAATACAAAATCTATATAAAATACTTTATAAACCTTAAAGCACCTTGTAAATGCTAGTTGTTGTTGTTTTTTATTATAGACTTGGAAATGACAATATCTGCCAACTAATGGAATATGTGAGGTAAATAGGAGTAGTGAAAGTTGAGGAAAACAACAAAGATGGGAAGATAGTCAACAGACATAGAATGTTTAGAAGATGTATAGGTTTGTGGGAAAAGTTAATGAGCTCTGCTTTGGATATGTTAGCCTGGAGATGTCGATAGGCTATCTAGTTTAATATGTTTAGTAGTTAGTTGGAGATTATTAGACCTCTTAAATATATAGAGAAGAGAGAACAGAGAAAGTAGGAACAGAGACCTACTTCTAGGGAACCCTAGGCTATGGAGATTTCTCTACAAATTTGAATTTGTTTTAGTCTCACATTATCTCAATATTTGAGACTCTAAAGAATAAATAAATTCCATTGACCCTTGCTCCTATAGAGATCACATGATTGTTTCATATGTATCTGATCCATAGGAAAACAAAGACCATCCTAAAGTAGCACATATGAATAGCTATATTTCAGTTTTAATGTTCCAGATTAATAGTCTTACTCAGTTTTAATGTATTAAATAGTGTGTTACTCAGTTTTAAGGTAGTAAGTTTAAAAAAGAAAGTAAAATGAGGATGTTGGATGTTCTTACCCTAACATGCTGTGATTTCTATGATGCAGCATGAGGAACACATTTCATGGTTTTAATGTGTGGTTTCCCCTTCTGTTATTTGTTCTTTATATCTGAAGAAAAGAGTTCTGTGAAAATAACAATTGAAATATCTATTCTATCTAATCTTCTCCTCAAATATCTGCCTTACAGGAGCAGTACTTGTCCTAGTATGTTCCGTTTCATCTACTTTGATCCATGTCATGACACGTACACTTAATTAGACTTTACAAATAACTCTCAGATGGTTAGTGCCCCTACATCAGGAAGTCATTAGCAGCTGACCTCTTGCCCAGGCACAGAAAGGAATGAGTCATACACAGCTCGTGCTTTTGACTTGGAAAGGAATCAAGAAAGAGGCAGAGACATCGGATGATCATTTGCCAATAATGCTGAGTGGAAGTAGGTGCACACAGGGAAACTGAAGGAAAGAGAGAGGGAAAAAATGATCCAGGATATATGGTCATGTTTTAAACTCCAAAAGACAAAGGTTTGAGATCCATAAAAGGTGTTAGAGATCATCTAGTCTAGTTGCTTCTTTTCACAAATGAGGAAATCAAATCTTAAGTAGGTGAAATGGATTTGCCTAGTGTTTGGTCTTTGATAAAGATGTGCTGAGGTTATCATGAGAAGTTAGTTTGGGCATTACAAACCATCAGTGAATAGGAAATAGGAAGATTTGGCAGCTAGATGATATAGTAGAGTCAGGAAGACTCATCTTCCTCAGTTCAAATCTGGCCTCAAATACTGACTAGCTATATGATTCTTGGCAAGTCACTTAACCCTTTTTGCCTCAGTTTCCATATCTATAAAATTAGCCGGAGAAGGAAATGACAAACCACTCTAGTATCTTTGCAAAAAAACCAAAAAACCAAATGGGGTCAAAAAGAGTTGGACATGACTGAAATGACTGCACAGAAGCAACAAAGAATCTTCAAAGAAGGATTACAAATCATGAGAGAGAATCTAACTCATTGCAAAAGTGGAAATTGTAGAATTGTAGAAAAGAACTGTTCTTTCTACCCCAGGAGCTAATTGTCCTCTTGTCCTCAAGGTCTCACCTCTCCAGACTGCTTGCTTTCATTACTCCCTATCTAGTGGATGACCACTTTGTGTTTTATGTAAAGCTTGTTCCAGAGACCTTCCCCAGGGTGAGATGCTGCTTGTGAGGTGAGATGCACTTTGTGCCTATATCTTAGGCTGAAGTGATGGCTATATTTGCAGTATGCATGCTAAAAGCCTGCATACTTTCTAATAAGCAATCAGTGACATGAATGAAGTAGACATTAAGGGAATATAAATGCCTACCATTTTCATATTCTCTGGATCACTGTTCTTTTCCACTTGTCAATATATGTGAATTTTGATCAGTAGTTATCATGTAAACCTGTACAGTGATCTCCTCCAGTTATCAGTGACATGAATAAAAGGTCACATTGGAAGGGAATAAAATATCTAATCTGTCTCCATATTCTCTGGGACATTTTTCTTTTAAATTTGCACAATAGATATAAAGTTTGAGCAATAATTATTTTGCAAACCTATGCAGTGCCATTCCCTAGCAAATATTCCTAGAATTTAAAGCAGTCTGGGATTTAGGGGCTTAAAAATGTTACCAGAAATTTTATACCTTAACAAAGACTACAAAAGGACACAAAGTACTGGTTTATGAGTCAAAGAAGCCAGGTAAATGTCTTTATATGCTGTTATATATTTGAAAAAGTCATTAGTGAAATTTTTGCTGCTCTTATTTCATACAATGCCAATGCTTCTGAGCCCCATCAAGAGGCTATTATTGTTGCTGAGTGTTCACTGATTGACCCATAAACTTTCACCCACTCTCCCTAGAGAGAAGTGGCAGGCACTTGGGAGGCACCTGTCAAAGGCTAGGAAGTAGTTGCATGTCATAAAAGAGAGCAAGCTAATTGACCTTTACAGGAATTGACTTTGGCCTCTGTTCCCAAAGCCCCAGCCAAATGACTCAACTGCTATAGATTTGTCTTCTGTAATATAGGCAGTTACCTATATCTGATCTCATACTTCTCTATATTTGATGATTTCAGAGGCTAGATTAGCCAGAAATTCCTCCTTCTTTCCTAACCCTCAACCTCCTGATGAGAAAGGAAAGGGAAGAAATCATTGCTTCTCACTCCCCCACGCCCAGTACCTGTGACCCACCACTACCCCTAGCAGGTTTATATAGGAAAGGTGGGGAGATGGTAGCCCTGTCCTACTGCTCATCCTTTCTACCATTCTTCTCTTCCTCTCCTTTATTTCCTTCTCTCCTCCACTCTAGCATTGTCACTTGGCAATAAGAATGTTCTTGTCAGAGGGCATGGAAAGGGAAGGGAAAAGGAAATAAAAGTCTGGAAGTACAGGAGAGAAAGGAAATAAAGGGAAGTGAGGAAAAGGGAAAGGAAGAGAAGGGAAAGAAGAAAGGAAAGAAAGTGGGAGAAGTAAAGGAAGGTAGGAGAGGAAGGGAAGTGGGAAAGGGAAGTGAAGGGGCAGGGGAGGGGAGGTGCAGGACACGGGAGGGTCCGGAAGGGAGATTCTGGTCTGGGGAAGGGGCAAGATAGGGACAAGGGAAGAACAGGGGACTGACAACGCATAAAGGAAGAGAAATGGGGGAGAGAAGGGAAGAAAGGGAAGTGGAAGGGCAAGGGAAGGACAGAGAGCAGAAGAGTGAAAAACTCATCCTTTCTTCCCATCATGGTGATACCTGTTGTTCTTCTTTCTTGTCCCTACTTCTTACCTTCTTCCCACCTTTCTCCCATTCCTGTCACCTTCATGACAATAATATTAAAGGAAAAGGTGGAAAAAATGGAAGAGGAAGAGAGAAAGAAAAGTAAAGGAAAAGTATCAGCTTCATACTAGATGTGCTCCTCATTATTACACACACCCACCCACCCACACACACACACACCCACACCTGTCCTCACCCCCTCCATAGCATGGCTCTTGGCTATCCTTAGTGCCCAAGCCCCCAAACTAAAACCACAACTCTCCAGTCGTGTTCCGTGGTTCTGATTGCTATCTTACTCAGAGTATCCCTCCAGCTCTTCAAACACCCATATCCTGTGCCAAAGAGTTTCGTTAAGGGTGTGTTTCTACAGGAAGTCTGTTTCACAGCAGAAATTTCCAAACTTATTTGATGACAAAACATTTTTGAGTTTCAAATAAATGCTATTAGGAGCATCTAGATGGTTCACAGGATAGAACAATGGCCCTGGAGTCAGGAGGACCTGAGTTCAAAGGTGATCTCAGATACTTAACACAGAAAAACTAGCTGTGTGACGTTGGGCAAGTCACTTGACTCCAATTGCCCTACCTTCCCCCCTGCAAAAAAAAAAAGTGGTAACAGTCATTACCGCCCCCTTAAGTCTGGTGCCTTCTCTCAATCACCTACAATTCATCCTGTGTATTTATATATTTATATGTGTATTTATAGATATATATTAATAATAAAAATAAAAATAAAAAAAATAAATATCTATGTCTATATATGCATATACACATATATATGTTTACGTGTTGTCTCTGTCACCGGACTCTGAGCTGCTGAAGCCAGGGACTGCTATCTTTTGCCTTTCTCTGTCTCTCTTGCACTCAGCACAGTGCCTTTGCCCATAGGAGGAGCTTAATAAATGTTTACTTACTGACTGACTGATAATGCTTCTGTTACGGCAATATTACCAGGAACATGTAACACTTGAGTAGATTGCATCTCATCTTACCGTTGATATGTTTTCCTATCTTGATAAAATCTGAGAATCACTATATCTTTTCCATCTTCCAAGTCTTTGACTATACTCCATCAAAGAGTTGTGCCATAGGTTTGCATAGAGCATAACCTGGGTGTGCTGGAACATCTGGGAGTTAGCATCACCACTGGTCCTTCCCAAAAGGGCTATGAGCTTCGTGTTCCATGAATAGCTATTCAGGTTTGTATGCCTAGGCAGCTAGGTGGTGCAGTGGATGGAGTGCTGGTCCTGGAGTCAGGAAGGATCAATCAGACCTCAGACACTTACTGGCTATGTAACCCTGGTCAAGTCACCTAACCATGTTTGCCTCAGTTTCCTCCTCTATAAAAATGACCTGGAAAAGGAAATGGCAAACTATTATAGTATCTTTGCTAAGAAAACCCTGTAAAGCCAAGCATGAGCAGCTCTCCATAGGACTGCTACTGTGAATAGCTTTAAGATTCTGATCACATAGTATAGTCAACTCTCCATTTATTCAGTTATAAACTAAGACAGAACATTCACAAAAACCAAAGTACAGCATTCACAATGTTATAACATAACAACTTATTACAAAAGTAGTCACATAGTTTTCACCACAGTGGCCACATAGTTTTAAACAAAAGATATCATTCAGTAAGTCTCAACTCAATCATCCTTAAGAGGTACAAGGTACAGAGTACAAAGTTTTCCCATGCCTAGGCCACAGTAAATCATGAATTTGTCAATGAGCACTAAATACCCAAGGAGAGGTCTTTTCATCTTAGCTGGAGGCTGGCTCCCGAATTCCATGGTTTTTCTTCCATGGGTCCAGTTCTCTAGATCTACTGAACTGTCACCTGTATTCACAGACCAGCAGCTCTCAGCTCCTCATCCAGTTCCTTGTCCAGCTCCCATTCCATATTGAAGCTCACAGTGTCCAGTCTACCTCAAGTCCTTTATAGTTCCTGTTTCTGGGAAGACAAAGCTTAACAGAGTCACAATCACACACATTGCCAGCACTATCACCAATTCGCTTCCTGCCTGTGCAAGCAACACAGAGCAGAAGACAGGGTCTCTGTCTGAGAAATCAACACAAATTATCAGTGAAATCCCAGGACTCTGAAAATATTAGTAAAATCCTCCTTTAGGACTTCTGTAAACAGACAACAAGAAAGTCCTCTTTCAGGGTTTCTGAACCAGCAGTAAGGTCCCAGGGCTTCTGTAACAACAGCAATGTCCTCTATCAGCAAACAGATCTGACAAAGTAACATCAACACAGACAGACAAAGTTCTGGCTCCACAACCATGCTTCCTACCAGTTCTGCTCTCTCCCAGCTTGGGCTTCTCCCTATTTATGGTCATTAGCTCCTCCCTCTTCCTATCTTTGGCAAGTCCCTCCCACTGTAGGTTTCACAAGTCCTGTGTCTTAACAAAGACTTGATATAATAACTGCAAGGTTCAACTGAAAAAAAGGTGTTAAGTACTTGTTTGCTTGCCATTACCAACCCCAAGTGGGGTTGTAAAGAGCCAGACACAACCGAACAACGACAACATTTCTATGCTGCAGTAAAATGAATTAAATAAACTGTAATATGTTGTTCTAGGGACCCAAATGATATTAATAACAGTTGCATTCCATTTGAAAAAATATATTTTGGGTCCAAAACTAGCTTAAAAAGCAAATTTTGGAATCTGACCTCTTTATAAGTGTGAATTGTCCACACACACACACACACAAATTCATTGCTTAAAATTAAACGAGGGGAAGGACAAATCAAAATAGTGATAATTCTGAGTTACAGACTATTCTTATAAATAAATACATTTTATTACTTTTAAATACCTACTTAAAACTAATCTAATAAAGTGCTGCTTGATAGATATTGTTAGAAATTATCTTTAATGAATAGATCAGAATGATTTGCAATGAACAGATCAATTATTTGTAGATAAATGGTTATCCTCAATTATTTAATTTGCTTACTTCAGTATGATAAATGCTTGTCCTGTACTATTGCTTTTGTTACGAATTTGTTCTTTCTGTGTGTTGGTGGGGAGGAGGGAAGATTTTGTTATATTTACTTCTGTAAGCCTTAGCCCAACCTCTATTCAAATTCCTCATCTGTTTTTAAATTTTAAATTTTTATTTAAATTTTTCTTTTTACATAACCTCCAATTCTGAATAAATCCTTCTGCCCCATTCTACTTGAGTCGTTGCTCTTGACAAAAAACAAAGAAAGAAAAAAAATATAGTTCAGCAAAGCTAACTAGCAAATCAACCCAATCTGAAAATATATCCAATGTTACAGACCCATAGTCACCCATTTCTGCAGAGAGGGACAGGGTACTTTTTATTATCTCTTTTTTTAGAGACAAGCATGGTCTTTATAATTATGCATTTTAGCTAAATTACTGAGAGTATAACACTCAGCACAAGGATTGTCTGTATTCTGCCCTAGTAAAAATACATTTGGAGTATTGTGTTCAGTACTAGTCCCATATTTTACAAAAGACACTGACAAGTTGGAGAGGCCTAGTTATTCAAGAAACTAAAGGAATTGGGTTTATTTAGCTGACACAAAAAATTCATTGGGGTAGAGGGAGGAGGAGTGTGTCATGATAGCTATCTCCAAATATATGAAGAACTCTCCTGAAGAAAATGGTTTAAACTATTCTAATATGACTATGGAGATCAATGAATCTTAGTAATAAAAGGCAGCTTTCACTTACTACAAGAACTTTCTAACCATTAGAGCCATCCAAAAATTAACTATGCTACCTTTAAGTTAATGGAAGAATTAGTAAGTTCCCTGTCTCTAAAGCTGTTCAAAAAAGAACATAGGCGACCATGGTTGGATGATAGTAAAAAGGATTCATGAATTTTGACCTCTGAAGCCTCTTCCATCTCCAGAATTCTCTGTTTCTATAACTCTAATAAGGTTTATTGTATAGTAAAACAGGTTAATAAAACAAAAAGCATTAAGGAGGTAAATATTTACTCCACGAATGGACTATATCTTATGATTGCCAGTTCTTCTATAGACTAAACCTTATTTGATCTATTTCCCTAGATGCAATATGGTTTAGGAGAGTGTATGAGTCAGAAAAATTAGGGTTAAAGTTCTTCAGGCATTTCAGTTATGTCCAACTCTATTTAATCTCATTTGGCATTTTCTTGACAAAGGTGCTGGACTGGTTTACCATTTCCTTCTCTAGCTTGTTTTAC
The DNA here is from genome assembly GCA_028627135.1 of Pseudochirops cupreus. Classification (NCBI taxonomy): domain Eukaryota; kingdom Metazoa; phylum Chordata; class Mammalia; order Diprotodontia; family Pseudocheiridae; genus Pseudochirops; species Pseudochirops cupreus. The sequence goes on along the minus strand of CM053580.1, from coordinate 413,979,536 downwards.
AGGGGAGGAACTGAGGCAAACGGGGTTAGGTGACTTGCTTAGGTCACAAAGCTAATAAGTGTCTGAGGCTGGATTGGAACTCAGGTCTTCCTGACTCTAGGCTCAGCATTCTCTCTACTGTGCCACCTAGCTGACCTCAGGGTTCAAGTACTAGCACTAATATTTAACTGCCTGGGTGACTTGAAATCATTTAGCCTGCCTGAAACATAGTTTCCACACTTGTAAAGCAATCAAGTTTAACTTAGATGACCTTTAAGCGCTCTTCCTGATACTAAGGCAATCTTCTGGCCATTTCTTGCCAAGGGAGCGACCCTTTAAAAAGCAACAATTTCCTCAGGGTTTTCAAGATAAGTACGCATGGACTTCACCATAACCACTTTGTTCACCTCAGGACATATCAGTGGCTGAGGTAGTCAAGGGTCTGGGCTTCTGGACTGACAGAATCCCTGGCATACATCTTTCAAATGGCATACAAATGTATTGTTGGAATGTTGGAAACATTTTTATTTGGCTTCTTAGATTAATTATGTCTTGTCATGACGTTAGTTCCATTTGAAGAACCTCTTTTCTTTTGGACTCTACAAATGCAAGTCATTCTCTGACTTGAAAGGACATCATTAGAATTACAGAATCTTAGAAGTTCAAAACTGGTTGAGAAGTTCAATCACTTCTCTCTGCTTCATCCCATTTTGCAGACGAGAAAATCCAGTCTCAGAGAAGTTTCAGGTCATGCCCAGTGTCACACCCCCAATTAGTGTCAGAGCTGAGACTACAACTCCTGATACTCAGTCCAAAGCTACTTTACACCATTTTGTCTCTGCTACCAGTAATTCATTTAAAAAAAATCTTTCCAATCATTACATAAATAATTTGAGTTCATGAAGTAATCTTGGGAAGCAGATCAGAGAATTTTTCTATATTTAAAATGATTGTACCCGATTTAATAGTGTATTACAGAATGATGTGGCATTCCTTGGTATAAGTGCCCAATTTTATCATGAATCATTGGAATTCCAGCTTATATGAAGCTTATCTTGATTCCTTTGTGTCTGGGGTCTTCAGTTTTGCTGTCATAATTTTGATTTAGCTTTCTTAACATTTCCTCTCCTGAGCCAACTAAAACTTGAAAAAGAAACTTTATGATTTTTTTCCCACTTTTCTCCCCAAGACATGGAATTTAGGATCTTAAATTACAACATATCGTATCTGATCAATTATATGCTAAAAGGAATATTAAAAAGTTATTGTAAATCCCTTGTCATGATCTGAATGAGGATTTTTGTTTTGTTAGGGCTTTTCTTTTGGTTCTGCTTTGTCAGTCTCACCAATGTCACACCTAATAGGATATCTTTTCAAATTAACAAATACACAGAAAGACATTCAAAGTCATCCACAGATAACCACATTTCTTCTCATATTCTACAATAAGTCCTGATATGATATTTCATTGCCTCTTAACAGTGGCCCTAGCTAGAATGTAGAAGACTATGTCACTTGAACACACATTCTGGCAGGTCCTGTTGAGTTGTGAACCCATACAGAATGAGGCTGATGAAGGATTATGAGTCAGTTGGCCAAGAACCATACTGGAAAGATAACTCAAAGAAACTTGTCTTGGAAAGGTTAGTCACTAAGTAATGAATTTCTTATCAGCAGTAATTCTCAAAATGTGTACACACCAAATGAAATCGTGGATCTCTCAAGGTATCAATGCAGTCTTATTACATTCCTAAATCAAAACTTCAAGTTAAGATTCATTCCACCACCACCACCACCACCCATTTTTCAGATAAGAAAACAGTAATACAAAGAGGGCTAAAGTGCCTAAATCAGAGGTAGGATTGGAAGTACATGTGAAGCCTCCTGGGATCTATCAGTCAAGGACTCCCTCTGTTGGACTTTGTTGTCTTGTTCATTATAAGCCTTTAGGCAACATTTTGTATCTTAGAAGAAGATCCTAATTATGGTTAATATTCATGACTAAAATTTAACTGTTCTCCATCTTGACTAAGGAGGAAAAAATTGAAAATTGGCTTAAATTGAAGTGTGAGGGATTTAGATTTAGGAAAGAATTCCCTAACTCTTACAGTTGTTAAGTAATAGAATAAGTTACTGAGAGAAATGATACCATTTTCTCAGTAGAGAAAACTTTTTAAAATAGAATAGATTCTTATCCATCTATATTAGTTTAGTTTTTCTTGGTGTTTTGGATGGTAGGCAGGGCTAGGGAACCTACAGCCTTGAGGCCACATGTAGCCCTCTAAGTCCTCAAGTGCAGCCCTTTGATTGAATCCAAACTTCACAGAACAAATTCCCTTAATAAAAGTATTTGTTCTACAAAACTTGGACTCAATCCAAGACTATACCCAAGGACCTAGGAGGCCACATGTGGCCTCGAAGCCTCAGGTTCCACACTCTTGGATAGAGTAAGAGTTTTTGATCCAGAGTCTGCTAAGTTTTAAACATGGATGAATAGATGATAGATAGATAGATAGATAGATAGACAGATAGATAGATAGAAAGAAAGATAGACATATAGCTAGATAACTATATTTCAATAGAATTGGTTTCCTTTGAATTCCTATGCATTTAAAAACATTACTCAGGAAAGGGTTCATAGAATTCACCAGATTGCCAAAGTATGTGTGTGTGCATGAGGGGATAGGGGGTGGATCTAAGACATGAAAAAAGGTTAAGAATCCATAGGTTAAATGATAATGAATTAACTCTATGATTCAAGTCAATTCTATTCATTCTTTATACAAGGCATACAAAGACAAAAGCAATGCAATCATTTCCCTCAAGGAGTTTATTCTATTGAGATTATGATAATTAATTATTACAAATTAGTGATATCAGTTTATATTTTTCTACTGTTTGAAAGTCACAGAAAGTTTTCCCATGAATTGGCTTATTAAACTAAAGGAAATAATAGGATCCTGGGGCTACTGCCAGTGGGAAATGTGCTTTATTTGTTTGTTCCTGTAATGGTGATGAATTTTCCCTCTAATTAATCCTTCCAATATTTTCACCTTGAGACCAAAGACAGCCATTCAGAATATGGCTAGATGAGACTAAAAGTACAATGTCTGGTCACAGAATAATAATAGAAAATCAACTCTGGTTTATCTGAATCTAACTCACTCCCCAATAACCTCTTGAATGAGCACTTTATTGAAAACTGAGCTAAACAAATTACAGACAGTAACTATCTATGCTAATCATGTCATGTCACTTTAAAATAACTAACACTTTGCAGTTATAAAATGTGATCAAGTGTATAATCTAATTTGTTGTTTTTATTACTTGAACATGTCTGACTCTTTGTGGCTCTCTTTGGGGTTTTCTTGTCAAGGGTACTGGAGCTGTTTGCTATTTCCTTCTCCAGCTCATATTATAGATGAATAATTCAGGCATATAGGGTTAAATGACTTGACCAGGGTCACATAGCTAGTCAGTGTCTAGGCTGGATTTGAACTCATCTTCATGATGTTCACTTCAAGAGTACACTGATTCCAAGCCCAGTGCTCTATCCACTGTGCCACCTAGCTGCCCTCCAATCTAATTGGCTCCCTTCAAATATCTCTTAAACAGAGAGTACAAGTATTATTAGCCCCATTTTATAGATGAAGAAACTGAGACCTACTGATTTTCCTAGATTTCATGAGTTCAGAAGTATAAGATTTTGGGGGGTGGCTAGGTGGCACAGTGAATAGAGCACCAGCCTTGGAGTCAGGAGGACCTGAGTTCAAATGTGACCTCAGACACTAAACACAAAATCAGCCATATGATCTTGGTCAAGTCACTTAACCCCAACTTCCCTGCCCTCTCCCCTCCAAAAAAAATGCAAAAAAAAAGTGTAACATTTTTGATGAGGTCTTCTGCTTCTGATCTAGCACTCTTCCCCCTCTGCAGTGATGCGTACTGACATAGACCACAATCAGGCAGTTTTTCAGCACTCATGCAGAGATGTAGCTGTCCCAGGATGTGATAAAAATTCTCTATATATCCAGCACTACTTTTCAGAGGTCACTGGCCTCACCAAAGTTTAACATTAGTCATTGAATTCAACCAACAAAAATCTCTTAGCAAAAAATAGATTGTTATCTGACTCATATTTGTTGCTTCATGTTTGACATTTTTTGACCTTCTAAGTCCCTTCTACAAACATGAGGCAGGATTCTTGGTGTCTTCATTAACAGGCATGGAAGGAGCAGCTAGATAGCACAGTAGATAGAGCACTGGGTTTGTGATCAGTGAACTCATGAAGTGAACATCATGAAGTTCAAATCTGACCTCAGACATTTACTAGTTGTGTGACTCTGGGCAAGTCAACCCTAATTGTCACCACAAAGTGAGGGGGGGGATAGAAGTAAATTAACTATCAAAGGAGGAGATGGAGGTTTGCTGAGTATAAGCCCCCCCATTAGTGACTGTTAACTGCTTAGAGAGATCAAAGAACTGAATAGCATTCACCTTACACTTCCCCACTCTGGCACTATTATTCAGTGATCAATTAAAAAAACAAAAATCATGAGATCAACTAAAAACCTAAGACATAGGATCAGAATGACTGGAGAGGGGTCTTGGAGTTAAGGAGGCAAAGGTTCAAGCCCTGTCTGTACCATGTACTAGGAGAGTAAACATCATATCCTAGAATCCTAGATTTAGCTCTGGAAGAAACTTTGAAGGTCATCTGCGTAACATTTAACTTTTTTGTGTCCCCAAGCTACTCACTGAGGCTTTAAAGTATAGATAAATTGCTATTCTTCAGTACAGGTAGTTTTCCCACTGGGAACTCCCCTGCATTAATAAAATAATATGTCCAAATGAAAAATAACCTCACCCCAAATTATGAGCTTAATGTCACTCCAAGGATTGTAGAGTAAAAAAATAATCCTCTCTCAGAGAACCAGATTATTCAATATTCTTGCTAAATACATGATTAGGAGCTGCTGAGGCCTAGGAAAGTCCCAAGATTAGTGGAAATAATGCCAGTTTGTTTGTCTCCCTTCCCTGGCAGAGAATTTTTCTATATGGTCCAAGAACCATGTATCTGATCAAAGAGCATGGGGCACCCAAGGAGGAACAGCTCCCTCCTTCTGTCTCAACCTGGAGCCCATGCTCCCTCCAGCCTCCTCAGATGAATTGGTATGGCTTTATGGCCCTGCCAAGTGACAGGCACTCAGCAGATTTGAATAATCTACTTTGAATAATGTTAAGCACACTTACTTAATTCAGTTTTGCCTGTTCAGAAGATATTCCAATACTTGGTTGTGCTTGACTCCTTGGAAAGGATGGGAGAATCCATCAGGATAAAGCAACATATATATATATATATATATATGTATATGTATATATATATGTATATATATATGTATATATATATATATGTATATATATATATTTCCTTTTTGGAGGGGGGAAGGCAAGGCAATTGGAGTTAAGTGACTCGCCCAAGGTCACAGTGAGTGTGTCAACTGTCTGACACTGGATTTGAACTCAGGTCCTCCTGACTCCCTGGCTGGTGCTCTATTCACTGTGCCACCTAGTTGCCCCACAACATGTTTTTTCATGAGAAAATGTCAGTTTTGCTGTCATATGGGCTGCCTGATAGCTAGGCCTAAGAAGACTACAAGAAGTTTGAATGGAGGACAATGAAGAAGGAAGAGGAGAGGTATAAACAGAAAAGAAAGATCAAGTGAAAATATAAACTCTGTTATTGCAACAAGAACCTCAAAGGGACCATGTTCTCCTCTTTCATGTGCTGATATTTATCCATTTCACATTGATTTAATCTTTAAAAACTTCCTGGTCATTTATTTAGATTTTTTTTTCTCTACCCAGAAGTGAGTAGGGGGAATGTTTTGATGCCTTCCCTCTTGGCAGGGATGTAAGCACTTGGCCAATTATCTAGCTATAAAATTATGACATTAAATACTGCAGCTATGTGATTATCAAAGAAAAACATTAGGAATGCAGTAGGTTTTCAAATCACAAAACAACAGCAGGATGTTAATGTAATTTTGTCCCATACCAGCTCAAAGGAGACTCTTCAATCACTTGCCATGGAACCATTTTCACCTTCTTGTCATACAATTCAGAAGACATTTTTTTAGTAAGATCAAGACACATAGAAAACCTCCACTGTTAAGAACATTTTTGAAATATTCATGCCCAAAATAACATAACAAATTGCTTTTAAATTGAAAAAGGATTTTGTTTGCACATTTTTAAAAGTCTAAATACTTGTGGGAAATATTTTTTCTCAGAATTTGCCAAAGAATTCAGTCTTAGCTTATATTCAGGCATGTCAAATTAGAATTATTTTTTCATAATTATTTATAAATTACTAATAAATTAAAATAACTTCAGCAAGTCAAAAATATTTATTGAACCCCTGTAATGTCATTGAATAAAAATATGTTTCTTCTACATTCAGGGATGCACACTGCTTTGGAAACCTTCAACAAATGCTAGTGTTTCCACACTGCCATGCAAGGCTTTCTATAATAAGCATAGATTTGTGACTGTGGGAGTCCTTTTATATGGCCAGCATTGTGGAACAATCAACACATGAGCACATATCCTTTGTGGAACATTGTACTTAGATACTAATATGTAAAAGGCAATTCTTGATGGTCTACCTACCCAGAGAGATTTTACAATGAATGGAATGAAAGAAAATAGAAAAAAAAAAGTGCTGAGCATACTTGAGAACAAGCAATAGAAGATATACATTAAGTCATTAAATATTTTTAATGTCTACTTTATTAGCTAATTCACTGCTTAGATAGAAGAAATCCATTGAAGAGTATAGGCCACTGTATAGGTAATAACCTTTGAATGATCCTGTTAGTGGGTGAAATAGCAGCCACATTTATGTGTTTATTCCATCAAGCCCCAAAACATCACATGTTTCCTGAAGAATAAAAAGCAAACTTTTTGGTCTTGTATTTAAAACTATAATCAGTCTGGTTCTAGCCTCCTTTTCAGAATGATACGTTTTCCCCTTCAAATTCTACATTTAAACCGAAAAGGATCACTAGTTGTTTTTTGAGCTCTATCTGTCATCTCCTGTCACCATGCATTTGTACAGGCCATCCCTCCTGACTGGCAAGTATTCCATTCTCATTTCTACAGTTCTGAAACCTGTAATCCAGTGACCCTTTCCTCCTTACTCTTCTTCAAACAAAACACTGTCTCATGACTCTGAGCATTTCATTGTCTGTCCTCCATCCATATCTAGAACTCATTCTCTCTCATTTGGCTTCTCTGACTTCCTTCAAGTTTCAGCTAAAATCCAACTTTCTACAAGAAGCCTTTAGCTCAGTCCTCCATAATCTTGGTGTCTTCCCTCTGTTGATTGTTTCCAATTTGTCATATGTACACACACACACATGCACACACACACACACACACACACACACACTCACAGATCTTGTTTGTACATAGTCATCTGTGTGTTCTCTCCCCCATTGGACTGTGAGCTCATTAAGAAGATTAAGAGGGAAGTGGGAAATTACATCATTCTCATTTCTCTCCCCAATTTTTCCTCTACTTCTCTTATTTGGTTTTCAAAATCCTTCTTAAGCTCCTCTATGGCTTGTAAACAGTCTACATTTTTCTTGGAAGCTTTTGGTGCAGGAGTTCTGCCTGTATGGTTTTCCTCCCATTCCATGCTTTGGTATTTTTTGTCCCCAAAAAAGGAATCTAAAGTTGGATTGCTGAGCTTTCTTTGCTTCCTTTGCCTGCTCATGTTGCCAGTCAATTACTTGACTTTTGGGCTCAGTAGAACTCTGCTTTCAGAGGAGAGAGCTCTGTCCCAAACTGCTGGGGTTTTTGCAGCTGCTGGAGCTACTAGGACGCCATGGTCTCTGCAGCCCCCACCAGCTTTGGCTCACTGGTCACGCACCTCAGGACCACCACCCAAGACCACAATCCAGATCCAGGTAGCTCAAGGCAAGAACACTTAGCCTCTGAATGATTGCTTGGCCCCCCTGCAATCTGCAGGCCAGGAGCTCTGAAGAAGCTACATGGAGGTGGTTGCAGGGATGTCATTTCAGCCAGTTCTAGCACTGGGGAAGTTGGCTGGACTCTCTCCCTGAAATTTAGCTGAGTTCCACTGACCTTTTCCCTTTGTCCTTGGCTCTTATAGGTTGGTAATTCTGGAAACTGCTACAGCTGCTGGAGATCCACTCTGCTGAAACCTCCAGTGGTCGCTTCTCCTGGATGGTCTGGGGTTAAAACCACATAGGGCTGTGCTCTGCTCCCAGCACACTGCAATGAGCCCTTTCCATCCATCTCCCAGGCTGCTTTCAGTGGGAACCTTGTTTCTCTGTCATTTTATGAGTTCTGGGGCTCTAAAATTTGTTTAGTCATATTTTATAGATATTTGAGGTGGTTATGGTGGGAGCTGTGGAGTTCTCCTGCTTCTATGCTGCCATCTTGACTCCACCCCCTGAAAGTGGGAAATTGGGAAAGAATTTTTACAACCAGCGTCTCTGATAAAGGCCTCATTTCTGAAATATACAGGGAATTGAGTCAAATCTATAAGAATACAAGTCATTCCCCAACTGATAAATGGACAAAGGATACGAACAGGCAATTCTCAGAGGTAGAAATTAAAGATATCTATAAGCATATGAAAAATGCTCTAAATCACTATTGATTTGAGAAATGCAAATCAAAACAACTTTGAGGTACCACATCTCACCAGTCAGATTGGCTAAGATAACAAAACAGGAAAATGACAAATGCTGGAGAGGATGTGGAAAAATTGGAACACTAATGCATTGTTGGTAGAGTTGTGAACTGATTCAACCATTCTGGAGAGCAATCTG
>CM053580.1:413952906-413963641 GCA_028627135.1 Pseudochirops cupreus | reverse complement strand
TATATATATATATATATATATATATATATATATATATATATATATATATATATATATATATAGTTAGTCAGTATGTATAGTTAGTCTCTGTCTCTGTCTTTGTCTCTGTCTCTCCTCTCCTCTCCTCTGCTCTTCTCTTCCTCCCCCCATATCTACCCATCTACTTATCCATCTTATCTCTCTGAAGTTAGATAACACAATGAATCCAGAATTAAATAGAAGGAAGAGAGTCAAATGGATTGTATTTGTGAAATTGTTTAGTACGTACAAAGCTCCTGAGCTGCACTTTTAAACAAGAATCCATCTTTTCACTTCAAATCTAATACCAAATTCCTTTGGAGATGCTATATGATTACAAATCTGGGCATATCACAGATTTCAAAGAATCAAAATCTTGGGTAACCCAAAAGATTTTGGAGAGATGTATGGGAAGTATAAAATGGGGTAGAAGTAGCCTGTGCCGTATTACTAGTGCTGACTTGCCAGTACAAGTGTGGTGCAAAAGCTATCACACAAAACATTTATAACCCACAAAAGGAGATTGGTTGTTTAGACAGTGAGAGCAAGGGATAATAAGTGGAAAGCCCAAGCATTTCTTTGTTACCCATGAATTTTTAAAAGAATGAAAGAATGGCCTTCATGGTATCAGATAAATTCACTATAGAGGTTTTAGTGGAAGACATAGAAATTAATATCACAGGACAAAAGCTGGAATGGGAAATAGTCTGCATTGGTTCACACTGATTTCATGAAAAACCCATTAAAGTATTCAGTTTATATAATAAGCAGTTTGAAGCTAAAGCCTTTCTTTAAAAAAAGTTTAACACATAAATTTATCTTGCTTAATCTCCCTTTCCATTTACTTGACAATCTATTCTTTCCCATCCTATGGTTTCAGCATAGTCATAACTTAGTTTTCCCTGTTAATTACTGTGATTAATTCCATTCAAAGAACATCTAGTCATCAATTTTAAGTCTAGGAAGAATATTATTCTTATGCTAGGTTGTTTACTAGGAATAATGTAGCTTTACCCTCCTTTTGAGTTCCCTGCTATATAACCAGTAGATGGAGCACCCAGGGTTGCACAGCATTTGGAAATTGAGCCGATCTCATGTTCTATTGATATCAGCTAACACTGAGATAGTAATAGAGAATTTTCGTTTACTAAAATTTTTAAAGAATGACATTTTGAACTGCTTAATTGCTTTGCCTGGACTATTGCAATATAATATATGTGTATGCACGCACGCACACATACATGTATACATTATATGTGTACATGTACGAAGACACACATGATCAGGCATGCATGTATGCATATGCACACTGAACATACATATAATGCACATGTGTATATGTGTGTGCATATATCTGTGTGCATATATGTGGATGTATATGTGTATATATATATGTATGTATATGCATCATATCTCACTCCGACTATTGTAATAGCCTCTAAAATGGTCTTCCCTCTCACCAAATCATCCTCTACATAGCTGTCAATATCAGTTCCCAAAACACATGTCTTACCTTGCTAAGTCCCTTGACTCAAAAGTTTTCAGTGACTCCCAATTGCTTTTAGGCATCTTAGCATGTAAAACCCTCTATAACCACATTCAATCATACTAGTCTTGACTTATCTAATATGACTATCTTTTATGTACTTTCTGTTCTAGCTAAAATGTCCTGGTTGTTGTTCCCCTAAACATGACATTCCATCTGCTATCCACATGCCTTTGCACATGTTCTTTTGTCACCCATGCCTGAAATTCACTTCATCATCACCTCTACCTCTTCAAATTCATAGACTACTGAAATGTTCTGATTAGGTACCATCTTATATAAGAAGCTTTTCCTGATCCCCTTAGTTATTAGTAATTTCTTTACATGAAATTATTAAATAGTTACTTTTCTGCATATAGGTGGTACCCCTCGGTAGAATATAAGTTCCTTTGGGGTAAGGGCTATCTATTTTTGTTGATATATCCCTATAGTCTTGCCAGCGAATCGCATATAATTGGTGCTTAATAGATGTTTTAATTGAAGTGCTATGTAAATTACATAACTTTTAAATTAATGTAGTACAAAATGATGTCCAAAAAAGAGAGTACATCATTTTAAATCATAAGCCAAATTAATTCTGAGTTCTCTCTAGAGTAATCAGGTAAGTAATTGCATGGCAAGTAGAGAAATGCCCTAGTGATGCTGAGATAGATCATAACCTTGGACCTTCCAAATGTCTCAACTCACTCAGACTTCCTGGAATCATAAGGTTTAACATGATCCTTCATGGGACTAAATCTCACACCGACCTAAGCCAACAAAAACTTGGGATTGAGATGGAGAAAATATTGATATTTCCTCATGTAGTACTTCAGTTGAGCCTCTTAGTAATTTATAAAATGAGCCAGAAACACCACTGTGTTACAGATAGGGTCCCACCTCTACAGGGCCATGTCCCTTTAATAAGCCCCAGGGCAGCAGCTGGCAAAGACACAAATGCAAACCAAGGGATGGGCTTAATGCATATGAAATTTAAAAGACTGCTGATAATGCACTGGTCATATTAGCTCTAGTCGGATGCATAGTGTTCACTGTCTATAGCATCATCTTTGAACGTAGAGACTTTTCCAAATAGTAAATTTATAAGGTTCATTATCAGTGCATTATGTTTGCATGAGTGTTCTAAAAGGTTTGTGATCTCATCAATATAGGTATTCTTTGCAGTGATGCAAATAAAAACCCATCCACACCTGCTCATCCTGAATGATACTTGCCTATTTACCCTCATACGTCCATGACAAGAGATTCATCCAAATTTCTGGGGGCTTTTCTTGATTCCTCTTGACATTTTGAACTTGCCCATGAAGCACAAATTCTATGCATGCCTCACTTTTGGCACACAACCCACCCAAATTCCTTTTTGCTTAGACATTTATTTGACGCCATCCATTACTTCAGTTATCTTTCATAATTTCTCATTTGTAGTGCGCTGCAAATTTCTAACACTGATCATCATTTTCCCTATTGCAATCTAGGTGACACTTGATTCTTCAAAATCTATGGCATTTGATGTCTTATGCTTATGCAACAACAGAAGAATATTGGAATTTAGAAATGCACATTTATTTCAAGAAGAACTTGGAATCCTTTTAAAGAATCCTGTAATTTGCCAAAGATACATTAGGCATGGTACCGTAATTTGTTAGAAGGTACAATGGACCTAGCCCTAGACCTTAGGCTTGCCTGAATCTTGTCCACTTCTCTAGACACCAATTCCTTTTCTGTAATGGTTTCTTCCTGTGGGAAAAGAAAATGTTAACTTTAGCACAATGAATGAATTTGTTCATTTTCTTTTTTCTGTGAACAGTAGATATGTATATGTACATGTTCATAAACCTGCAAATATGCACCCGTATAAGTATAAACATATGCCCTGTAGAAGTTGAGAACCACTGTTATTGAAATGTAGAAATCTCGATGGCCTCAAAGGTCCCTTCCAGTTTTTAGAGATTATGATTCAATGTTATCTCTTAGGGAAGAAATAAACTAAAAACTTTCCCCTGGCTTCTTTCCTTCCTATCTCACAGGGATGATTTGGGAATTAATGAGATAACGTCTGCAAAGCACTCTGAGCTCTTTGGAGAAAGACACCAGATAAATGCAAGGTATCATCATGTTATCAATAACCTTCATACTCCAGGAAGAAAAAAAAAAGATTTAGTCCTAACTTCCTTGCTTTCTAGCAGCCCCCAATACAATCAGACTTCTCTTTGTTTCCTATATAGCTTCTGAACTGACTTCCCTATCAAATGATTGTTTGTTTGTTTTTCCTACTCTCCCTCTTGAACTATAACATATTTAACTTATGTTGTTGTTCAGTCATTTTTAGTCATGTCTGATTCTTCTCGTTACAATTTGGAGTTTTCTTGGCAAAGATACTAGAGTGGTTTTCTATTTCTTTTTTTCAGCTCATTTTACAGCTGAGAAAACTGAGGCAAACAGGGTTAAGTGACTCCAGGCCCAGCACTGTAGCTACTATGCCAACCATCTATTTAACAAGTTTATATTTATTTTGTATATTCTTCTATATATATTTAAATATATATATGTTGGTCTCCTCTGATAGAATGTAAGCTTTCTGAACGCTGGAACAATTTCAAATTTTGGATTTTATGCCTGCAGTTCCTAGCATAGCACCTGGTAAATTATAGGTATTTAATAAGTGCCTATTGATTGGTTGATTATTAAGCACAATTAAAATGACAGAGGAATAAAGTAATTAAATTTACTGCATATTTAGCCACATAACATAGCAGCCAAATACATGTCTTCCTTGCCAGAGGTACATATTTCTTTACCTTGAAATAAGTGCTTATGTGCTTAAGAACTGTACTTAACTTAAACAAGTTATGGTACATGATTGTGATGGAATGCTACTGTACTGTAAGAAATGGTGAGCAAGTTGATTTTTTGAAAAACATGGAAAGATCTGCATGCAATAATGAAGAGTGAAATGAGCAGAACCAAGAAAATGTTATATATAGGAACAGCAATATTGTTCAAAGAAAAACTGTGAGTGTCTTAAGTTATGCTGAGTATTTATAAATACTTGAATAAACTCCAAAGGATCTATGAAGGAAGATGCTATCCACCCCCAGAGAAAAAAACGTATCCAGTGAAAGAACTGATCAATAGAAGTGTGCGTAATCTGGATTCACACATATGTATGTAAATGTATAATGTACATGATATAATATAACATATGATGTGATACAATGCGGTATGATATGACATAATGTAATGTAATGTAATATGGTGTAATGTGATATAATATGGTGTAATATGAAGTAATATGATGTGATACGGTATAATATGGTATAATATAATACATTAAAACATAACATAATATAATATATATTATAAAATAATATTAGTGCAAATGTATAATGTATACATATATGTGTCTAAATATATAATATACACACCACATAAAATGTTGGACTTCTCTAGTGAGGGGTGGGAAGGGAGGAAGACAGAAGTGTACTTAAACCATTGCCTTTAGGAGACTAAGTTCAAAAACTATAATCTTATTTTGGGGGGGGAGGTTAATAAAGGTATAAGATATATTTCATTGTTGTTGAGCTTCCACCATGATGTTATAAAGTCTCCCTATAACAAGTATTCATAAGATATGGTCCTTAGGCTGTAGTGCTGGCACCAGGAATCTTTTCACCCTGGCACATATTGCTAAGATGGGGGATAGAGAGTATAGCTGGTGCTTACATTGCATTATCTCCATGTGTGTAAATCATTCTTATTCAATTAAGATGATGGTAAGAAAATATGAAACAGCAGAAGCAGTAAGGTGGGATGTGAGAATGCCAATGTCATGATATGAATGATAGTAACCAAGTGTTTCCCAAGGTTGTGTGCTAGGCATGATGACTTGGTTGTCACATTCTGGGACTGGTACTAACATTCCTTTTTTTGCTCTAGAGTAGAGGTTCTTTTTTTGGGGGGGGGGTTGGAGGAGGGAAGGAAGAACAATTGGGATTAAGTGACTTGCCCAAGGTCACATGGCTAGTAAGTGTTAAGTGTCTGAGTCCGGATTTGAACTCAGGTCCTCCTGACTCCAGGACTGGTGCTCTATTCATTGTGCCACCTAGCTGCTCCTGGAGTAGTTGTTCTTAATCTGGGATCCAAACCCTGCTTCAGGGAATCCATGGATAGATTTTAGAGGATTGATGACTTTCAAAGGGAAAAATACTTTTTAATTCAAAATAAATTGGTTTGCTTTATAATATTCTATATTTTGTTTTATACATTTAAAAACCTTATTCTGAGAAGGGGTTCAAGGACTTGAGTAGACTGTTCAAGTAGTTCATGAGATAAAGAAATTTGGAACTTAAGGATCTCATCCCTAGAAGCTTTTGTGTTCTAAGACCTTATTATAGCTGAAGGCCATAATGGGAGAGAGGGAAACTATTAGCAAGGTCATTGTTTGTCCTGTTAGCACTTTAAGCAAAATATTGCCTTATTTGTGTAACTTTACCTACATTCCAGATAATGGCCTTTAGTAAATATAATTTGGTGTTTTTGTTTTGTCAGTATTTTACATGTCATGCTAGGGAGGTGAGTTTAGTAACCTTTCCTGTGCTAACATTTATAATAAAGGCAAAATCTGTCATAACATTTAAATTAATGTTTAACTCACATAGACTCTGAGTCATTAAAGGAATTAAAAAAAAATCTCCCACCCCAGTTTTGAGCTCTCTTTTATGCATCTTCTTCATTAGGATGAAAGCTCCTTTGAGAACAGAGACTCTTTTTTTGTTTGTACAGAGTGTCCCAAAAGTCCTACTGCAGATTTATGATAAGACTTTTGGGACACTCCTCATTTGGATCTCTAGCAGTTAGTATAGTGCCTGGCACATAGTAAGGGCTTAATAAATTTGTGTTCCCTTGTTGCCTTGTTGCCTCACCTTGCCACCTGGCTCCTAGAGCCAGAGGCATAGGATCCTTTGTATTGAAGCACATCAGGAATCAGGTTGATTAGGTTACCTGGTTTGTCTGCCATCTATTGTAAGTGCCATATGTAATAGCATGGGTGTAATTGGCAAAGTAAGACCATTGTTAATTGCTATATATCAGGACTTTTTTTCCCCTAGGAAGGATGAGGATGGGATGAGGTGACAAAGAGAGATGGTGGGGCTAAAAAAATTGAGAGATCAGTGTCAATTAGCAGGAAAAGAACATGCCTAGGGGCTGAGATCCAAGCTGATAACAGAAAGTGAGCTTTGGGCCAAAGGCTGTTTATTCATGAATGTTTCAGATTCAAAGTTCTAAGGAAGAAGTCTTGAACTGAGTCAAAGGGTAATAAAAGGTCCAAAAGTGGGGACACAGAGGAAAGGACAAGAAAATATCACAGAAACATTGAAGATTGGCAATAATAGTTATACTGGATCTGCTTGGTCCTTGAAAGGAAAAACCAAGACCAATAAATAGAAATAAAAGAAAGCCATATTTGGGTTAAAGATAAAGAAAAAAATCTTTATAATAATTAAAATTGCCCCCATGAGGGCAGTTATGAGTTTCTCATTACTAGAGCTAGTCAAATGAAGACTGAGTCAACAATTAATAGCAATCCTATAAGGGGGTAGGTGGGATTCACATTTTGCATAAAGGCTAAAACAAATTACTTCTGAGGTCACTTTTAACATTTTAATTCTATGATTTTATGATTCTAAATGCTATCTACTTTTCATAAAATATGCTTTACTAAATTATCCCATCTGGAAACTTTCTGCTTCAAAAATAAATAGAAAACTCTACAAAATAAAAAGAAAACACTTTATTTATATTAGAATAGCAATGTGATATTAGGCAATGAGAAAAGTCATCCACAGTGAAGAAATCCATTGTCTATGTGTGAGATGTCCAAGTGTGGAGTTTATAGCACTATACATAATGAAATGAAATTTACTAATTACATGTTATATAGAAAAAAATTTTTTTTGCTAAATTTTCTCCTCTGAAGGAACTGGCTCCCTACTAAGTGTATTTTCAAATATTTAAACCATGAATTAGTGACTACCTTATAAACATCCTCCCATCCAAATGACTATGCCACAATTATTAGTGTCTACTTAAATACCAGGTAGGATGTGAGTGCAGGCAAGGTAGGATTTTTCAGTTTTCTGGGCTCATGCTAAACTGTAAACATCTGAAAGATTAATCTCCTTTGAACCCTGGTAATTCACAGATGCCTGAGTCATGTAAATTTTTGTACTTTCTGTGCTGAGACAATCAGGTGCCAAGTAAAACCTGAATATATAGAGAGAGCATTGAGAAAATAAATGTGAAGAAAAAAAATGAGCATGAAGAGAGAAAATGAAGATGAAGAAGAAAATGAGTGTTGAGCATTTAGAGAATTAGCAGCAGCAGTAGGAACTTGTTTAGCAAAGAGGAGGCCTCTGGTAGCAAAGAGGAGACCTCTGGTAGCAAAGAGGAGACCTTTGGTAGCAGAGAGCAAATTTATGATAGAATTCTACCAGGAAAGAGATTCCTGATAGAATAAGAGTGAACTTGTGCTAGCAGCCCTCCTGGCTACAGAATCTGCACAGACAAAAGTAAAGTATGGGGTTTAGTGAGACTGGGATAGTTGTCTGTTGTTTCCCAATTATTGTGCTATTTTTTGTAGCCTAAGTTCCTATAGAGATAGCAAAGAAGCCAAGGGAGAAGTTTCTTTTGAACTTCTCAGAGCCAAGGTTATGGTCAGAAGCAGAGCTTGAATGGAGTAGTCCTTCTCCCATGAGTTGAGACATGGAGCAAGAGCAGTTTGCTGCCTGTGTCAGGTTCCAGGAAGGAGCCCAGAGTGGTTGGCCCACAGAACTGCAGGAGGAGCAGCCCCAGGGTCAAGATGAAAACTTTGTCACTCAGCCATCACTAAGGACTTGGAAGCAGGAACTGTAGCACTGTTAGGACTTGGATCCTTTGGCTTATTTGAGCATGTGAGTACCTGAGAGTGCCAGGTGAGAGCCTGCAATGTCAGTGTGGAAAGGACACACCCCCAAGAAGACTTTTAGGACTTGGACACTCTATTTTGATTGAGGGGACTGTAACCTACTGCGACCTAAGGGTGGAGTATGTTATATTCTCTGCAACCCCTAAGGATGTCTTGTGCTAGAGAAGACACTAGCCTGGAACCCTCTCATTGTATAAGCAGCATTTTGGACAGTATCTAAGTGAGGAGGAGCTGGCTGCTTACTCCCCAAAGATTTTGACTCCCAAAGAATGCACAAAGTGAGTGGGCATGCTATGTTATATACTGAATGCAATGATATATACTGTGTGCCATGTTACATACTGAGTATTGTGTTATATATTGAATGATATGTTTTGTTTAAGGTCATGTGGCCACCCTCACAATAAGTTGCTATGTTGTTATGAATTGTGAATGCTTTAGTTTCTTGAATAAGGTTTAGTTTTGTATAAATAGGGTGCTTATTATACTGTGCAATCAATCCTTAAAATATTTTGTATCTCATTGCTGTTACTACTTAGAAATTTGGATATCAGAGAAACACATCACTGGCCAAGTCGAAGAGTGATTTCCTACTGATACATGAAGAAAAAAACAGAGTTCAGGACTGGAACGGTAGGCAAAAACAATTCCTTCTTGGCAAATATTTTAAGAGTTATTATCCTCAGCATAATTAGTATTTCTGTTGAAAGGAGGGAAAATATTATGCATAAATGGAAGATTTTAACAAAACAAATTAATTAATTTTACTATTAGCACAATGTCATGAAACATGGTATACATTTGCAAATATCTATAGCCAGAAAAGATTGGGACAAAAGGAGATGAATTAGAACAATTACTATCTGAGTAAGAGAAAAGTAGGTTCCCATTTCTAATAAGTGTGTACACCAGTATTTCAAGAATTTAGGAATTTCATCCATGTGTACTTTATCAAGTACTTATCACAGTCCCCTCTATACTCTATAAACATCTTAACATAAATGTGGTCTCCAGAATTTGCTGTGACTGAAAAAATAAAATTCTTCAAAAGTCCATAATTTACTTTGTCAGCACTTCAGAGATGAACTTCTTCAAACTTAACAATTTTGGTTCTGAAACATCAAATGTGCTACTGGTTTTCAAGAGCCCAGGGTCACCTCTAAGCAATGATGCAGAAATAATTAGAAATTTTATTGTCTGATTCTATATATCATTTGAAAATGTGTTGTGATAATATCAATACTTCAGAAATTATTCTAAAAATGAGAAGGAAGGTACCCTACCAGATTTCTTTCATGAGATAAATATAGATCTAATTCCAGGAAAGGAAAAAGTACAGGAGAACCATAGATCAGTACAATTAATGAATGCTAATTTAAAATTTTACATGAAATCCTGTCAAAGACTGTAATGACATCCAAGAAATCACTCTTCATGACCATGTAGGATCTATACCAGTTATATATGTTTCAACACGAGGAAAATAATCAATATAATAAATTAATGTTGCTGATGTTGTTCAATAATTTTAGTCATGTCCAACTCCAAACCTCATTTAGGGTTTCCTTGTCAAAGATACTGGAGTGGTTTGTCATTTACTTCTCCAGATCATTCTATAGATGAGGAAATTGAGACAAACAGAGTTAAGTGACTTTCCTAGGATCAAACAGCTAGTAAGTATTCGAGGCCAGATTTTGACTGAGGAAGATGAGTTTTTCCAGCTCCAGGTCCAGTACTCTATCCACCTAATAGCCCCATAATTAATCATATTAAAAATGACATATCATATTAATTATATCCATATTAAATATAATCACACTCATATTAAAAATTAAAAACCCCAAACCATATTATCTAATAGATACAGAAAAAAGGGCTTTGACAAAATGAAATACTCATTCATGTAAAAAAAAACTACAATGTATAGACATAGAAAGACCATGTTTAATATTATTAAAAAGTGAGATTAAAAACAAAAAAAATCACGGTCTGAAGAACCATGAGTAAGAATAAGCATAAGAAGCAAAGTAAGAACAGCTCCCAAACCCCTGATACCTTCTTTGGGGTAAAGAAAGATCATGGGAGAGAGAGGGAGGAGGAGAGCGCAGCCAGAGCACCCCCACCAGGGGCCTCCAATAAACATGAAGAATGCCTTAAAGCTAGAGATGAGCTGAAGAAAGATTTTCAAAACCAAATAAGGGAAGTGG